>QEPC01000715.1:3915623-3982051 GCA_003113815.1 Sphenodon punctatus
CATTTGAAAAGGAGAGGTAAAGCTGGGTGTCATCAGCATATTGGTGGCAACGCACACCAAACCCTCTCATGATCTCCCCCAGGGTCTGCATATACACATTCAATAATAATGGAGTCAGGATTGAACCTTATGGAACGCCACAGTCCAGGGGCTAGAAGTCTCTGCCCCCAGGACAACCCGCTGGATCCTTCCCGAGAGGAATGACTGGAACCATCCAAGGACAGTCCCATCCAGACCCCCCCAGGGGGACATTGTGGACAATACATTGAAATCCTCAGCTCAATGTGCGACTGTTGTCAAAAAAGCAAACCAAATAGAATGCCTCTGCATGAATCTATGTTGCAATGCAATTTGAATATTGTGTGCAGTTCTGGTCACCCTATCTCAAAAAAGATGTGTTAGAACTACAAAAGGTGCCGAGAAGTGCAACAAAAATGATAAAGGGTATTTACTGTCTCAAATAGTACCAGAGCTAGGGAACACTCCGTGAACCTAATTGTCAGCAGATTTTATTTTTTTTTAAATGTGTTTACTCAACACACAGTTAACCTGGGGAATTTGTTGCCAGAGGATGGGGTCAAGGCCAATAGTAGAGCTGGGTTTAAAAAACAGATTGGATAACTTCTTGGAGGATAGGTCCATTAACAACTGTTAGACTTGTGGGACATAACCTCTGACTGTCGGGAGCTGACCTTGCACAACCAGGAATGGGTCACCTCCTTATGACCTGTTGGGTACTTATCCCAAGCAACTGAGATTGGCCAGGATGCTTTGCTCAATCAACCATTAGTCTGACCAATAATATTTTAGTGCTTGGGGTTAGGATCTGGGACACACAGTCTCAAAAAAACATATCCAGGAATTGAAAAGAGCCCAAATAAAATCTACCTGCAGGTTGCGTTTGGCCCTAGTCCTGAGACTCTTCAGTCGTCACCTCTAATTTCACCCATTGCTAGATCCCATCGCTTTCCTCCCTGTGCAGAGTGGCGAGGATCCACACAATGGGGGGGAGGAGGGGACTCAGACTTTGATGCCTTAAGACCTCCCCATTCACCTTACAGTCTTCATAGGATCTGCCGTTACCCTCAGAGGTTCTATTCTCAGACAAACCAAGCACCGACAGATTCTTTATTTACAGAAGAGGGGAATAGTTGTGGGAATCCGTAATGCCTGATGTTCTCTAGGATCCTGAGCTACGACAAAAGGGGTGGACATTTTATTTTTATTTATTTATTTATTTAAAACTTGTATCCCACCCCTCCTGCCCAAAGGCAGCTCGCGGTGGTGAACAACACAAAAGATTTAACAATAAAACATTTAAAAACAAATTAACACATTTTAAAACAAATCATAAAACTCACCCTCCCTCCCAAACCCTACCCCCCACCCTATCCCTCGCCAAAAGCCTGGCGGAACAGCCAGGTCTTACTCAAACGTTTAAACGACAGGAGGGTGGGGGCCAACCGAGCCTCCTCCTGGAGCGAATTCCACAGCACAGGGCCAGCCACCAAAAAAGATCTTACATCAGTGGCCACCCATCTCACCCGGGGAACCTCCAAAAAGACCCCTGCGGACAATCTCCGGGGTCGTACGGGCACATGAAGAGTGAGGTGATCTTGCAGATAAGCGGGGCCCAGGCCGTGAAGGGTTTTAAAGGTCAAAACCAGCACCTTGAACGTAGCCTGGTGCTTTATAGGCAGCCAGTGCAGAGCCTGGAGCACAGGTGTCATGTGCTCCCTGCAGCCAGCCCCCGTAAGGAGACAGGCTGCGGCATTCTGCACCCACTGCAGCCTCTGGACCAGCTTCTCGGGCAGCCCCATGTAGAGCATGTTTCAGTAATCCAGCCTCGAGGTGATGAAGGCATGGATGACAGTGGTGAGGTTAGAGTCTGAGAGATATGGCTGAAGCCGCCAGACAAGATGTAACTGCCAAAATGCACTCCCCACCATGGCCACAACCTGAGATTCCAGGCTGAGCCGTGAATCGAGGAGCACACCCAGACTCCGTACCTGCGAGACCATGGGAGTGTGAACCCCCACCACAAGAGGAGATTCAACCATTACCAGGCCCCCCGGCCTCACCCAACCACATCACCTCCGTCTTGTCAGGATTCAGCTGCAGATGGCTCAACCTCATCCAAGCCCCCACAGCCGACACGCGCTGGGAAAATAGAGAGACTGCATGGCCTGGGTCGATGGAAAAAGAGAGGTAAAGCTGAGTGTCATCAGCATACTGATACTGCATACTGATGACACTACATGCCCTAAAACCCTCTCACGATCTCCCCTAACAGCTGCATATAGATGTTAAACAAGAGGGGGGACAGAATGGTACCCTACGGGACGCCACACATTAGGTCCCGGGGGGAAGACGTACACTCCTGCAAGACCACCCGGTGAGTTCTCCCGGCCAGGAAAGAACGTCCCACCAATTCCAGCATGGTCCCGCAGGCAAGTCACTAACACCTCGTGATCGACTATGTCGAATGCAGTCAAAAGGTCTAGCAGGACCAGTAAGGTCTGACGACCCTGGTCCAATGCCAGATGGAGATCGTCAACCAAGGCCACCAATGCAGTCTCTGTACCATACCCAGGCCGAAACTCGGACTGAGAGGGGTCAAGGAAACCGGTGCGGTCCAGGTGTTCTTGAAGCTCCTGTGCCACAGCCCATTCAATAACCTTCCCTAAAAAGGGAAGGTTAGAGACCGGCTGATAACTGGCAGGAGCATCAGCGTCAAGAGATGGTTTCTTGAGCAGGGGCCTAACCACAGCTTCATTCAGGCATTCAGGCACCCTGCCCTCCTGAAGGGAGGCACTAACCACCCCAGCCACCAATGGCCGTAGCGTCTCCTGGCTGGCTTTCACCAGCCAGGACGGGCAAGGATCTTGTTCACAAGTGGTGGCACGTACAGATCCTAACAAGAACTCCACATCGGCAGGCGATACCATCTGAAACAGATCCCACAAAACAGGACAGGACAGGAGCATCCATAACCCCAAGATGATCCTATGAAATAACTGCAGAACCGAAATCGTGGCGGATGTGAGTGATTTTATCTACAACGTACTTGATAAACCGGTCACAGCGGTCACTGAATTGCTCCAGGTCCAGACAGGCAGGACAGACCAAGCCTTTCACCACCCGGAAAAGCTCCGCTGGATGTGACTTTGCAGATGCAATAAGGGCAGCAAAGAACTGCTTCTTTGCTGCCTGCACCGCCACAGCATAGGCCTTTAAACTGCTCTTATGCTGCGATCGATCATACTCATCGCGAGTCCAGTGCCACCGTTGCTCCAACCGCCTGCTCTCCCGCTTCAAACACCGCAGGCCCTCAGTAAACCAAGGAGACCTGCGGGAGACTCAGGAGAGCAGCGGACGCCTGGGAGCCACCCTGTCAGTGGTCTCGGCCAACAAGGTGTTCCAGAAGGCTATGAGATCATCGACTGAGCGGGTGTCAAGGTCCAGGGGAAACTCCCCCAGAGCTTTCTGGAACCGATCCGGTTCCATAAGTCTCCGGGGGCGGACTGATCTAATAAGTCCTGAACCTTGTTGGGGGCTGACATGCGCCAGGATGCACGCCTTAAGGAGGTAATGGTCAGACCATGACAAGGACTCCATCCCCCTAACTTCTACTAACTGACCCCCTGCCTCAAGGCCGGTTCAGAAAACCAAATCCAGTGTATGTCCCTCCTCGTGTGAGGCCACAGATGATTTGGAACAGGCACATGGTTGTCATGGAGGCCATGAACTCATGCCTCGCTCCTCCAAGACTGGTGTCAGTGTGGATGTTAAAATCCCCCAGGACCACTAGTTTAGGAGTCTGGAGGATCACATCAGACACCAAATCAGCAAGAGCATGTAGAGATGCCGCCAGGCAATTGGATGCACAGTACACCAGCAGCACCCCTAATCTGCCCCCGGCCAAATCCAACACAAGATGGAGGCACTCAACACCTGATGGAGCCTGCACCGGATACCTCCTAAAAGACAGTGCATCCTTGATAACAATAGCTACACCGCCCCCCATCCCTCCAGCCAAGGCTGATGCTGCACAGAGAGCCCAGCCGGAACAAGATCGGCCAGAATAAGGCCTGATTCATTGTCCAGCCAGGTCTCTGTAATACACACGAGGTCGGCATCCCACTCTGGGATTAACTCCCGGATGGTATATGACTTATTAACCACCGACCTCGCGTTTAGCAGCACCAGACCAAGGCCTGGGGTCTCCTGGGCCTCGACCCACAACCTTCCCACATGGGGGGTTGAGGGGGAAACGGGCACACGGCATTGCTCCCTCCTCACTGATGGAACATCCCTCCCCTTTGGACCATATCTCCCCCAACCCGTAACAACCCCGAAAGCTGCGGAACCCCTCCCATCCTCAGAGAACCCCATTCGACACCCACCCTCTATGGGCTGCCCCAACAGGCTGGCGAGAGGGACTCCACCCCCTTCCCTCCCCACCCACACCCCCTCTCCCTGAGACTCCCTCTCTCACAGGGGGGCATGCCCTGAATTGGCCGGTAGTTGAGGATGGGAGATGGAGATTCTGCTTCGCTCTCCTCTAATTCTCCCCAACCGGGAGAAATTTCTCCCGAATCTCCAAGTGCCTTCTAGGTATTGGGAGAGGAAAGGGAATGGATGGACTGAGTGCATATCCTTTTCCCCCTCCGCCCCCCCCCCCCCCCCGTGCCCATTTCATCATCACTTGAAGAAGAGTCCTGTTTTGCTCCAAAGCTTTCATATTCTCACCAACAAAAGTTGGCCCAGTAAAAGTTATCATCTCCATCATTGACTTTGAACCAAAACTGCAACTGCAATTTCTTCTGTCTTGGCAGAATTGGGTATTATTTGCAAAATCTTCATGAGAAACTTTTTTAAAAACTCAGAGCCTGATTCTGAGCTTGACCAGAAGTTTGTCAGTGCCACTGAAAACATCGCACTTGCACATGGACAGAGATGTGGAGTTATGAAACCTCGATATCGGGGTTTTATAAGTTTACATCTCCAATCATGCGCATTTCCCCCTTTGCCCCCTCCCCCCCGACATCACAAGTCTGCGAGAAAAGTGTCTCATCTAAAAACGCCCTTAGTATAAGTCCCAAGTAACTCTGCTGAACTTACTCCAAACATACACCAGTGTAACAATAAAAATTGATGCCTGTACGAAGAGCACTGTGTCTGAACCAAGTTAAATTTGGATCTGCCCCATGTCCCTTGTTGAATATTAAATTTGGTCATCACTGAAGCATTCAAAATGTAGATCACATGTGGAAGAAGTGGAAATTCTATGTATATCATATGCAGATACAATATGCTATTTTATAGAGGGTATGTATCATTTAATGTGTACTTACTATGTGGAATTTATATGTGCATATGGATACTGTGTTTGATTTTTCTGAACTCTGAGTTTAGTGTTGTCTTAATTGCTGATAGTTTATTGTGATCAAAGCGATTGGATTTCCATTGTTTTAAAGAAGGTCACATTCTTTACTGATGAATGGATGCTTATTCTCTGAGCCACTTGATGATCACAGGAAATGATCGTAAAAGCAAAAGAAATAGTTTGGAACTTGTAGCTGACCTAATTGTGCAGTGGCAATGTTTTTTTTACTGCTAAACAGGGAAGATCCACGTTACAAGACAAATTTGGACTTTCCAAACTCTGTGTCCTAGGACATAGTGTCAATTAAAGAGAGGCGTAGTGTGTTATTGGGCACAATCCAATTCTATTTAGGAATTAGATGTCACTTAGAACAGCACCTGTCTCCCAGCCTTGCTCTCCACCAGGATAGGCAGGTAGGTTGCCTGGGTGATGGGGGCCTACCCTATCCTTTAGTCTGGTCCCGCAAAGTGATGAGTGGGGGTGAAGTGCAGGGGATGGGAGACCTTCTGACAACAGTGCTAGGAGCAGATTCACTGAGCATTGAATCTGAGCACTATGGCTGTGATAGTCCTGCATGGGCTTCAGAATCAGACCTGATCCCCAACAGCATTGGGACCAACATGAGCCTGGTGCTGATACCGCCAGGCTCTTCCATGCCCAGGCCTGATCTGAAATGGGGTGATGGTGCCACCATGGAGTGCTGTGACATCCCAGCACTCCGTGTGGGTAGGGCCACATCAGGGAGGAGGCGGGAGAACATCTTAGCCCCACCCCTCATGGAATGTTATGACATCACCACACCCCTTTGAGGCAGGGGGACACATCAGAAAAAGAATGGATCAAGGTGCTCCCTCCACCCTTTTCCTGGCATGGCCCTTCAGAGCACCATGACATCACAGGCCGCTGGGGGTGGGGGACATGATTTTTGCCCAGAGGGAGTTCTTCCTCATGTCCAAGTCACTTGGGCTGGGTGGGCTCCTAAATCGAACTGACTCTGATAGGAGTCGGTCTGATATGCAAGACTCTAGTAAACTACAGCCTTTGATATTTTTTCTATAACATGCTAATGGAAATAGACAAAGCCTTTTAGTTCACTGTTGCATACACAACTTGGTGTGTCAAGGTATACTGCATTGTGCATTGCTCCTCAAAGTACTTTCTGTGTGCCTCATCCTTTCAGTGGCTTTGTACTTTCTTACATCACTACATTAGATTCTCTATATTCTCTAACTGGAACTTTGGTAAGTGCTTTCCACATTTTGTGCTCTGTGATTGTGTTGTCTTCCTTCAATATGTGTGATTAAGTAACATTTTTATCCTAACATCTGCCTTCACATTGATGCTTCTCTTAATGCTTCTCCCTGCTGTTGCAATAACACAGTTATCTGACTCTCTTTTTGTTCAGAAGTGCAATGTTATACCTCCCCAGTTTGAAAAACTCACTGTATTAATATGGTACTGGAGTATAATAGACCCCAATTAAGTCACAGTTGAAAAAAATAAATAAATATGATCAGTTTGAAAATTATTCGTTTAATGTTGCTTTGAGTGCTGTGGCAGAAAAACAGGGTATAAATGTGACAAATAAATAAATAAATGTAAAATTTTAAAATTTGATTAAGAATTATTGTCTGTGGTAGAGAAATACAATACTACCACACAAAGAGACTTGAGGTCAATCGTGCCAAAATGTTAACAGTAACATTCCACAGTGATGGTACTGAGGGTTGAATAGACCCATTTTAACATTTATTATTATTTCATATATTTATACCCCACCCCTCCTGCCTCCAGCAGCTCGGAGCGGCTTACAATAAATAAGTAACAAACAATAATAAAATATATCCTAAACAATCCTTTAGATAAAACAATGATAAAATGTGCAGAAAAGAAATATCCTACCCACCCCATAACCACCCACTAACCATCCCCTCCCCCCCGCAACTCCCGGCAGAAGAGCCACGTCTTATATTGACACCGGAATATTTTTGAACATAAGATGTACAAAAACTGCAAAAGTAACAGTAATGGGAGTGTGTGGTGGAAATTACTCCATATACCTAACTGGTGCATTTTTTAACACACTGCAAGTAGGTATGATGTAAAGAACAGTATTGAAGTTTCAGACTATGAAAGTGTTAACTGCTGTGTAAGCATATAAAACAAAACTGAAGTTGGCAAGTTTTCACCTTGGGTTGTAATTGGCCATCCATGTTCTTGTAGTGATATTTTTTTGTACACAAAGAAAATGACATTTATGAAAACAGACAAAATGCTAAATTGTTGTCCTTTATTCTACTTTGAGAACACTTAATGGAAAGAACCAGGTTCTGGTTTAAACATTTTTTAAAAAGAAGAAAGAAATACTGTTCTTACAGTAGGTGTTTGAGGTGAATGCAGTACCCTAGATGTGTAGTGCTTTCACTTTCCCATTCATTACAATTGGGGTCAAACTTAACCCCAATACCATTTTGGTGAAATTCTTAACAGCAATAACAAAATTACAACTCGGGGGTGGGGGGATGAACAAACACAGGAAAATGGAGCCCATTAATGTTGAGTATGAAGTGGTACAGGAGTATGAGGGAGTATGAAGTGGAACAGGTTGGCTAAAAAAGTTGTATTAAATTTTTGTACCCCTTTGGAATCTGATTAACCCTCCCATGGATTTTGGGGTCAAACAGGCTCAAACTTTTGATTAAATACCAACTGCCAGAAACACTGTAGAAGACAATAAGGTCAAGAAAACTGTAAAAACCATCTCCTTGCCCCACAGAGTCTAGAGTTTCTATATAACCTCCTCAGTCACTAGCATTGATGCTTGTGGCAGCTCATACAGTCTTAATCATGATTTGTAGCTGCATGAATCTTATTGCTCACACTGTCGAGGAATCCAATCCATTGCTCAGTGGCATTGTGTCACCTCCACAAAGGAGAAGTACGTTTTGATTTTTACTTAATACGTCACTGCAAAGCTAGATTGCCTTTATTTATTTTATATTTTATTTATTTATTTAAACAATTTCTTACCCCGCCCATCCTGCCACATTAAAAATACTTGATCTAAAACTTAATTTTGGATGCATCACTTTTTAATAAATTGGATTTCTCTAATTCTAATACTTCTAATTAAAGCAGTCTTATTAAAGACTTCTGAAAAAGAAAATATTGAAGCAGAAAATGTAACTAACACACACAAAATGTATTTCAAACCCTGTTTTACTTCTGCTTATCACTCCTATTTGTAGAAGCCTTGAACCCAGATCCTGACAGTGATATGCAACTACTGTGACATCACAGCACTCCACAGGGGCAGAACCACATCAGAAAGGAGTTGAGAAGGTTCCTGTTGCCCCTCCCCCTTTCTACCGTTGCGGCAAGTGGGTCGTCCTGTCCATTTTCAAGTGCTATTATGTCACAATACTCAAAAAGTGGCATGGTCATGCCAGAAAGGGGCAGGGCGAAGGGGCTCTCCCACCCCTTCTCAGCATGGCCACTCCTCTTTCCGAGCCCTTTCATCCTGCCCATATCCAGCATTGCCCCACTTGTGGTCGACCACTTGACTGAAGTCAATATCTTCACCACTGCTGCAGACAAATAGGCCCAACTCTAGTATCTAACATGGGCGTGAGCGCTACTAAAGTGAATGAGATTTGCTCCCATACTAAGTGCTAGCATCCATACTGTCTGGGGGATCCCACTGCATTATGGTTTAAATGGCAACAGCCTGAAATCTAAACAACTGAGCAGGAAAGGTGGGGGGGTTTAGAAAAAAAAAATTAAACTTTTTTTTGTTCGTTTACACCCACTTAATTCAAACTGCCCAACACCTTGAGGTCAAAATTCCTTGTTAATGGACAAAAATGCCCCTACCACTTCACGAGGAAGCCAAAAATACTCCCAAACTAACCCACTTTTTCAGTGGAAATACATAGGGAGATAGGCTTTCAAGTGCTGATATTTCTAAAATAAAAACAGAGTAAAAAATAACTAAATTGGGAGTGGGGAGAAATAAGAGGTGATATCCTTCCAGGAACCAAAAAAAGACCTAAATTTTATCTCGCTTGTGTGCTCGTCTCTTGCTTTTGTGCTTGTCTCTATCAAGTGTTCAGATGCTTTCTTTCTCTGTGTTGTTTCTGATGGGTTTTTCCATTTGTTTCCATTTAGACAAACATTGCACATAGTTCACAATCCATAAACTGCTTGCTCTGGAGTAGACCCATTGAAACCCACAGATTTCTTCAATGGAACTACTCGGAGCTAAATGGTTTGGAGACTGTGGCCATTATGTGCTTTGAATTAACAGAGAACAAGCAATGGCTTTAGCTAACTGTTTCTGCCATGTTTCACCCAGAGAGTCTGCAGCTCGTGCAGGATAAAATTTACGATGTGGACGACATGGTTCTGGAGCTCTCAGAAGCAGAGGAGACAGTGTCCGTCAGCAGCTATTTTGCATCAGAAGACACCACAGAAGATTCTGGCATTATGAGCTCTCCGTCTGATATCGTATCTTTGGAGTCGCAAAACGGCAGTATGAAGCTGAGAGACAGGCCAGTCAGTGGGCCGGAGGGCCCAGCGGAAACTTACGTGGCTTGGATTGCAGAGTTGTGTTCGGTGAGGAATACCTCCTGTGATAGTGATGAATCTGAGAACGTGCTCCAGAGGTAAGTCCTACTTGTCAAACAATGTAAAGGACTGTTCTCATAAGATCTTATTCCCGAGTAATGACCCCCTGACTTGTTTTACCCTCAGCTTTGTATGCACAAGCAGATGGGCTAAAGTAATGGAAAAGTGTGGGTTAGTATCTCTCCTCTAAGTTATGGTAATAGGGGGGGTGGAGCACACAAATCTGGATTTGTGATTGTGATTATGGTCTTGTGGCAGCTGCCTCTACCCCAGCAGTCCTCTCCTGTCTCAGCATGCCCCTCCGATTCCTATTTTTCCCATCAGTCCTCCCGTGTCCCACCATATACCTCTGCTTCCTGTCTCTTCAGGGACTTGCTTGCTTCAGCTCTGCTCTAGCCTTAGTAGAGCTAAAACTCCACAAGGAAACTCATTCGATATTGATCCAAAGTGGTACTGAAGGGGAGGGGATAGCAGTAGAAGGGGGTGGATCAGCAGATCTCCAGGGACAGAATGCTTGTGAGAAATGATGCAAGGGGAAATTATTGCTCAGGAGTAATTTCTCTGGGATAGTAGCCATGGACGCAAGATGGCTAAAAAAACGAGCACTAAAAAGTGATTTCCATTTAGCCAAGCATTTTGCCAAAGCGTAGTCTACCTTTCCATTGCTATTTCAATGACTAGTGCCAAATTAACACCCGGGGGCCTGTCATAATGAAAATCTTTGATGCCAGATACGCCTAAGATCCCACACTTGTAGCAACTGGCAAACATCACTTATTGTTTGAATGGGCAATTACATTGCTTGCAAAATTCCGCTGCTTTAGGGAAAATTTTCCCAAGAAATCTGAAATAACTGTGTCACACTTTAGTGAATTCTGTAGCAGGGGTAGAATCTGGGGCAACCAGTATTTTTTTTCTTTTCTTTTTTTTTGTAGTTTGGTTTATTACACTAAAAAAAAAAAAAGATGACCATTTAAGTTAGACTTCAGATGTAGGATGACAAGAATCAGACTGTGGAAGGCAGGTAAAAGAGTCCCTGTCAGGTCAACATTTGGATTTATAAATAAACTCATTTATCAAACCTAGGATTTCATATTAGCTTTAAATCCTCTCAATGGGACTCCCATGCTTTTCTCAAAGCTATGCAGCTGGCTACAAAATCCTGGCCAGGGTAGGAGTCTAGCAGAGCCAAAAGTAAGAGTCAGAGTCTGGGACATCATTTAATTCAGGTGTTTGATCCATGGAGGCAGGTGAAATGCTTAGTCCGACAGCCAGCAGGGGTCAGAATCCAGGGAATCAGTCCTAACAGGGTCCCAAGGTAGGCAACGGCCAGGCGGCTGTGTGTAGAGCCAGGTTTCTGTCTGGTTGTTCAGGATAGGGGTTTGTTGTGATCCAGTAAGCTATCTAGGAGTCCCTGGCCAATCAGGAGCCTGACAAGGCAGAGCAAGGCTTGCAAGGGGCCATAGGGCTCTGGTTCCACTGCCTCACCACAGCAGCCTGGTGGCAGTGTGGATTCCACTACTGCCTATGGACCCAAAGGACCATGATTTGAGGCCCACATTCCCCTTTGGTTCTGACAAGAGTCCTCGCAAAAGGACTAATCCAAAACCTACTGAAATGGATTCTGCCCATTGACTTTAGTTGGCATGAAAACATGCTTAAAAACCTGATGCTATGGAAAGGGCTGGAAACTCGCTGTAGTAAGAACAAACCTCACAGAAGTCATAAAAGTTAAACAGGGCCAATATGGGCTCTCATCTTGTGTCCATTCATTCAGCAGTAGCAGGCTTAGGTCCAAGGTCATATCTGTATGGCTTGAATCAATTTGCATGATGGGTGGGGGAGACATCCCTCAAAATGTGCTGAAGGAAACACACACATTCACTGGGAGAGGCAATCATTCTGCACAAGAGCTCACTTTCCTGGCAGATTCCTATGAATCTGGCAGCCTGGGCTGACCATGTTGGATAGGATAGACACCCTGTCCAGTGTAGCTGCACCAATGGTTTCCACAAACCCCCCTGCATTGATCCCAGAAAGCAGATTTGTTTAGGGAGATGCTCTCATTACAAGGCTAAGGCCCCCCTGGAAGCCTCCAGCCCACTGCCTGCAACTGCTGCCATGCCCTCCTCCCCACCAACTCCCCCAGGAGACCTCAGAAAACCCTCAGCCCGCTGCCACCACCTGCATCTGCCACCATGTTCCCCAGTGGCTTCCCCAAGAGACCTCTGGAAGCCCCCTGCCTGCAACTGCTGCCATGCTCCCGCAAGAGGTCTCTGGAAAACGCAGACTCACTGCTGCCACTTGCAACTGCCCCCATGCCCCCCACTCTGCCAGCTCCCCTGTAAGACTCAGAAAGCCCCATGCCTAACGCCTCTACCCACACCACCAGCACTCCACACACACACACACCAACCAAGCACCAAAGTACCCAAACAGTACTTTGTAATACTTTGAACCATCTTTGGTGTTTTGGGTACCAAAAATTCATTGGGGTTACCCCTTTTAATAGCTACCCCCTTTCAGTACTAGGTCCAAGTTATGCCTAACACAGAGAGCATCTCTAACTTAAGTACATTTAAAAACATTCTCCCAATGCTTAACTTCTAGAATATTTGTTTGGGGGATTATCTTGTACATTGGAGATCATTTTATCTGAATTAGCAAGTCTCATGCTCTTCTCTCTTCTTCCGCCCCCTGTGGCCACCCCCAGTGCAAGAACTGAGGTGGTAGGTTTCATGGGACAGGAGAGAATGGGACAGGAAACTGCTCTACTCTTCCCTGCTTCAGCTTCTGCTGTCCCTGTGAATAAGTGGTTTGGGGATTGCTGCCTTGACTACTTTACATCATTCTTACAGTACATAAAGCGGCCTTATAGTGAGCTTAAACCTAGTCTCATCCCTGTATTTTAACCCCTTTATGCTAGAAACCTGCGTGCTAGACTGAGGGCGTTTTTAAACGTGCGCTCTCCCAAGCGCGTTTTGGAGAAGACGGCTCCAAAGCGGGTTTGGGAGAAGCCATCTTCTCTGCCCCAGCCAGTGATTAAATTTAATCACTGGCTGGGGGCTTTAGAGGGGAAGGGGGGAGGGGGCTTGTCAGCGCTGCCTGGAGGAGGCAGTTTTCACTGGCTTTCCCCCGCCTCCCCCCGCTTGCAAACTAAGGAATGTGGCGGTTCCCAGGGACGCAAGTGAGGGGGCAGGAATCCTTGGCCGGTTTGATGCGGGAAAGATCGGGCATCAAACCGGGCCAAACGTTTAAACGATCACAAAGAAAGGCGACCCTCTGCATCAGGCTGGGTTGGGCTCCTCCATGAGGCCACACAAAAAAAAGAGGGGGGCAGGGGGAATTAACCTTTCCCTGATGTGTTCCCGGAGCACCATTGCATCATGGTACTCCATGGGGGTACATCAGAAAAGGAGTGAGTTAAGGCGTTCCCCACCCCTTCCTTGATGTGGCCTTGCCCCTGCAGAGCACCATGACACCACAGCGCTCCTTGAGGACAGGACCGCACCCATTCCATTGGGACCAGGTTCAGGTTGTTGCCAACATGGGTCAGGCTCAGACCAGACTTGAGCCTGATTGCTGAGCCAGTGCCAGGCTCTAAAAGCCTTGACTTTCCAGTAAGCTTTGGCTCACACTTGAGGAGGGATTCACCCATACTGCTTGGTTTGGGCTCATTATATTTTTTTAATTTGTTTGTGTTATGGTTCCCAGAGGCCTGCAGGCATGGGTGGCTCTGGAAATTAAAAGTTATTATTAGCATTATTACTGCTGTAAAGGGATGCGTGTGACTAAATGCTGAGAAAGCGCAAACTCCAGCAGAGAATTACTGCCAGTACCAGAGCTGCTGCTTTTCGGCAGCTATAGCAATGGATGCTATGACGGAGAATGGGTGGGGAACATTTTCCTTCCCAAGAGCACATTTTGAAAATTGGTACAAGCTCCAAGGGCTGCTAGTTCACCCGCTTAAGACCCACCGGTAGAGAATCAATAGCCTTGTGAACAGAGCATTGGAAAGAGAATTAAAAGACCCACTTCTGTTCCCTCCCTGGCTTCTGTCTTTCAGTATAGCCCTGGGTTGCTCACTTGGTTTCTGTGAGTGGGTTGCCACATGCCCAGCATAAGTTGCTACAGGATCAGTAATAATTTATCATCCCCCTGGTTCTTCCCACCAATGTGACTTTAAATAAAGTTCCAACAGCTGCCCCCAGCTCCAGGCCCTCTGGTCTAGCCACTTTGCCAACTCCCTCAGAAGCCCTGTGTGGGACAATGTTTCCCCTCTCTACAAGTCCTCTCCCTGACAGTCCCCTTGCATAAGCTCCCATCTCAGCCTTATATCCCTGGTGCACCTCAGCTGGTTACCATACACAGCTGGGAGCACTCAGTACACACTAACCCTTTCTGGATTTCTTAATGTTTTTCACTGCCTGCCCAGGTGGGAGGCATCCCTGAAAAGACTTACCCAGCCCCTCGTTAGGACCTAGTCCTGAAAGGACTTCACAAGCCTGACGATTACAGTTTCCATTCTCAATATTTGCCTGTCTTGTAAACTTTTGGGAGCATAGACTCTCACACACAATGGTTGCTACCCAGAACCCACTTGCATCAGAGGAGCTCCATGTGTCGATGCTATGACTGCAACAAATCAGCCACATCATCATCATGGAGATTCTCGATGGTATCTGGACACTGCATGGAGATGGTGCTGCAGCAGAACTCTGTCCACTGTTCCAAAGCCTGAAAAGATGCAGTACAGAGCCATCTTGCACAGGCTCACTAAACAAAATGTTTTTTGCAGATGCACAAAAAACTCTTTTGTTTAGTGTGCATGTGCTTCGCTGGAAGATAGGGCCAATCTGAATCTTTGGCAGAAAGGGGACCAGAGTGTGTATCCGGATCATGTTCCACCAGACCCAGATCAGAACAGGAGGTTTCAAAGGATATGTAATCCACCACGAACTTCCATTTCATCGTTGCTCTCTGCTGGTGCAAGAGTGCTTGGAATAACAGTTCAAGAACATAGAGGGGATTCACACGTGTGTTTAAATCGCACAGCCGCCTCGGCGGCATAATGCGATTTAAAGAACCCCGCACTTCCGGGTTAGTGTGAATGCGCTGAGCGCGCACATTTCCACTTAGCCCAAATGTTTGGAGTGCGGTTTGAAAAGTTGTTCGGAGCAGCTTTTCAAACCGCACTCCAAACATTCGGGCTAAGTGGAAATGTGCGCGCTCACTGCATTCACACTAACCCGGAAGTGTGGGGTTCTTTAAATCGCACTATGCCGCCCACGGCGGCTGTGCGATTTAAACGCACGTCTGACTGCGCCCATAGTCCGCTGGTAGGACTGCACACACAATTTATCCTGGGCATAGGGTGACCTTCTCACAGAAACCAAGTGAGCAGCCATGGGCTATATTGCAAGACAGCAGTTAGCACAGGTGTGAGTTCCAGTAAATTGAGTGACTTCTATTAACTGCTAACATGTGCTCTGCCCACTAAAGGATCACACTGCAAGTGTCTGTACAATATCTAGCACAATGGGATGCCATCAGAGCTTTCAAATTTTAGGCCTTGTATCATTATAAATAATCATTATTGTAGAGCCATGAGAGCGGCTATATAGTTTACAGGTTGCACTCTCCATTAAAATAACAAAAATTCCACTTCTTATCAAATCAAGATGATTTATCCTATCGCTGTGAAATTTTGTAGGGAGGATTGCTTGGGTGAGAGGGGTAGGAGCTGTCCATATTTTAGATGGATCAGTTGAGAAATGGCTGAATTACAAGTTTGAAAATTGGAGGCAGAAGTGTTCTGGATTTTTCAACTGTTTCCTGTTGACAGAGAAAAGTGTGTTTAAAGTTATTCATCTAGAGGCATAGAGGTGTCAGAAAATTCAAATGTGCATTCATCATCATTTGCAGATGTAGTTTTTATGTTATGATGCTTTGAAGTACCCACCTTATCCAGTGGAGGGAGTGAGATTTTACAAGTTATGTCTTGAGTTTCGCAAGAACCAAAGAGTGAGAATTACGGAGCCTCTCAAAGGAAAAGTGGACATTACAAGCACACACTTGTGGGAGATGAGGGCAGGAATCATTAGGGGAGGATGGGGGGAGGAGTGGTTGCTATTCTAGGGGATATGGGGCACAGTAGAGGGCAGGGGAGCAAACCAAGCCACTGATAACAGTGTGGAAAAAGAGACGCAAAAGTGCCAAAAAGTCCCAGAAATTGATGCAAATTATGGAAAATGAGAAAAACACCGGAAATGGACAGAAAATTATGGAATGTGACTCCATTCATGTTTTGTTAGGGCAGCAACAGATTTAGTTGAGTGTTCGGGAACTATGGTGTGGTGACTTGGGAGGAGGATGGTGGATTTGGGGAGGATGGGTTTGTGGCCATGGCAGGGAAGGAGGGCGGAGGGAGTACTCATCCCAAGTCTGCAGTTACTTCATTCTGCCTCCCCCCCAAAAAAAAATTTCCCCTGAAGATGCATAGTGCACCTGCTGCACAAGAGGGCTTATGACAGCACTTTCACCCTGCACTACCATCTACTGCACGTTCATGGCATGGTGCTTGGCAGCACAGGGCAGGGTGCTCCGAGACCACCCTACGACACAGAATGTGGAGTGGTTATGGCAAGGCGCCGCCAGGACCAGAGATGGGAAGCTCGTCTGAACAGGATGCTGGGATTAGCAGAGGGGATGAAGCCCCTCCATCACCATCTGTTGAGCCCCAGCAGCCACAGCCTGGTCCAGGAACTGCACCATCCCTGCCCTGTGCCCTAATGCAGTTCTAGGAGGGACCTTGGGTTGCACAGGTGGCACTTGATGGACTGCAGGCAGACTATGACCAGCTTGTCAGATAGTGACGAGACTGGTCAGAGAGAGTACATCACCTGCACAACTACTATTCCCTTCTCCAGGGCCAGAAGGCAGCATGGGAGGCCTACCGGGCTTCCCTAGAGGAACATAGGTAGCTGCTATGTGCCTCAATAGAGACTTCTGGGTTGCAGGGTCTGCCCCCCCTCCCTTACTTCCCTCCGCCACTACCACTGCATCTGGTTCTGCCAAGTGGGCAAGAAGATGAAGGTGTCCCCACCCTCTTTAATAGTTATATTTAGCCTAAGTAACATAAATTTATATTAAATTAAACAATAAAGGTTAATACAGGTTAGGTAAATAAGTGAATTAAATTATAGGTTACAAAAAACTTAGACCTTTCTGGGGCTTTGCAATGAAACTACAGTTGCTCATGTTGTCGTCCCCTTTTAAAAACATGGAAATTCTTGGTTAAAAAACCCCTTCAGTTTAAGACAGGGAATTAAGGCTCTTAAAAATTCACTCGTGATTCAAAAAGCATGGAAATTGTAAATTAAGGCTCCTGCCTTAACTTGTGCCCCATGTAAGCGGTAAAAATGTAGTCTCACATTCTGTGCTCACTTATAACTTAGGCTCCATGCACCTACACTTTACCTTGGTCTTTTAACCCCAATTCTCTTCTGCAGGTTCGGGGAAACACTGAAGATGGGGAAAGCAGAAGGTCAGGGGGCAGCTTTCTGTCCCTGACCCCATGATTTCCCTATGTGCTTTCATTTGGATTGGGGAGAATGGGACAGCTAAGTACTGGGGAGCTCTATATGGGAGAAACAAGGTTGATGGATGTGGGATGCATACAGGGAGACAAAGCTGGCTGGGGGCAGCCAGGCAGTGTCTGCATGAGGATGGGACAGGCAGGTGCTGGGGGAGTGTTTATGGGAGACAAGGCTGAGAAATGAATGATGTGTATGTATATGGGGAAGTGTATGTGTCAGTATCAAACCACATTCTCAAGGGGTGGCATTAGGCAAGAGACATTTCCCCAGCCTGTCAAGGAGTCATGGCAAAACATTTGGCTTATAGCACTAAAACCTGATGAATGCCCCTCTCTGTTTCCCTGCCCACCCCTTCACCATAGCTGCTAGGCCTCCTGAATCATATCGTACAGAAAGTTTAAATGTTAAGCACTGTTCTCATTAGACTGTCCACATGCACATTTTAGAGGACGCTTCCGAGTAGGGCTATGATTTGGTCACGGGGGTCGCATTTTTGGTTATTTTTGCCCCCCTCTATGACTACCGTGATTTTTCTATAAAACTGTGTTAAAACGCCACCCCAAGCAGAGCCAAAGAGCAGAGCCGGCGAGAAGAGTGCTCTCAGCGCCTCCAAGGGGACCCGTGGCGACTCCCTGTTGCTCCTAGCCCCTCCCCTTCACAGCGTGGCATTCGTTCTTGCGGAGGGCAGAGCTTGCAAAGAGGAGTGTGGTGGCGTGGAGTGGCTAGAGGCGGAGGGCGGGGTCAGAGGCAGACACGAAGGGCAGGCTCAGAGCTTCAAAAGGCACCCCGGAGGAAACGGCAACATTTTCTCTCTCTCTTCTCATGCCTTTACTCCTTGCGCTTTTACTACTCCACGCTCTGACCACAGCTCTGACAATGGAGAGTTCAACTTAATTGATTTTAGGGAGAGGGGGGTTGCTCTACCTCTCTCACCGCAGCATTTCCCCAGCCTCTCCTGGTGTGTTTGCTCCTCCACAGGGATTTCAATTTAATAGAGTTTGGGGAGATGGGGGTTGGTCTGCCCACAGCTTTTCCTGTGGGAAATTCAATGGAGATTCCATTTTAATAGACTTTCAGGTGCCTGGGCCATTCATTCAAAGATTTTGAGGCGGAGGGCAGAGCCTGGGACTTACAATCTAAGGCCCTTTTCACACGGCCCACAGTTGGTGGGGGGATGGGTGTGCACCCACAGTGGGTGGAGGTGGGTGTGCGGCCGTTCCCACAAGGGCACAGCCACCTCCACCCATCTCCATTCACAGAGCAACCAGCATTGGAGCTCTTTGCTCCATGCTTGGGTGATGGGTGGAACAGGGGAGCACACGCGCACCCCCACCCACCGCAGGCACCGTTCCCACGGATGCCACCCCACCCCACCACACACCCACCACAGGCAGCATTTGCACGGGCGCCCCCTCCCCCCATTGCCCACGTGTGCGGTGGCGGGGGCCACCCATGTGAAAAGGTCCTTAGAGGGGGGGGGGATTCCCTTTCTTCCTACCTGGTGTTTCTGTTTACAGTGTAAGGGCAGGGGTTCCCTTCCTGCCTGGGCTTGTAAACGAGGCACTTAAAAACACCTCCTGTGCCCCGTGTTCAGAGATAAGCTGCGTGGGGAGTGTTTACGTGCTCCCCATGCTGCCGTAAGTGACGTGCTCCCCGTTGTCGGCAGCGGCTGGAAATGTGGTGCTTTGAAGAGGCATGTTCTGAAAGCCTCGCTTTTCAGGCTTTCGGAACATGCCTCTTCAAAGCCCCACATTTCCAGCCGCAGCCGACAACGGGGAGCACGTCACTTCTGCCAGTGCGGGGAGTGTTTATATGCTCCCCATGCAGCTTTTCTCTGAACGCAGGGCTCAGGAGGCGCTTCTAAGCGCCTCGTTTGAAAGCAGCCCTAATTATGACTTCTTTTTTTAAAAAAAATACCATGACACAATCTTAGCCCTACTTATGAGAAATATAGGTTGCAGGGCTGCATTGGCTCCAGTACAGCCCTACAACCTGTATTCCTCATAAGTATCCCCTTAAATTTGCATATCTGGCCACCCTAGTCCTCTCGCGTCACTTAACCCAGCTTTCATGCTTGTTTCATCTCCCTTCCTCATAATTGACTCTTTTGGTTAGCGTTCTGCCCCATACCTCCTTCCCAGGAGCCTTAGTAAACAGATAATTAAAATATTGCAGTAGAGTTACAATGCTGTGCACAGAGCAACAGCCATATTTCCTGATTTCTCCCAGTTGCAACTTTTGTCCTCCCATGCCCCCCACCCACCCACCCCCTTTCTTCTCCTTTTGGTATCATTACTTGCTGTGCTAAATCTAATTTTTATTGCAAGCTCTTTGGGGCAGGGATCAGCCACATTTATATACCCACAAAAAACATGCAAGCCTACCCTCTGGAGTTGTTTAAAGAATAGTAACAAGCCAGATATTTTATTTTAACTGCAAAGCATGGAGCATACAGATTGCAAAATTGAGGGGGGAAGCAGCATTAATAGGATGTCTGAACTCTATCCAGTGCAAAGAGGGTTAAAAATCTTTTCCAGGATGGGAAGAGGGGGGCTTTCCCTGCCCCTGACTTATTGTCGTGGCAGCCATGAATGGAGGCAAGTTCCTTCAGGTGAAGCTAATTGAGGGTGTGATGGACTATACGAGGATCATTTAATGACTGGGATATAAATAGGCAGAGGAGCAGCCTTCCTCTCTCTTTTTTGTTATTCTTGGTGAGTTTGTTATACTTGGCTCTGATCCTAATGGCGGAGACTATTGTAAGAAGAAGGGTCTTTTTGTGAACCACCTTGAGAAATGGCTGTTTTACTTAAGTTACAAAGCTGTTTGGTTTTGACAAGTTGATAATAAAGGACTGGGGAGAATAGGGGGTGTATGAACTTGTTCTGCCTAATTTTGAGCCCATTCAGGCTTGAATGTGTTACAAGCTTTTGTGTTTCACTTAGGGCAGGCTTGGAAGAGGGGAGAGAAATGGGGTGGGATCAGAATTAACCATTTTTAAAAAAGCAAAAAGGAGTTTGAACAATTTCTAATGGGGGTAAGGAGAAGAGAAAATTGAATACAAAGTTATACATTGTAAATGACTTTGCTTGCAACAACATAGCTGTGAAAGAAGAGGCCTTTCTATAGTTATTAATACTTGGCTTTACTTTCTGATTTATTGTAGCTAGGGCTTTTTGATTTGTTTTTTTCTGAACCCTTATCGTAGGGGAAGAAAAACGTTGTGAATGCAAATCTCATTCACCACAAACATTGCTTACTTTCACCTCCTTCTCCAAATAATAATCATTTTGAAAATCTGGACCTTGACATGCATTTGTGCAGTGTTTTAGTCGTGAGAAAAAGATGGGGGGTGTAAATGGTGGCAGCTGCAGCCGTGTAAGGCCTCCTTCCAGAAGTGCCAGGGCCACAGGAGCGCCTCACCATGCTGCAGCATGACTCTGGGGGGGGGGGGAGTCACTATTTATTTATATAAATATTTCATGTCCAGCTCCCTCTTGCCTCAGGCAACTCGGGGCAGCTTACATTTGATAGAATGTATAAAAAACAGAAACATAAAAACCTTCTTCCTTCCCCCAACCCCTCCTTATTTTGTGGGGCCTTTCTTCAGCAGCCACAAAGGACCCCACCGAGGAAGTGCCATTCCTCTTTGACAGGCTGATAATAAAAGACTAGAGAGAACAGGGGTGTATGAACTTGCCTTGCGGTACCCCTATGACTCCATCTGGGGTTGACTCTTCAGGGAGAGGCTTGTGCAGGGTCCTGCTCTGGCCCCTGCTGCCCATCCCCCCACCTGGGAATTTCTGCAGGATCTTGACCTGCTCAGGGCCGTGGACTGTGGCCTATGGCTAGGCTTGGTGGGAGGGAATCCTTTTTACCAGTTTAGTGGGATAATCTAATGTAACCAGAAACAGACTGCTGTTTTGTCGAGGTTTACATTCCTTTCTCAAGTCTAAAATCCCAAACAAATATGAAGGGCAGAAAAATGATCCCAAAGGTTTTGGAATAGCCGCTGGTTAAGAGATTAGTTAATTCTGCTATTTAAACATCCCCAATCAAAGCTGATGTACAGGCCAAGGAGATTAACAATGTGGTTTGGTTTAAATGGCCAGACTTGTTTACAAGAATGCCTTTTAGAATAACTACTTGTGGGGCAACCTAATCCGATTCAGTCTCTAGCTGTCTATGTAGCTTCCATAGCCAAAACACTAAGATGCCTTAACCGTCACCACACCTCTGTGAGACAGGGAAGTATGATTGATTCCAGTTTGCAGAAGCTGAGCTGAAGTACAACAGCTGTGTTCCTAAACACAGCAGAACCCAATTCACGTTAATGGGCTCCACTGTCTAAAATGCATTTAGAGTCACAGAGGGAGACAACATAGTCCAAGGTCAGTCAGATATAGACTGACTTGCTTGTAATACAAAAGCCTGTGGTAGAGCCAGGGACTGAATTTAAATAAAAGTCCATTGTTTTAGCTGCTGCATTTAGCAGCTTTGTTAATGCATGCCTCCTGAGAAGTGCTTAGTACTCAACTCCCATTCAAGTAGTTGACCTTTCTAGAAGCTGGCAGTTCTCAGCATCTTGCAGGTTCGAGCCCAGTATTTCACGTGGATATACCTTTTGTGCTTTTGACTGAGCCCTGTGTATTCTTCAAACATATTTTTCCAAAATCTGCAAGCAGAATTAATTTTGTCAAAAAACTAATGCCTTGTGGGGAATGGTGATATGCAAACATTTTAAAGCGAATTAGTTTCCCAGCATGCCTTTCCATATACATGTTTTACACACCTTGTATCAAATACAAAGTGCTGCACAATTTGGGGGGCTCTTTTGTCCAGGGGTGGGTCACAGGCTGCTCCTTTTTGGCACCGGGAGGGTGGGGCTAATGGCCCTAGAATGTATACCAGCAGCCTACAGTGCTGGCATCTCATTGGCTAGTTCACAATGCTAGCATCCCATTGGCTCTCAGTGCTTTCCACTCAGGCTGTAATTCCTCACTGCCAGAGGTAACGTCTGCGACAGTGTTTGCCCAAATGCCTAATCCCACAAAAATGTCTGCAGTTGCAGCAGCACAGAATTCATTGAGCCCTAGCTTTAGAGCTAGACTGTCATTTGCCTGCCATCAGGTTTGGACAGTGTCTATCAAGCTTTCCCTCACATCCAGAATAAGGTCTTATTTCACGTTTTGACTCCTTGTATCATTTGCTAAAATCCTAATGAAATTGCTATAAATCTTAACAGAAAGGCAGTTTCCCCTACAGTAAATACATTTGCCTCTCATTGTTTTGTTTTGTTGCTTTTAAGAAAATATGTGTGTCTGTCTGGACCTATCTCTGCTTTTTCTCCTTCCCTTGTAGATGTCAACATTCTAATAAAGTCAATCTCCTGTGGTGATAATTTGACACACACAAAAAATGTAAACTGCTGCTTTAACTTTCATTTTTTCCTCATGCTGAGTAAGTGACTGCAAAAAATTGTGTATTGTGGTCTCAGCAAAAGTCAGTAGTTTAGCAAAGGCTGATGCTTAGTTTCTCTCAGCTCTTTGCTGTTTCATTAATCCACCTAATGCAGAGAATATTGGCTCTTTTGAGCTTCCATCAGTCATTGCACCAGTGCCCCATTTCAACACCTCATAATTTATGAGAAAAATGGTCTAAAGTTTATCGTGTCCTTTCCTGTGTCAAAGAGCACTTGTGAGAAAATATTTATCCAGAGTGTAAAACACAATATCAGAATAAGCCTTATATTTTTCTTGGAGTCTAGCCAAAACAAGGCTGTCAACAAAAGAAAAGTTCAGTAGGGTTCAGAGGCAGTTTTTAAAAAATATTTTTTAAATGCCTGTTTTCTTTTCTTTTCCTAAATACAATTGTGTCAAAAGTAGTTTTAAGCATATTTACGGGCAGTGAGCTACTGAAACCCCCTCTACTCCCCTATTCCCCCTCCCAAGAACACCATGCATTTTGCCCATTTCAAAGCCCTGGTGCTGGAAACTTCAAGAGGAGGACTAGTATTTATAGATGAGTACGAGAGAGAATTTTTAAAATACACAAAATTGACACCTTCCCTGAAAAGACATGATTGAGAACAGAACAGTAATACATTTCTGAGCACTGTAATATCAATGATATATTCTTTCATGAGCTTAATAGTGGTATCTCCATTTTAAAGATGGGAAATGGAGACAGGGAAGGTAGGAAGCTAATTGTACCTTGTTACTGCATGAATGCATAGAAGAAGGGGGAGGAATCCCTACTGCTTTTACCCATTCTATTCTTCCTGTTCAGTCAAGGGTAATAATAATGTAGCTTCAGGGGCCCAATCCAGCTCTCATTGAAGTCCATGGAAAGACTGTGATTGGAGAAATATCTCACAGGCTGTTTTTACACAGACACTAAAGCCATATTTAGAGGTCTAATCCCGGGTTTAGTTGTCCGCGTAAACACCTAATCAGAGCTTAAAATTCCCAGGTTTAGATTTTTCACATGTTTAATTAACCCTCATTTTCAAGGATTAATTTAACACAGGATAAAATAAGCACGGGATAATGTCGGTATAAACGCTAAATCCATATTGTCCATAGAGATGAGTAGATAGAGCGACTAGAGACGAGACCATCCCCCCTCCCTGGGGTCTGTGTGCCCCTCACCAGGGTCTTTGAGCTGGGGATCAGCGCTTCTCAGAGCCAGCACTCGCTCCCTCAGCTTCTTGCTGTAGCAGCTGGAAAGAAGCTAATCAGCTGATACAGCAGGCGAGGCTGTACAACCAGCATGAGCATGAGCATGATGATCCAAGCGCCGTACTAGGTGGGATCTACGAGCAGATCTTAGACGCCCTCTCCATGTGACTTGCTTGGACTAGTCCCCCCAGAACTGGCACTAAGGGTAAAGTCTAGACTGGTGGAGCAGCTAGGGTGCCTTTTAAGAACCAACTGTACTAAATTAGATTCAAGCCCCCCTCTTCTCCTTGAGCTTGATTAACTCCCAGTTAGAATTCATGCTTCCATCTCCATTTAACCACACCACAGAACATTCACTCTAGGGCTGATGCAGCAACTCCTTTTTCTGTGCCGCTATTTCATTCTGCCATTTTGGAATTGCCCGCACCTTTCCGCAGCTTTTCCACTGGCATTCTGCTAATTCCACGCCCTTTGCTTTGCGACATCGGAATTATCGGAAAGTGTCAGAATAATCTCAGAAAGTGTCAGAAGAAACATTGTTCCGCTACTTTGCACCGTGACCGTATGTTGGAAAGTGCCAGCGAAAGTAGCAGAATGAACATCTCTATCACACCATGCCACTCATTGCGGAAGAGCTCTTTCCGTCGGAAACAGCTACCGCAGTGGCTTAGCAATTCAACTCTATTCGCTACTGTGTACAAAGAGATGTGCTTTGGTACAGGATGGTGAAGACACAGGATGGGTGGATCCTGCTTTCATTTATGCCTTTAGAAAGAGAGACAGGTAGGGTGGGGGGTGGCGGGCGAGGGGTTCTGCCCTTTTAGTTTATTCTTAGTATTTAATGTTTTAATGATATTTTATGTGTATGTTTTTTCTTATGTCTTATTTGTGCATGTTGTATGCTGCCCCGAGCTGCTTTGTGAGCAGGAGGGGGCGGGGTAGAAGAACAGTAAATAAGTAAATAAATTCACTGATTTGGGATAATCTGTTCTGGTCCCACAATTAATTCTTCTAGATTCCCCAATCCTTGCAGCCTTTTACACAATAGCTGATATGTATTGAATGTTAAAACAAGCTCAGTTTTCTATTAACCTTGCTTACAATGTACACGACACAGTAAGCATCCCACAAGTCCCGATTTTGAAAGGTTAGAAATTTGGGTTCCTGACTTTGGTCCTGGTTAGAGTTGAAATGTGAGTAGAGTATCTGATATGAATATCTTATCCATTGGATTTGGGCACTTCACACTGAATTGATAGTTCAGGTCAGTTTGTTCAGTTCACCACGTAACCAAATTGAAAAAACCAAACAAACCTATCAAACAGAGTGAACCAGACAAGCAGATCGGATGTGGATATTTGGATGCCTGTTCATTTCACCACTAGTCATGATGCAAGAGGGCACTTAACTTAGCCCCTCTCCCTATTCACTTAATCACATGCTGGGCAGTGCCATCCTCCAGGCAAATAGCACCAGCATCCATATGAGTCCCACTCACTTCCATGGGACTCAGGCCAATGCTAAATGCTCTTGCTGGCACTATCTACCTAAAGGATCATGCACTTAAGTCCCATTGACTTAATAGAGAGACCACTGACTACATACAGAGGAGCATATACTTTATTATTTTATAACTTGGCATAGACAGTCTGGGCCTGTGAAATTCAACAAAGACAGGAGGCTATCTGCTGGGGGGATATGGTCAGCAACGGAAGCACATCTCTAACCCCAAAAGCATTCATAGGGGCTGATGGCCTGGAGGAGCACTGGTGGGACCCAGTTTAAAGCCATTTTCATGCAGACGGGGGTAGGTGGGTGGGGGATGGGTGTGGTGGGTGGAGGTGGTTGGGTGTTTTTTTAGGCCCTTTTCACACAGACACTTAACTGATAAAATGGGTGTTTTCCATCAAGAGGAAATTCCACAGCCTTGGAATGGCCACCGAGAACACGCTCTCCATCGTCGCCACCCAGGAAACCCGGGGGACTTTGAGTTGGGCGTCCCCGTTTGACCTCAGGGGCCGCAATACGCTCTGGGGCCTGAGGTGGTCCTGCAGGTAAGGCAGGCCCAGGCCATTTAGGGCTTTGTAGGTCATTAACAACACCTTGAATTGGGCCCAGAAGATAATACGCAGCCAGTGCAGAGAACGGAGCACTGGTATAATGTGCTCACAGTGACCTGTTTCCATTAAGAGACAGGCCGCCGTATTCTGGACTAACTGCAACCTCCAGACCGTCCCCAAGGGCAGACCCACGTAGAGTGCGCTACAGTAGTCTAATCTAGAGGTAATAAAGGCATGGATGATGGTGGCCAGATCCAAGTCCAAAACATACAGCTGCGGACGTCATACTAGATGTAACTGGCAAAATGCTCCCCTCACCACAGCCTCCACCTGGAGATCCAGGCAGAGCTGTGGGTCGAGGAGCACCCCCAGACTACGGACCTGCGTGGCCAAAGGGGGGCAAACCCCATCAATGACGGGAGCCACCACCACGCCAGCCCTACCCACCAACATCACCTTTGTCTTTTTAGGATTCAACTTCAGACTACTCCCCCTCATCCAGTCCCCCACAGCTGCCCTGAGGCTGCTGGGTCTGGTCTGCAGAAAAAGAGAGGTAGAGTTGTGTGTCATCGGCATACTGATGACAACGCACACTGAACCCTCTCACGACCTCGCCCAAAGGCTGCATATACACGTTGAACAGGAGGAGGGACAGAATGGAACCCTGCGGGACTCCACACGTGAGGTCCTGGGGAGATGAAGTACATTCCCCAAGAACCACACGCTGAGTTCTCCAAGCCAGGAACAAGCGGAACCATTCAAGAACAATTCCGCCCACCCCAGCCCGCTCCCACAGGCACGCCGCCAACAACTCATGGTCAATGGTATCAAATGCAGCCAACAGATCTAATACAATTAAAATAGAAGATCTTGTGAGCCCTTTTGGCAAGTGGGGGTTGAAAATCAGGTGTGGTAGGTTGGATCCTAGTTTAGGGGAGTTGGGGCAGCTATTGGGGTCATACTGGGCATGGGGAGGTATGGCGGTGGGTGTTGCGATCCTTCGAGATTGTTCGGAGAGACACTTGGTGTGTGTCCCTGACTGTGTCCCACTCCGCCCCCCACAACCCTTTCTTGGGATATTTGGGGACTAAGACCAGTAGGGCCCCTGATCTGACACTGATGCTGCTTAATGTGAGGTCAATGGCAAATAACACTTGTATCATTCATTACTTGATTAGGTATGAGGCCGCCAACCTCATCTGTATTACAAAGACCTGGCTGGATGAAGCACCTGGGCCAGTATTATCCCAGGTGGTGCCTGTCAGGTACTGCATCCATCTCAGCTTGGAGGACAGGGGGGCAAAGTGGCTGTGACCTGTAAAGACAGCTTGGTCTTCCAGAGGTATCTGGTGCCTAACATATCTGATATGGAATCTTTCCACCTTGTGTTGAATTTGGCTGGGAATAGACTGGAAATCCTCTTAATGTACTGACCACCCTGCTGCACAGCTGATACCCTAACTGCTCTAGGCGAGCTGGTCGCAGAGGTGGTGTTGAGATCACCCAAACCTATAGCCTTTCAGGGGCAGAGCAGGCATTCATGGCTGCCATGACAACCATGGGCCTATCCCAGATGATATCTGGCCCAACACATGAGGCAGTGCACACGCTGGTTTTGCACCAGCCTGGATGTAGGGGTTCTGATTTTCAGGAATGTTGTAACAAAACCATTGTCATGGTCAGACTACCTTCTGAAAGTCCAGATCCCGGCACTACTATGTCCTTGTTGGGGTGGAATGGTTAGGTTGTTCCACTCCCAGAGGCTAATGGATCCTATTGGTTTCCAGAATTCTCTGGGGGATTTACCTACTGACCTTAGTAGCTACTCTGTCAGTGACCTGGTTGCCTTGTAGAACGGCATCTTGACCATGGTCTTGAATATGATTGCACCCAGGTGTCCACTCCCTCTGTTGTGGTAGCACAGGTTGCCCTGGTATATGGAGGACCTAAGGTGGCTGAAGTGGGAGGGTAGGCGGTTAGAGCACAGATGGTGCTTGACTCGCGCTGTAGCCTATCAGTTGTAGCAGAGATTGATTTTAAAGGACTATGCCGTAGCTGTGATGGCGGCAAAGAAAGCTTTCTTCTCTGCTATCATAGCATCTACAAAGTCTCATCCGGTGAAGCTGTTCCAGGTAGAGAGTGGCCTGGTTAATCCGGTCTGCCTCTCCCCTGATATGGAGTTATCTAATGCTTATTGTGACATTTTGATTAATTACTTTGCAGACAAAATTGTTCGTATTCAGCATGACTTGGGTGCTGCGATTTTATCTGCAGAATGAGTTTGAGGTTATGGAAGACCAGTCTTGTCTTGTTTATTTGGATCAGTTTCAATCGACATTGCCCACCAATGCGTGGGAGGTGCCTAGGGCATTTAGGGCAACCAGTTGTGAATTAGATCCTTGCCCATCCTGGCTGGTGACAGCCAGCTGGGAGACACTGGGGCCATTGCTGGCTGGGGTTGTCAACGCCTCCCTTCAGGAGAGTAGGATGTCAGACGCCCTTAAAACTGCGATTTTCCAACCTCTGCTTAAAAAGTCATCTTTGGACGCTGACTCTTCAGCCAGCTATCGACCTGTCTCTAACCTTCCCTTTTTAGGGAAGGTTATTGAAAGGGTGGTTGCCCAACAGCTCCAGGCTCATCTCGATGTCATTAGATTCCTGGACCCTTTTCATTCTGGCTTTCATCGTAGGTATGGCACAGAGACTGCGCTTGTGGCCTTGGTCGATGACCTGCACCTGGAGCTTGATGGGAAATTCTACCCTGCTGATCTTGTTAGACCTTTGATACAGTTGATCACGAGATGTTGCTGACATGACTTCAGGACCTCTCAAGTGGTTTCACTTCTTGCTGTCAGGGAGGTCCCAGAGAGGGGTGATGGGCTATTGCTCATCGTCCTCTTGGAACTTCCCCTGTGGGGTCCCGCAGGGTTCTATTCTGTCTCCCCTCTTGTTCAACATGTATATGAGGCCACTGGGTGAGGTCATTTGGAGGACTGAGGTGACGTGCCATCAGTCTGCTGCTGACACTCAGCTCTACCTCTCTTTTTCGTCCAACCCAGGCCCTGCAGTCTCAGTGCTTGCTCATTGCCTGGCTGCTGTCGGGGACTGCATGAGGTGAACTGACTGAAGTTGAATCCAGACAAGACTTAGGTGGTGATGATTAGCCAGCCTTGTGACCTGGATGGGATTGGGGCTCCTGTTATTGATGGGAGTCCGTCCCCCTCTGGTCACTCAGGTTTGCACCCTTAGAATAGTTCTGGACCCCTTTCTGCACCTGGATTTTCAGGTTGCAGCGGTGGTCAGGAGCGCTTTTCACCAACTCCATCTGGTGATGAGGTTGCGACCTTTTCTTTCTGATTCGGATCTGTAGACTGTCATCCATGCTTTCATCCCCTCGAGGCTAGATTATTGCAATGCACTCTATATTGGGCTGCCCTTGATGAGTTTTTGGAAGCTTCGGCTGGTGCAGAATGAGGCAACTCGCCTCCTTTGGGGGGACAAGGTGCTGGGAGCACATTACACCGGTGCTCTATAGTCTGCACTGGTTCCCTATAGCTTTCTGGGCACAATTCAAGGTGCCGGTTTTGAGCTTTAAAGCCCTAAATCGTCTGGGCCACACGTACCTGAAAGAACACCTGTCCTTCCATGCCCCATTGCAGTTGGCCAGATGTACCTCCGCATGGGTACCGTCTGTGAGCAGTGTTCATACGACAAGGGCTCACAGGGAGGCATTGTCAGTTGTTGCCCCGATGCTTTGGAAGTCCCTTCCCACAGAGGTCTGCCTGAGCCCAGGTCTGAGCATCTTCCAGAGGCAGTGTAAGACCTTGTTGTTTAAAAAGGCAATTGGTGGGCATGGCTAGGGGATTGGAGAGGTCTTGGGGTAGGAGCACGGTGGGGAATGGGGGGTGGTATTGGGTGGGTCTTTGTGGTGGGTTGAGTGGCTTAGGGATTTTAAAAATTGTTTGTATATGTTCTTATATAGGCTTTTGTATGTTATGTTTATATATTTTATTTGTAAGCCACCTGATCCTTTGGTCAGGATGAGATAAGCATTGAAAATCAATCAGTCGTGAGAGGCAATGGGAAGTCAGTGAAGGATCAAAGTTACTGGTATCATGCAAATACCAGCAACATTTCTAAAAGAGAAAGGGAGAAATATATAAAGTGTATAGAGACTGGATTCATTTCATATTGACCCTGCTGTCGCTGTACGATGAGAGTCACTCATAAGAAGCACCATACTGGGTCAGACCAAGGGTCCATCGAGCCCAGCGTCCTGTCTCTAACTGTGGCCTTTCTCAGTCACTTTGGAGAAGTACGCAACAGGTCATAATGGGGCGATCCATTCCCTGTTGTTATTCCTTATACTCCTTATTTTCATTGGGAGTTGTGGCAGACTAGTTGGGTTTTGGCCTTCTCTATCTGAGGCTCTTGAAGTGGTTAGCTGAAGAGAGAGATCCTTGACTCACAAGTTGTCAGATTATAAAAACAGAAGACTATTTAAATATAACAGCACAGCTAGCAAGGACATTAAGGAAAGGGGGTGGAAACAGGGAAAGCATGGGATTAGACATTTTTTTAAAGAGTTAAAATGACTAGTCTGACTTTTGACGAGTTCAAGCAGTTTGAAATATCAAGTCTGCAGCCCTCCCTCCCCTCAGACTTTGAGAGATTTGCAGGTCCCTGGGGGAGACACTGTATCCATCATTGTCCCCGGGTATGTATCCCTGTCATCCCACTGTGTAAGTCCTCCTTTCTGCAGGGTCAAGATGCAACTTCAGCCTCCCTCTCCTCAGGGACAGCAGTCAGTCCCAACCGACATCCTGTACCTACCTACCACCAACCAGTTGCCACTCAACAGCAGCAGCTCCTCTCCCCTTGAAATTTCCACAGGCGCATAGAGAAGAACAAGCCTCTTAGCAATATCAATGTTTTATTTAAACTAATTACAGTTATGAAACCAACTTAAGATCTTCAAATAAAAGAATTTAACTATTTACACCACTCTGTCACAGGAATATAATATATGAGATGTGAGAGAAAAACCAGACAATCATGAAAAAAAAAAAAAGTTCCCAAATGTTTTCCAGAGTGCATCAGTGGATACTTAGTATTAGTATTTATTTCCTCCAGTACTCATATTTGCAAATGGGATGTACACAATAAACCAGGCTGGTTGGTTGTGCAAACACAATCTGTCTCCACACTGTAGAACTAAAATGCAGGATTCACAGTGAAAGAGGCATTTCTTTGTGATATGCTTTATTATCCCATACTCTTTCATCCCCAGCATACTGTGCACATCTAGGAACCACCGTGAAAGCCACAGTGCGGTGTGTTTTAATGAGAGCTATGGATGTGTCGGAATGGTGTATGGCTACAGAGCTGCACAGCTTGATTTCTGAGTGGTGAGGCCAGGAGGGGAAAAAAGAGAGAGAGGGAGAAGAAAAAACAACCTTTTCCTTCTTTCAATTTGTAGCAGGTTTGGAGAACTGATTGGAGCCAAGCCTTGGAATGAGGACGTGTTCATTGCAGCACAGCTCCAACAGACTTTGATTGAACTCGATGAAAATCTAGAAGGTAGGAAGCCTTTTTGTCTGTCTCTGCTCCAGAAGTAGTGAAGCAAAGACATACGGGGTCAGATTCTGCCCTCGCGTGCTTGTGTGAAGTTCTTATTGAAAGCATCAGGAGCTATATACATGCTGAAAATGCCATGGTCACGATTCGCCAACCAATAAATCACGAGTAGTAGTATTTTACATTCAGTTTATATGCCCCTTCTCCAAAGAAGGACTTGGTGCTGCAGCTTACAATAACTAAAAATACAAACATACAATCACACAAAACATACAGACACACCAAAACTGCCTCCCATCCACCATCCCCACGTTCTCTTATCTCATTTGACAAAAAATATCAGTCCAGTTAAGCAACCCAATGCAACAATCCTATTATGCATCCTCAATATAATAACCACTCCTACCCTTCAATCATCCCCACATTTCCCATACGCCATATTGCCCATAAAAAAATCTACCCCATATTCCCCATAAAAAGTCTGCTCCCTAATGACGACGTTTGGAATCCTGACACACATTTTTGGAACCTCAGCAATAGGGCACTAACTTTTGAATATGTGTGTGTCACAAATAAGATAAGTATAATAAGGAAAACCATGAGAGTACAAGTCCTATATGACTAACTGGTAGAGAGAGTGAATGTTTCCAATTTGTGAAAACTTTTCTTTTTCTATTTTGCAGCCATGGAAGAGGAAAATGATGAAACAGACAGTGATTATATATCCAGCCATGTAAATGGAGTATCCAGCCCCCACAGACAGGACACCACGGCTGCCCAAGACATTGCAATTGCTGTTCCAGTAACAATCATAGATGAGGTTCCAGACACCTACACCTTTGGTTCAGACAGCAATGAAGAAAATGTGTTGCCTCCTAAAGCAGGTGCTACCAAAGCTGTTTCACCCAATGCTGTTAACCTAGGGAAATTCACTAATGAAAACAATAATGCTGGCTCTTTTAATAAGGAGAATATGGATGGTGGATTTCTATACACATCAAAGACTTTACTGCATCAGCAGTCACCCAAGGTTAAGCCCCTACCTGTAGAACAGAAGAAAGATAAATCTGTATTACTTACATCCTCATGTGAAAAAAGAAATGAAAATAATGTAGCCCCAGAAAGCACTTCTAACAAGGACGTTCATTCCAAGGAATGCAATCCCAAGATGACTTCTTCTACATTCAAGTCTACAAATGAAATCAGTGTACCAAAAGAGAAAAAGCAGATTTATGAGCAAACAAATAAGGAAAAGCTCCAGCACAAAACTAAGCCAGAATTAGAATTCAGGCAAACATTAGCAAGAATGACTGATGAGAAGGAAGATATTCCATCACCGCCTCTTTGGTGTCATCGTGTCCATAATACAGTAGCAAACTATGAGCCTAAAGTTGGCTTGACAACCTTCAAAGTTGTCCCTCCTAAACCTGAAGTAATACGTTTTGACAGAGAGGCATCCATCTCCTCTGGTGCCATTAAAATAGATGAGCTAGGCAACTTGGTAAGTCCAAATGCCAACAGCAGTAAGAAGAACACATTAGATACTACTTCCAGTGAAACCGAGGAACCTCACATTGGCAGAGTAAAGGCATACTGGCGGTCACACTCTGTGGAAAAGCAACATGAGGAATCTACAGGGCTTAATTCTCAAAAACCAACAGCCACAGTGAGCTTTAAGACCATTAATAAGAAGCCTGAAGGTAAACCAGATGCTCTTGCAAATTCAAAACTAATGCCTTCACAACCAGTTGCATCCAAGGTACCTGAACTTAATTTGGGGCTTGAAAAAACCAAACCACCTGCTTTAGTCACACAGCCTCAGATAAAACCATTAGTGGGGCAAACAGCAGTCAACAAGGGTAAAACAGAGCTCCCATTCCAGAAGACTCATAGAAGAACTTCAAGCCATTACGTAGCCTCTGCCATTGCAAAGCACTTTGATCCACCCCAGTTTAAGACTAATGTGAGGAAGTTTGATAAGGAAGAGGATAATCATGCAGAGAAAGAAGGGAAAGCTGGGCCAGAATCACTCCCCAAAAGATGCATTATTGTGGCCAAATACAGCCCTGTCGAAACCCAACCAGCAGAAACAAAAGAATCTTATTCCAATATCTTCACTTGTAGCCGCAGTGCCTCTAGTAGGTTACCACTCGGGGCTCATTCTTTGGTGAATAACAACAGTGTTGACAGAGGGTCACTCAGCCAAACAGACCCCATTGGTTTCTATAAAAGAAGTGTCAGTGTACCACTATCCTCTTTGAGAGATAACAACAGCACTGAGGAGGAGGCCCACATTTTTGGCAGCAAACCAAGCAGAGTTGATAAAAAGACAAATCCTGTATTTGATCAAAAATATGAGCAGACTAATTATACTGTTTCCTCCTCATCTCTGAGAGCCTCTGGGCTCCGGGCTCCCACCTCCACTTCCAGTACGTTTTTGAGGTCCGCTAACTGGCATCCTGTCGGCAATGGTTTATCATCTGAGGTAAATGGAACACCTAAAAGTAACCATGTTGTTTCAGAAAAAGAAGAGAGCGCTGATGTTTTCCCAACAGACACTGTCACAGAGTCTGACATCACTGTACAGACTAATATTTTTGGGCCAAAGAAGAAGTTCAAACCAGTTGTCCAGAAACCCCCTCCAAAAGATACATCACTTCACACTGCTTTAATGGAAGCCATTCAGACTGCAGGAGGGAAAGAAAAACTAAGAAAGGTAACATTTCACTTGATCTTCTTAAAATAAAGAAGCATTTATTTATTTATTTATTGAATTTCTATGCTGCCCTCCCCACATGGCTCAAGGCAGCTGACAATCCACAAAACAAAAACAATTAAATAAACATTAATATTCATAAAATAAAAACATCCCTCAAACCTTCATCCTCCCCATAGCCCCACCCAAAGCCCCAAACATACCCCACCTATCCCCCTGCCTGCCAAATGCTCTCCTAAATAAAGAAGTTTTGCGCTGCCTTCGAAAGATAGCCAGGCCCATGCCTAAGCAAAAAAGGGAAAGGATAGAGACGGGGCTGATAACTGGCCAGGGCATCAGCGTGCAAAGATGGTTTCTTAAGCTGAGGGAAGACTACCACAGTTTTAAGGGTGTCCAACTCTACCTCCCCTCCCTAAGGGAGGTGTTGACAACCCCGGCCAACAACGGCCCCAATGTCTCTCGGCTGGCTTTCACCAGCCAGGATGAGCAAGGAACTAATTCACAACTGGTTGCCCTCATCACCCCAAGCACCTCCCTCACGTTGGTGGACGATACCAATTGAAAACTGATTCAAATAAACAGGACTAGACTGCACTTCCATCACCCCAAAATCTGACTCTGCAGTTAAAATGGGTGCACCCAAGTTGTAGTGAATATGAGCAATTTGTCTGCAAAGTAATTTATTTATCCTGCAGGCCTACAACTCGACAGCGAGCCAGTGAAACATGACTCAACATGTCAAACTTGGATAGATAACAGTCCCCACCCATCACACTCAGTCTGGTCTGGACCCACCCACCAGGGTTGTCCCCACAGCATGCAGTGCACTGTGATGTCACAATGTTCCATGAGATGTGGGGCTACCCAGAGCAGGTCGGGCCCCATAAGAAACCACGTTGCCAGAGTTGAGATAAGCCCAATGTCGTCAAATGTGGGTCTTGCTTGGGTCAAAATGTCTAGCCTCTAGACTCTAATTCACCCGAGCAGACACCAGTTTGTTTTATAACTGTTACCATTGCTGATGAGCCAGAGCACACGTAATATGTAAAAAATTTATAATGGCAAAATCTAAAAGCAGGCCACTGGCTATTCTGCACGTACTGGCTGTTGTTATGCAACAACAAAACAGCTGCACTAGAGAAGCCAAAAGGGACACAGGTATACACTCTAAAGAGGGAGGTAATCCCAGTTAGCTGAAAACCCCATCCTGTGTGCCTAAAAGTTAATGCACAACATGGAGGAAAAGTTGAAACACATGCAAGTGAAGGATTAAAGGTTTTTATTGCTGCGAGTGTTATGTAAGAGCTGATACTGGCCTTGTTTCTGCATCTCTAACCCCCAAGTTTTCTCATGTTAGTTGACTAGTATTCACCATAAAGTAAGGTTACAGAATCCTAGCTGAAGAATGGCGAGTTGCCTTCCCTACAGACATTGCAGTACAAATAGAGGCTGCAATCCTGAACACATTGAAGCCAATGGCAAAACTCCCATTGACTTTAACAGGTGAGGATTGCACCTGTAGTCTCCAAAAGAAGGATGTAGACAAACTGGGGAAAGATTCAGAGGAAAGCAACTAAGGTCCTTTTTACATGAGACGCTCCAACGCCTGGACACTCCTTGTCCACACGGGGTGGTGTCTCATGTAAGTGCATGGCTGCTTGCTCCTGCGACCCACGTATCCCCACACACACACACACACACACACACGCACAGAGCAACTGGTGGCAATGCAGGTTGCTCCCTGTGTGGGGATAGATGTGCACCTGCCCCCCTGCATTACCCAACCCCTCTGCTGCGGCCCATTTAAAAAGGGCCTTAGATGAAAAAGGGGCTGGAAGACAAGCCATATGAGGAAAGACTGAAAGAACTGGGTATGTTTAGCCTTCAGAAAGGAAGCCTAAAGCGGACCCGAGAGTAGTTTTGAAATGTCTAAGATGGTGGTCGCAAAAGATGGTGAGCGTTTGTTCTCCGCTGTCACAGAAGTTCGAACAAGAGGGCTTCAATTGCAGCAAGGTAGATTTCAGTTAGACGTTATGAAAAACTTCCTAACTGTAACAACTGCTGGGCAATGGGATAATAAGGTGCCTAGGAAGGGTGTGGAATCTCCTTCCTTGGATGTGTTGAGAAGCTGGCTGAATGAGTATAGGCTTGGACTAGATGATCCTCGATATCCCTTTCAACCCTACAATGTTATGAATCTTTGACTTTGCCAATCCATGAGTAAAATATTCAGCAACACTCAATGGTGATTCTTGTGTCCCTGTGCTAGATTTCAGACCCCATGGTAAATGGAAACCAAAAGAAACCCTCCTACGCGGAGCCAGAGAATGAGCGCTCAGCCCTCCTGGCAGCAATCAGAGGCCATAATAGCACCTCAAGACTAAAAAAAGTAAGTAGTAGTAACTAGTAATGGCACCCTTCTTGGACAGTGGTACTTTATAGTTGGTTGGATGAAGAGGTCCCTGGAAATAATAGTCAATTGTCCTGCAAAGAATGGGTCTTAGAAGAAATCTGGCAACACAGGTCAAGACCTTGTTGCTGCATCGTTAATAACATGGGGCAAATTCTGCCCTCATTGGCTCAACTTGAGTTGATCACGTATCACTGAGAGAACAATTTGACTCTATGGCCAGTTTTGCATGGATGCCCCCTCCCCCACGTGTGCAGGTGGGGGGGCCTCCGTGTGACTTCCGCAGCGGGGGTGTGTGTGCGTGAACACTCCCATGCTCCACCCCACGCACAGAGCAATGGGCACCAATGGTGGATGCTCTGTGCGTGGAGGTGGGTGGGTGTCCGTGTAACGGGCCGCCTATGTACTTCCCACTCGCCATGGCCTCCACCTATCCCCCCACCCCCCAGCACCGGCGGCCCGTTTGAAAAGGGCCTATAACTAACATTCAGTTAAGATAAAACCAAGTGGATTTGTACAGTACTGCAGGGCTGCATGGGCCCAGGTCTCAAACATATGTCCTGGGCATTCTGAAAAAGTGGCTGACTGCATGATGTCATTGGCTCCTTGCCCTAATAACCCTTCTCTGCTCCAGCCTTTGCCACGGCTCCCAGCTTTCTGATTGGCCCTTGACTCTTTATAAGGCCACCCACCTGCCACAGGAATGTGGATGGGACAACCTTTCCCCCAGGCCACTTTGAAAATCAGCACAGGATCTGCAGGCCAGATAGGAATTGGGGACTTAAAGGGTGTGCTTAGGACAGGGGAAGGCAAGGATGGGTGAGATCATGACTCTATACATAAGAACATAAGAAGTGCCATACTGGGTCAGACCAATGGTCCATCTAGCCCAGCATCCTGTCTCTGACTGTGGCCAATCACGGTAGCTTGGGAGAAGCACCCAACAGGTCACAGTGGGGGATCCATTCCCTCTTGTTTTCCCCAGCTCCCTTCATGTTCCCTGATCCTGTCTGGCTAATAGCTGCTAATGGTCCTATCTTTCAGAAACCTGTCCAAACCTCTTTTAAACTCAGCTATAGTACTGGCCCTTACCACAGCCTCTGGCAGTAGATTCCACAACCCAATTATACGCTGAGTAAAAAAATATTGTATCTGTTTTAAACTTGCCACCCATGAGTTTCATGGAGTGTCCCCTAGTTCTAGTACTAGCTGAGAGGGTAAATAACTATTCCTTGTTTATTAGTTCCACCCCACTCATGATTTTATAGACCTCCATTATATCTCCTCTCAGTCATCTCTTCTCCAAGCTGAAAAGCCCCAACCTACTAAGCCTCTCCTCATACGGGAGCCCTTCCATGCCCTTGATCATTTTTGTTGCCCTTCTCTGTACCTTTTCGAGTTCAGCTACATCCTTTTTGAGATGGAGTGACCAGAACTGCACACAATATTTGAGGTGCGGTCGCACCATTGATTTGTACAGAGGCATCATGACATCCTCAGTTTTATTATCTATCCCCTTCCGAACAATTCCTAACATTCTGTTTGTTTTTTTGACTACTGCTGCGGACTGCGCTGTGGATTGCATTGTACTGTCCACAACCACCCCCAGATCCTTTTCCTGAATCCATCCCCTGTCCTTTTACAATGAATCCATCCCCTGTCTTTAAGTGCATACCCTCATCTCCACTCCTTTCTCCTAAGCTCACTCTCTCACTTCTTGAGGGAAAGGACTGGATCTAGTTGCCAGATCCAGGAACTAGAAAGGGGCCAAATAAAGAACAGCAGTGGGCCGGAGGTTCCTCTTGCCGCTTTAGACTCCTGATGCGACACAGAAGCATTCCTTTAGCCCAGGGCGGACAAATGAAGTTCCTGGACCCCGGTGTTCTTTTCCTTGCTTTTGACATTGACACCATTTTATTTTTGTCTTAATCTCTCTTCCTCAGTTTCCCCACCTATGACGTGCGGGTAATGATTTTCTCTTTCCAGCCTCATATTCGTCCAGTGAGGATGAATTAGTTAATGTTTGCCATAGACTTTGAGGATACTGAATTGTAACGAATGCTGAGAATGTATTATTATTTTTAACGTTGCTTTAAAAAAAATAGAAACAGTCCAACTCCCTGCTCCAAGGCAGGATGCCGTCTACCCCACAGCATCACTGACAGATTTTGTTCAGTCATGATTTGAAAACATCCAGTGAAGGAGATTCTACAACTTCTCTAGTCAACCTGTTCCATTGCCCAACTTTCTGTGCAGTGAGAGAGTTTTTCACAATATTTTATTATTCATAATAATAATACTGAAATTATTATTAATTTAATGATGTAGCTCCAGCAATGTGCCTGGCACAGATCATAAAATTAGAGACAGGTCCCTGTCCCAGAAGGCTTACAATCTAGGATGGTCAAGGGAAAGGGGAACGTAAGGAGAGAGGGGGATACATTCATGAAGTTGCAAGTGCACATGCTTAACATTGTTACAGGGAAGAAAGGGAGCCCAGTGATAGGAAATCTATATTGCTGCAACCCCTCTTTTCCTAGCCTCTGTGGCAGGAAAGAACAGTTGTTACTTTTCCATTGTTTTTGTGACAGTCTTTTAGAAATTTCAAAACTGCTTGTAAGAACCCAGCCTGGATCGTGGGCAGGCTTATGGGACTGTGGCCAAAGTGGAGCGAAGACAAGGCAAGATCAGAAAGACAGGCAGGATTGGGCCCAAACAAAAGGGCAGGTGGAAGCAGGTTCAAAGAGCCCAGGAACAGTGGGGAACTGGCAACAAAAACCGGGTCAGTGCACAGATGATTAGGTAGGCACAGACAGTAAGAGGCAATGGGTGTTTTTAGACAGACAGCTGTCCTGCCTCTGCTCGGCCTCACCCCCAGGAGGGCTGTCTGTTTAAAGGTGGCCCGACTGGGGGTGTGCCAGAGCAGAGGAGGGGCAGGCTGGCAGTGCTCTGGGGCAGCTTTGCTGGCAGTGCTCTAGAAAGTCCTGAAGCACCGCAAGCAGAGCAGGCCACCCAAACCCAGAGCACCAGCCAGGGGTGGCGCAACTGTCTGTTTACTCAGTGGACAGGCTGCAGCAGCTCCGCTTCAGGCCAGGGGTTGCCCTAGAAACGCCATAGAGCTGTGGGTGGTAGCCTAGAGTGGCAGCCAGTCCACCCACTGCCAGGCCCGGACTTAGGGGCAGACCCCCTCGACCCAGGCAGTGTTTTCTGGGGGCCGGCAATTCTTATCCTGGCATTGCCCCACTCAGTTTTCTTTTCTTTTCCCCCTGCACGAGCAGGAGGCTGCCGCCCGCAGCCGAAACCTGTGGCCTGGACGAGGCCCGGGTGCAGGGGTCCCCATCCCTCACCTGCCTCTGCAGAAGCAGCAGAACACCGATCCTGGGAGATAAAACTGTTTGTTTACAAACAACTCCTCCCCATGTGAGTGATCAGAAGGTTGTTGCCATGTAAAGGATGTTCTTCGAGATGGCTCCTAACATTCTCACAACTGGGTTGTGCTTGGCATGCTCACCATATTCAAATAATAGACCACGTGATAGTCTCGAACTCCTCTAGGATAAAAAGAGCACACACACACACCTCAGAAGGACAGTTCCTTCCAACCCTTCCTAGGAATGTAAGAAAATTCCATGCAGGGCTACAAGGGTGGGTGTTGTGAGACTGTTTGGAGCCATCTCGAATAACCTTGTTTACAAGGCAGCAGCCTTCTGTTCTTCTTCGAGTGGCTCCTCACAGGCTGTTTTTACATGGCTCCACTGGGTGGGGGGTCCATGGGCGCGCCAGTGCGTGGGCGGGGCATGCACACAACTGCACACGAATCCTCACTCACCCCCCCCCCCAACTCATCTGCACCCATGGAGCAACCACCATTTTCCCCGATTGCTCCATGCGTGGGGAGTGAGTGGGAATGCGTGTTAGGCACGCGCGCACACACCCCCCCGCTCACCGCAGTTCGTACGCCGCATCATTCACATAGGGCTCGGCCACCCATGAACATGCAGCATGGGGGTGGGGCAGGACTTGTGGGCAGCAGCCTTAGAAGGGCCATGGAGCACAAAATTCCTAAGTCCGGCCCTGCCCACTGCTCTATGGTGCAGAGGAGAGAGTGCTGTGTAGGTAGGCCATGGCAGCGCCATGTCCGTTTAAACCCAGCACTGTCTTGGCTGTGTGCTGGGGTGTAAGGCTAACCACCCTCGGAGCAGGTCATTGGGGTGGGGGTGTCTGTCTAAAGACACCCATTGTTCTGCCCAGCTTCCTGTTTCCTCTGGGCACTCTTTGATACTAGCAGCAGCCAATCGCATACACAGGGGGCTTAGCTTAGTTGCTGTATGAAGCTGGTCATAGTAAGTCAGAACTAAACTAGCTGTCAGGAGGCTATGATGGTGCCATGGGTCGGCCTGTTGGGCTAAGAATACCAGGGACACAGGTTCACGGTCTGTGAGATCCTAACACTGCTTTGTTCTCATTTTACCATCTTTGCTTAGTCTTCCTTTATTTGTTGAGAAAGCGGAAAGAAAAGCACAAACCAACTTAGTCTGGAAAATGCTTAAACCCCATCCCTGCCAACTCACCCATCCCTTCTAGGTTTCTTTTCATCAGTCTAGACTTCCACACAAATAACCCAGACAGCACTTTTAGGCTCAGGAATTCCAGAATGACCCTCTTGGAAGAGTTGTCTGTTGACTTGTCCCCTTTAATTTCAAAGAGCTTGCCTTAGTCCTATTTCCTTTTAATTTTGATGGGAACTTTGGGTTTGATTGCAATTTTAAAACTGAGCCAGCTTTGTGGGTCGAGGTGTAGCACAGCACTCTCTCAACTGTTGGTTATTACCACCCTACAGCAAAGACTACTGCAAAAGATTCCTGCCTGGCTACAGCCTAAGGCATCTCCTCAGTTTTCAACTTCCTGTGGTCATTCCCAGGCTAATACCAAACCCTGCACCCAGCCACTTTGCCTTGTAAGCCAAGAACAGTACCAGGATGCTAGAGTTCCCAATTAAAGATTGAGTTTCAGAGATGGGAGACAGTGCAAAGCCTTTATCCTGGTCATTGCAGAAGCTGAGAAACATGAGCGAGGAGGAACAGATGTTTAAAACAATGAGCAAAAAAAGCTTCTACATGTTTTATTTCAGTTGAACAAACTGAAGTCAGGAGGGGAGAGATTTAAGTGTGCATAGAATGTCAAATAATCAGAGCTAAATTACACCTGATACTAATGACTCTTTTTCAAATCTCTCATTGGTAGGTCTCATCAGCAGCCTCTGAAGAGCTGCAGAACTTTAGAGGTGCAGAAACCGCCTCACAAAATAAGGAAGCTTCTCAGGCACAGCTGCATGGTCCCCCACCTCCACCTGTCCTCCTGCCACCACCCCCACCGCCTCCTACTCACTTGTCAACAAAAGCGCCTAGGTTCCTTGCAAGCACCACCGATAACCCTGGGGAGGCAAGGCAGGCCCTAATGGAAGCTATACGCTCAGGCTCTGGAGCAGCAAGGTTAAAAAAGGTACATGCATCTTCAGCATTGTAGCTGAAGTGGACTGACCTTGCCATGGGCTTCCCAGGGGGCAGTTTGTAAGCTGTGCTGCCTGCAAGAGAGAGAGAAAGAGACCTATAGGGCGTTTGTCATCAAAAGTGGAAAGGTTGGGAGCTGTCTCTAGTATTTTGACAGCTGTTAGAGCACACTCTTATAAGTGAGCTGTTCCTCAAGAGAAGAATAAAATGTCATGAAAAGGATGTATTAAGAGGATGAGAAGGAGAAAAGAACATTAAAAAATGGGACTCGGGATTTTAAATTGCAGCTAAGCAGATTTGCAATAAGTATCCAGCTTTAATACTCAGATTTCTTTTTTATTAACTGTGTGTGTTTTTCACGATATGGCTCTGCTGTCTTTGTACCAGGAAGCCCTCAACCCTCCACTATCACCATATCCACCTTTAATTTCAATAGCACCTCCTAGTGTTGGGGAGCCATCATGCAAAATAATGCCAATAGCGCCAAAACAGAGTAACTGAAAAGGCCAAAACAAAACAACCAACATAGAGATCTGGTTTTGTAATTGAAGTGGGAACTGAATAGCAATTCATATCCACTTCCTTACACTCTATTTGAAGAAATGAGAATTGGCAGAGACAATATTTGCCCTACCCCAAAAGATAACAGGGGGGTCACCTACCAATATGATTGTGATGCTGACCATCTTTGGTGGTGTCTAAGGGCCCAGCTGAGTCTGACAAAGACCCAGAGGGTTTGGTTCTGTTCAGGAGCCCTCCTGGCCCAAGTCCCTTGGACTCGGGCTGGGTCGATATCCCCTAGGGCAAGAGGCCCTAAGGGGCAGCACCACCCCAGTAGAGATGGGGTCGAGGTGCACAGGAGCCTGAGCTCGGCTTGGTCCCAGTGCAGTCAGGCTTGAACTCGGCTTGGTTTTGGAGCCCAGGCAGGACTCTACGTTCCCGACTCTCATACTCTCAAATAGCTCCTCTGAGTCCATAGAACCACGCTAGATCAAAACTAATGCATGATCCAATTTAGGCTCGGTTGTCGCAGGGCTTCCCAAACTTTGGGTTGTGATCCCAAGTGAGGTTGCACCATCTGCAGGTGTGGTCATGATCCCAACTGGTCTTTGCTCTACTTTCCATGTCTTTGTTGCTGACTGGGGTCATGGAATTTCAAAATGTGGTCATGTAGGCAAAAAGATTGAGAATTACTACTTTGTTGTCCTCATTTTCATTTCAGTAATGCATATACAGCTACTCTGAGCCTTAGGAGAAAAGTGGGGTATCCATTTAAATATTAGTCCCATCTACACTGGCATAATTTTGCAGTAGCTTCATTAAAGCCCTTGGGATGAGATTTTTTCACTTACAAGAGGGTTCATTCATGCAGGTGGAGTAATGGCACAAACCCACATTGTGAGTGTTGCGTGAAGTCCTTGCTAGATCTTGTACCTCTTTGTGATCCCTTGTTCTCTACTGCCCCGTGTGTGGGGACATTGACATGCAGTATCAGCAGTTGTGTGAATGCACAGCTATGGGACAAGACAAGCACCAATTTTTGAATGAACCAGTGTAGCTGGGTGGCTACAGTGTTGGATTTGTCCCTGAGAGACCAGGGTTCAAGTTCCATCTTACCCATGAACTCATTCGGTGGCCTTGAGCAACTCATTGTTTCTCTGGCTTAGCGCCCCATCTATAAAAGGAAAGTAAAAATGATTTCTCAAAGGATTGTTGTGAGGGTGAACTAGAAAAGGATTGTAAAGCACTTTGAACACTAAAAGTGCAATATAAATAATAACAAGTGGTACACTTGCAAGGGGGAAAGGCAATAATAATGCAATTGAGGCCTGATTTACTCCTGATTTACACCAGTGCAGGTAAAATGAGAATCCGGTCTGAAGGCTTCAGTGGAATTCCTCCAAAATGATGTCAATGCAACTGAGAGCAATATTTGTCTTGGTTGGAGTCAGTGGAGTTATTCCAGAATTGCTCTAGAGTCACAGAGAGTATATCTTTGGAATTTGCAAACACAGATGGAGTTTTCCCACCTCAGTAACAATTAGTCTTGTCTGCTTACACTTTTCCAGTCAAACAAATTACACTTATGAAACAAAGTCACTGCTTGTTTGGTTTTTAACCAAGGGACAACTCATAATGGACTATTATGAAGTAAGTGGTTAGTGGATCATGGCCTGCGGCTCTTGAAATGTCAGGGCTTTCTTTCCCTAGCTGCTGCAATCCCAAGAATCTCCATTTTCTTTTTTTTTAATTAAAAAAAATAATCGTTCAGCTCTTGCCAGACATTTTGCATCTGTAACCCCATTTTGAGATTTAAATATAAATTTATGACCCCACATAGCAACAAGGACATGCAAAGTATATCCAAAAAATCAGTTGAAATTACAACCTAATCCCCAGATGGCTGCATGATTCCCATTTAGAGTCTTGTCCTACACTTAGGAACCTCAGCACTAGCCCCTATGGCTACAGGGATGGACAAAAGGTATCCAAATATGACTTTGGTGTGTCTTCAGTTTGAGGTTCCAACACTGTGGATTGGAACCCCAAGTGCAGATGGGCTCATGATCACAAGTGAAATTCGATATAGTTTGCATGTCTTGGTTGCTTTATTGCAGGGGTGGGGAACTTGCAGGCCAAGAACCAAATCATGTCCAGGGTCCACAGCTGTTTATCATCTGGCCTTTTTCCAGGTTCAGAATCTAGCTCATGGATCCAATATCTGCCCTCAAGCCCTGGAAAAGTGAGCTTGGAGGAAAGGAGCATAAATAAGGGCATGCACTCAAGGATAGGGGGTGGATCCTTGATATATTATCCATCCACCCCACTCCCATTCATGGGTATTTTCAGAAGTGACGCTACCACGCTTAGCCACACTTTGCCACATTTAACCCCACCCCGGGGTCACAACCACCATCACTTCTGTTTGGTGGCTGCCAGATGTTCACCATGCTTTGCCCCAAACCATGGTAGCAGTTACCACCGGTTGTGATGTCAGAAAATCACGGGGAACAGCTGATGGTAAATGCTACCATGGCTTGGGGCAAAGTGTGGTAAGGCGCACCGACATGTCTGTTCTGGATATTGGCTTACCTCGAGGCAGGCGGAGGCCATTACCCCGGATTGGGTCTAAGTGTGGTAGCGTCACTTCTGAAAATGCCCCATGATCCGAACCTTCCCCCTCCTGAGCACATCTTTTACACACACACACACACACACACACACACACCCAATTTCTAGAGCTTCTCCAATTTTCAGAGTAGCCCGAAGGAGTTAAAACGTTCCCCACACCTGCTCTATTGTGTCACAGATACAATAAAATATAACAGGTAAACCTGTTGAATATAATATTCCCCAAACAAACATGACCGTTTGGGCAGTAAACCATATCTGTTTATGCACCATCAGGTATCTGTTTTTATTATTCCAGGTTGTTTGGAGGGGGTTCAGTTCAGTTATTTCAGGCAGTTCGGTTGTGTCATTTCAGCAAGTTAGCACAGTTGCTGAGAATGACGTAACCAAAATACTGAAATGATTGAAAAACCAAAATAACCAAACTGAAAAAAACAAAAACAGAATCCCTGGAGAATGGATATTTGAGTTCCTAGTATGACTGCGGATATTATTTGGGTTTTTGCGGCCTGGCCAAGAATGAAAATAATGCCCGCAAATAATAAACCCACTCTCCATTTCAGCTCTAGTCACTGGCTGTATTAAAGTGTCAGAATGGTAGCATTCTGGCCAAAAGTTTGGGAACCATTCTCTTAAGAGTTCAGAAGCCAAAGGCCATATTTTAAAAGATCCTGATTTTATTATTTTTGAAATCTCCTGGTGTGGGAAGGTCTTTGAGTTCGGCAACTCTGCAGAAGAAACCATCAAGTATATTTAGAGGCCTACGAGTCCGAGTCGACGATGGTAGGGTTTTATCATTTATTCTTTGTATTGCAAGGGTAGGTGGATGAGAGACAAGGAAGTGGGAGTGAGGGTACAGCCACATGAGATGCCTTGGGCAGTCTTAACCCACTCTGGGCAGCCAAACCACATGATGCAGTGCATTGTGTGGCCAGCAGCCACCAGATCTCCCCCCTGCTGTGTAGCAGAGCGAGCAGCTGGCTGCTACCTGGTGCGTCCTCAGAAAAAGGCTGAGGACGCATCACGGAGCAGCCTTACCCCAAAAGACTGGCACCTCAGCCCACCCCGGCCGTGGCAGGAGAACAGACAGCGGCCCGACTGACGGTCTGCCCAGCTTCCCACCATGGCCCCGTAATGTGGCAGCGGCACTTACCCGCCACGGGACCGCGCGGAGATCGGGCCCTCCGCAGATTGTGTGGCTGTGCCCTGAGTCAGGTGAGACGTGGGAGAGGGTTGCAGGTTGGTTGTATTGTGACGTTCATGGGATCTATCTGTATTTATTTGTGTGTTTCTATGTTGTAAGCTGCCCTCAGACCTTTTGGAAAGAGTGGGGTATACATTCAAAAAAATAGTAATGAGGAGATCATTATGAAGATGAGCTGATTATTCACAGCAAATCATTTGTGCTGTTCTAGTAGAGAATGTTAATTTGAAAAATATCGATACAAGAAAATATTTCCTTAAAAGTGTCAGCACTTTGAAGTTAAAAATGTCTTGAATGATAGAAGGCTTTTCTTCCTTGCAGGTCCCTCTGCTTGTTTGATTTGTACCTAAGGAACAGGGAACTGGGAAATCAAACTTCACAAGCACCTTTAATCAGCAACAGTCAAGGATCGAAGTGGCAAAGAACATCAGGAAGTTTCGTTTATTCTTTTGTCTACAGGCCAAAATAAGTTGTAGCTAATTTTCAGCATGTACCTGCTTCATGATTCAAAGGAGGGTGGGGAATAAGTTGCATTGCTACACAGCGTCTGTGCCAAGGAAACCTGTTTTGCCTCTGCATATTTCAAGTTGCCAATAAACTGTTCGTGTTGGCAGGTTAATAAGAATATAAACGCTTTATAGTCTTGCGTTAACACTTAGTTGTGTTTATGGGCAAAATTAAAAGACTTTTGCTGTGTCTCTGAAGTGTAATGTTAGCTTACACTAACATTGTTTAAAATAAGCAACTGCTTCAGCTCACCTATTTGCATCTCACTCTGGGGTTTTTTTTGTTTTGTTTTAAAAAACACACTGTGGGCAGTAAAAAAAAAAAAATCCAAGTAGACTATAGATCTATAAAGATTAATAGCCAGTAAAAAAGGATTATGGTAGATTCTGAAAGGCCTAAATTGCCATATGCTGATGTCAATGCTTTTATAATTAGGTACGCTTTCTCTCACTAGAGTTCCAGCAAAGCAGTTAATCATTAGAGAATGTAAGGGAATGGATCCCTTGAGAGGTTACTTATGGGGATATGAAGTATAGAATGCTGATACATACAGATATACTGAGCCCAAGTAACAGTTGGGAGACTCTGAAAATGTTATGAGGAAGGAAATCAAAGGGACCTTTATTTATCACATGGTATTAAGGAAGGTTTCAAAATGCTGCTTCGTGGATTCCATTCCTGCCCTCTGAAAGGGTGATGTTTACACCACACATAAGAGTAGGAGAAATTTTCAGCTGGTGTAAACAGGTATAGTTCGGAGTCTGGACCCTTTCCTTCTAAACCATCATGGCTATAATACATTGCATCACACGTATTTATAGCAACCCATTTTTAAAAATAAATATATTAACTACTTTGGTAGTTGCCGTTGTATATATTTTAAAAATATTTTGTGAAATGGAAGATAACTTAAAAAAAAAGAAAAAAGGATGAATCGCAGTCAATTTTTTTTTAACATTTTGGTGTTTGCTAATGGGCAGCAGAATGGGAAGTTGTACATTTAATATTGTTTTTTTATAGTTGTTGCAGCACCGGGCACAGGAAAGAATGGAAGCAGATACTCCTTAGTGCTGAGGATTTAAAATATAGTGTCGGGATGTTGCTGCAGAAAATGATTTAGCAACCTGCACTTAATATGTATATTATACACTGTAAAATAGACATGTCTGTTAGTGCCACAAATAAAAGAGTTACAAGATTTGTGTAGTCTTTGCCCAACTTTTATAGTTTCAACCAGCGGTTCATATCCATCGGTTGTAAATCGAAGTGGATTCTTGTCATCCATAGGGAGGCCACAAGCCTAATTGCTATTCGATATGCTTCACATGGCTTTGGGTAGTAACAAATGTGAAGGTGGCCTGCTTTGGCTCGTGAGCCACCAGCACATGGGTTGGTGTGCTGCAGATGTTGAGCCAGGATTGCTCCCGGGCATATCAACAGCGAGCCCCGGTTGCTATCCTGGGTCACAGTCCATGCTACTGTCCGCCTGATCAGGCCACAGCGAGCTATTGCATGTGTTTTAACCTGCCGTGACCCAGCCCGATCAAGTTCACCATCATTGGCCACCATAGCTGCTTATCATGGTTGGGGGCAGGGCACTGGGTGCAGCACAGGAGCATGGTCGGCCGGTCACAGATTCGTGCGGCTCCCCACCCCCCCTGGCAGCCCGGCCATCTTGCACGTTCATTGGCCGGTCTACCCTGGTCAGGACAGCGTTGGCAGCAGGTTCTGACCCAGGTTGGATCGTGATGGTGGCACTCCGTCATCATGTTTTGGAAACACCCCTTGTTGCTGTCTGGGATTGCAGGATTATATTTAAGTCTCAAAAAAGTGGTCATGCAGGCAAGAGTTGGTGAACCACTGACCTATGAACAGGGACAGATGAACCATTACGCTGCAGGGTGAGGGCCTCCCAATTTGGGGTCACACTTAAGGCCAGCCAGCGTGTATGTCAGGGGTGGAGACCCTGTGGCTTATGGGCCAACTACAGCCCATACCTGACTTTTATTTGGCCTCTTTGAAATTGCCAGATCTGCTCCGTGGTAACAATTCAAAACTACATAGGCTGAGCAAATGCAAGATGGGTATATATAAGAAGACAGGGACATGAAAGGGATGGGGGGGGGAATAACTTGGGAGGGGGACTGTAGAGTGTGGGGTGGGGAAACAAATGTCAGACATTTTAAAACAAAGATGTTTAAAATCATTGTTGGTGTAAAAGATCGAGAAACAACAGAAAACAGTAAATGCAGACAGAACTATGCTGAAGAAAACATGGGTTTGTGATAATAGGAAACAACCTTTCCCCATACACCTGTTCTGCATTTGCTCAGTCTATATAGTTCCAAGTTATTACATGCCCAAGGAAGGGCCAAGTGTGGCCCAAAAGCTTGCATACGCTCATCAACAGTAGTTGATCCAATAAAAGATACATCTGAACTATTTCATCTCCATTTGGGTTCAACACAGGCACCACCTCTCTAGACTGTATCCTTTAATAAGGTCCTTAAAATTTAGATTTGCCCCCATCGAGAACTTCAGATTTGTAACAATCTGCTTACTGGATGAGTCACTGCAGGATTAACTCCCTCCTGCAATGAGTAGCCTGCAACCCAGATGACTGACCGCTTCCACCTAGGGCAGAAGAATCTAATTGGACAACTGAAGATTATAAAGACGCCTACAAGGCCTTGGAGGAGCTAGCAGCTACTGCAACTGGCCCAGTTTAAGGCGTCACAGCGAGCTACTCCTCAGCTCTGATGGCTGAGAAGGGGACTGATGTCTGAACGATCTCTCTTGGTTACAGTTTGTGGAGTTTTAAAGTTGTCACAGTAAGAGACATTTCTGGGAATAAACCACTGCTGGGGAAGATTAGTCTGGTCTCTGAACTGGTCTGTTCACAACACAGAGTGATGGTTGCTTGAAAGGAGGTGAGTGCAAAATAGAAGAATAGGTAGAGCCACTGGCCATTCTCAAGAGTGTGGACAACACAGATGCCACAGAAGCTAGAATAGCTTTAGTCAACCCTGAGATTCTTCCCTGAATGTTTCTTTGGCAAAAACCAGGGAGTTTGACCATAAAGGCTATCACAGAAAGTAACGTGAGTGATGGGGTCCTGGTTGGAAATGCAATCATAGGAGCCCATAGGAGGGAAATGCAAAATCTTTGATTATTTCCTCCCTTTACAGGGAAGGTCTTCAGTTTAGTTGCAGGGGGGGGAAAAAACCCAAAGAAAATAAAGCAACAAAACCAAAGGCATTCACTCAGTGACCAGGACAGAACAGGAAAACTTGAGGCCCTCCAATGTCACATGGAGATTTCCAAGCAGGAGGTTCTCCCATCTCCACAGCAAGATCTCCCTCACAATTGCTGAACTCCAAAACCTTCTATTTTATGGTTTCATTTCTTGTGAATCATTTCTAGATTTCTTGTGAATTTCTTCTAGGTTTCTTCTGAATCATTTCTAGATTAAAATTTAAGGAATTAAAAGAAATAACAGTATTGTTCCCAGTAACAACAAAAAACATACTTTGAGGAACAAGGAGAGGTAGAAATTGTTTCTTAAATGCCAAAGACATAAATAAAAATGGAGCCATGACTTACAGCTCTGTTGCTGCTGTCACCACTGCAAATGCTGCCAAGAGATGCTAAGCTGAAAATGCAAATATGCTGAAGGATCAAAGAGCAATTAAATTAAAACCTGCTGACGAGTCAGTCCTAACCAGCCATTCCCCCTGCTGAAATAAGCCCGTAAATCTTAGCCCACTATAAATCTCTGCATATAAAAAGGTGGGCTTGCATAACGTGAACATGCAATGTAATTTATGCAAGTGCTTTTAAAAGTAACAATAACAGCATGTTTTATTCAGCTTCGCCTGGCTTCCAAGAAGAGGATGGACTTCTGGAATGGATTAATTCTTTCCCCTCTGTTCTCTCCCATCCTTTATTGAGAAGACTCTTCAAACCCATTTTTATTTAAATAATTATGATTTCATGTGTGCACTGTAGCCATGAGAGGCAAGGTGACTCAATGTCTTGCATGCTGGAATAAGGAATGGGAGTCCAGAAGAGAGCTGAAACGAGTACCCCAAAAAACAGACAAACCCATTGAATGTCCTCTGCCCAAACTGAAAATGCCAGTTCAGGTAATAACTAGTAACTGCTTACACTCCAGATATCCATTTTGATTTTCCTGTTTCTTTGTTTGTTTGTTTAGGTTTTTTTCAAGATGTAGTTGTTCGTTCATTTCTGTTATGTCACTTTGGCTATGTCATTCTAGCACTATGACTCATGCACAATTGTCAAAAACGACATAACCAAAATGAACAAACCACCAGAATCCGGGAGTGCCTTGCTCGAGGTCCCCTGAGTTTTGTGGGGGGCTACATGGGGGAGGGCATTCTTGATGGCCACACCATGGCTGTGGAAGCCCCTTCCGGTCAGGGTCCGGTTGGCCCCGGATCTCCCCTCCATTCAAAGAAGCTGTGAGACCTGGCTGTTCCGCCAGGCATTTGGTGGGGGAGAAGGGTGATGGGGTGGGATATTTTTGTATCTTCCATTTATGTCCTGTTTTTGAGGTTTTAATGTTGTTATTTTTATTGACTTTTATTGATTTTAAGCCACTCCCAGCTGCCTATGAATGGAGGGGCAGGGTAGCAAAATTTTAAAATAAATAATATAATATATATCAAATAGCCAAATAAAAACACCAGAATGGAATACCTGGGAAAAACAGATTGGTGGGTACCCATTTCAGTAGCAGGTATTATGAAGGGCTTGAAGGGCTACCTGAAATTGTGACTAATACCCACAAATAATAAACCCAGTACACATTTCAACATTAGTCCTGAGTTCCAATCCTGACAATGGAATGGCCTCAGGCAAGTTATTGAATGCTATGTAGCACTAGCCACTTGATTTTATCTGTAAACACAGAGTTCCCCATTACGTTTGTAAAAGCCAGCTACAAATTGGCCATGTGCTCAACATGGGTTGGATCCCAAAAGGTCATGGATGAGGACAACACAAGTTTCCTACCAGCATGGAGCTGCTGTTATGTCTAGATATGCACACTGCCCACTTCCCATCACTGATTATCTGAGGTACCCTAGAGAAATGGATTGGGGGAATCCAGTGCTTATCCCAGTACAGCTGAGATGAGGTGGGGCGGAGCTCAGTACTTCAGTTGCCTCGAGTTTCTAAATGCCTTTCAATGGTCCTGGGAGCTAATACGAGCAGAACAGCTAATAATTTAAAAACGGGCAGCCTGCCCATCGCTCTGACCCCACCCCCTTTAGGAGCTGTAAGAGCCTCAAACAAAAGTACCCAGGCTGTCTGTAACAGACTGCTGAGCAAACAGGAGCCCAGAAAGGATAGGTGCAAGCAAGGAGCTGACCTAGGTGCTGATGAGAACATAGAGAGGGACTTCCATGATTACTAGGAGCCAGCATGAGTTTGTCAAGAACAAGTCATGCCAGACTAATTTTATCTCCTTTTTTGATTGAGTTACTAGTTTAGTAGATTGTGGGAATACCATGGATGTAGTATCTCTGGATTTTAGCAAAGCATTTGACAAAGTCCCCCATTAAATCTTCTTGAAAATGCTGGTTAAATGCAGGCTAGATGATACTACCGTTAGGTGGATTTATAGCTAGTTAAAGAACTGTACCCAAAGAGTGCTCATAAATGGCTCTCCATCAATCTGGAAAAAGGTATCGAGCAGGTTGCCTCAGGGCTCGGTCCTGGGCCCTGTGCTGCTCAACATCTTTATTAATGACTTGGACAAAGGAGTAGAGGGGATGCTTATCAAATTTGCAGATGACACAAAACTGGGAGGGATAGCTAACACCTTAGAAGACAGAAACAAAATTCAAAATGATGTTGACATGATGGAAAGCTGGACCAAAACTAAGAAAATGAAATTCAACAGAGATAAAGTTCTGCATTTAGATAAGAAAAGTCAAATGCATAGGTATAGGATGGATGATACCTGGCTTGGCAGCAATACATTCAAAAAGGATCTAGTTGATCACAAGCTGAACATGAGTCAGCAGTGTGATGCAGCTGCTAAAAAGGCTAATGCAATTTTAGGCTGCATTAACAGAAGCATTGTGTCTAGGTCACGAGAAGTAATAGTTCCACTCTATTCTGCACCAGTCAGACCTCATCTGGAGTACTGTTGGGACTCAGGTGCAATGTAGTAAGACACAGGATTACTACCTGGCCCTGGCTGAGAACTGCACTTAAACTGCCCAAAAGCTACATGTGGCTTCTGACTCAGTCACAGTTTATCCACTCCTGGTATTAGTGGTGGTGCAGGCATGACAATGGGTACTAATAAATGTGCAGCTGGAGCACCGGCTACACATCCCACGGAGGGAGGACCACCCACGGTCGGGTCAGGTTGGGGAACTGAATAAACATTTCTGCCAATCAACTGGGGACAGCCGGCCATGGTGGCCCCACACTGGGGCTGGGATGGTGGCACGAACACGATTCCTGGGCAGCCGTCTACCCAGTCAGGGATGCCGTGAGCAGGCCCACAGCTGGCGGCCCACTATAAGACACGCAGGTGAGGCTCTGGCCCAGGTGGGCCATACCAGGAAGCATCCTGTTTATTAACACCTGGTATCATGATATCGTGTATCATTTTGTCCGGTAATACCCACAGCTTCAGCTCCTTGTTTGTGCAATGGGACCACTGCTATCAGAGTTGGGCAGTGTAACGTTAAGCTGCTGTGTTTGTGCTCCAGCAGTATGACCTATAATCAGGGATAAAGTGAGGATGGCACGCATCCATAGTACAATCACACTTCAAGGCCATAATTCAGCGCTCATTTTGCAAGGTGCTATGCGAATATAGAGCAAGAGGCAGTCCTTGTTCTAAAGCGCCTTCCAAAGAAGAGGCAAGTGAAGACTGGGGAAAGAGCGGCACAGAAGAGTGAAGTGATCTTTGCAGGATCGTGTGGCAATTTAATGCCACATCCAGTGTCTTACTCCTAAGGACTCATTCTCACAAACATACTTGAAACGAGATAGTTACTCCAGAGCGGGTTTCTCTGAGTATCTTTCCCCACTTCTGTTCCCCAAACCAGGAAACCAGGAGTTTGTTCATTTTTCATTTCCCTCCTTGAGAACTTGCAGGGAACTGCCACCCAGGGAAGTGTGGTGCCAAGAACACAAGGGACTAGTGTGTTGTAGTGGACAAGGTGCTGGGCTTTGACTTGGGAAGCCAGGGTTCAAATCGTGCCCTAGCAATGCACTCACAGGGTGGTCTTGGGCAAGTCTCAGCCTAGAGAGCTAGTGTAGTAGGAAAAGTGCTGGACTTGGACTTGGGAAACCAGGTATAAATCCTATCCTAATTTGACAACCAGTAGGGATTAAGGTATCAGCTGCCAATATCACAGGACAATGTTATAAAGAATATAATGTGTCTCATATGTCAAACAGTATACTCCAATGCAGTTTTCAAACCTTGGATATAAAGATAAATTAATATAGTCCATTTTCAACAGTGTCTATATCCAACATGTTTCAATCAAAGATCTTCTTCAGGGACAACTTTGAAAAAGACAAATCTGAAATAAAATCCAAAAAACATTCATTTTCTAAATATATATCTGTATATGTACATAAAGATGAATTATAAAGGCAAACACTAGTACTATATGAGATGCTTATAAGACCATACAACATATGACACCAAGCTTTTTCATTTGCATTGTTATTTTTGCATTTTTATGCATTTATGCAGAGCTGCATTAAGATAAGTTGCTGTTTTTGGTTTGAAGATTTTTTGAATGGAACTTGCTACATGGCAGTACACCATTTGCTGGTTATTACATTTTGGCCAGTAACAGTTGATAATCTCTCATATGTTTGAAAAGTTGCTACAGGATATGATTTTCATACTGCCTTTAGCTATTCTGCATCCTCTTGTGAATAAACTGCCTCTTATGCAATTTAGTGTTTCCATGAGGTTCACTCCTCAACTATTTAGGTTGATTAACAACTCATTAACAGTCATTTGCAGAGACTGTGTTTTACACATTTCTGCAACTGACTTCTTATTTTCATTTAGAGGCTGGAATTGCTCCCTTTAGCAGTTACAATTGCTGCATATGGACTTTTTGAACCTTCTTTCTTCTCCTTGACATCTGCAGGTATTTTTATTGTTTTTTTATTTTGTACATGAGAACAGTTCAGTTAATCAGTTTTAAATTCAGTTTTGCAGTTAAAGCTTGTTATCTTTATTTATTATCCCTGTGTATTCCATCATTTTGTCCTGTCAAATCCTACCCCAGCCATAAACTCACTGGGTGGCCTTGGGCAAGTCACAACCTCAGTTCCCCATCTGTAAAATGTATATGTCTGTCTCTCCCTATGTTCCCTTCACCCTTGTCCATATTAGATTGTAAGCCCACTGAGTAGGGACCTGTGGTTTACCACATCTGAAAATCTGTGACTGTAAAGCACTGTGTATGCCTAGTAATGCTATAGAAAGGAGGAGAAAGAGCTGGAATAAGAAGTCAGTAAGGCAAAGATGCCTTAGGAGAAACAAAAAAGAAAAGTTGAAATTTGCTGGAACCGCAGAGGGCTCGAAGGGAGAAACAACTACCTCCCTCCAGTACTGCTGAGCAAGTTTTCCAGAGGCGGAGCCTATTCCTTTCACCTCATTATCCTCCCTTTAATCCCTTTGATTGTGAGAACACGGGAAGTTAAAGTGGATTAGGCAGTAATTGCCTCCCAGAAAGGTTTTGTGAGAAGCCATGAGCAAGTGCCCCATCTAGCACACTGTGTATTTCCCAGATTTGTTACAACAAGGAGATGAGGTCTGCCTAAGCATACTTGGGGTTCATTTCCATGGTTTTCCTTTTTCTTGGTAGAACACGGACAAGTGTTCATCATTTCATTGTTTAGTTGTTCTGCGTGCCTCAAGCCTATTCTATAAAATGTCTATCCTGTGCCAAATGCTTTTGCTTCATCCAGGATGGGAACTATTTCAGGCTAACAAAACTCCTGTCACCTGATCCAGCCCTTCCAAAGCTCTTTGCTCCAGGAGAAAACTTACATCGTCACATGCTACAAGCTCTACAGTCCTTTTCACAGCAGAGACACTGTGGATTTTAATCCTGATTCTGTAACAAATGCAAACTCAGAGAGCACCCAGCAAATCCAAAGCACTGAAAAGCTCAAGGAACAGACTGTTCTTTTTCCTTGCATTGAATCTGATCCATTCTTAAGCTTGTGCAGTCTCTAGCAAGATATGGGACCTTAGTCTTCTAGTAAGACTGTTTTTGGTTCTTTTTTTGGCTGTGAGAGATTAGGGAACATTTCTTGGTTTACCTCAAGATTACCCACAGATACCCAACAGTTTCTATTCTGGGTCTGCCAGGCCTTTGCCATTCTGGAATTGGCTTCTCCCTCCCACAACCAGGTGCATTGGCATTGCACCTGCAAGGGAGGTCAAACAGCTGTCGGGAGGAGAATATCGGGTAGCTGCAAACACACTGCAGCATCAATGTCTGTTTGTGTAGCTGCATGTCCAGGATGACATCATTGAATTCAACACGCATCAAATTGGCACACGTTTATCATTACATCTGGTAGTATCCTCTGAAAGTTCCATTGAAATTAACAAGTAGCTGGTATAAAAACAGGTCCAAATGTGCAACTTTTAGCTAGTGTAGATTACTATCTGTTACAGAGCAGGCACTGGCCCCATTAAGAAGGCCTATTCTCTGCCTTGGCCCCACCAACAAAAGCTGCAGATACTGGAGCTCAAGCAATCTGCATCTAGCCACTGAGTCAGAGGGCCTGAGACTGAGCTCTGCTCAGAGACAGCCAGGGTGCTGCGATGCAGTGGGCCGGGCAGGCTGGGTTGTAAGAAACTTGGCTGGGAGCCTAGGGAGAGGCTCACTGCACAAGGAAGACTGCCAGAAGCCACCTCTCCAAGTAATACTGCTTGCCTGGTTTGGGATGAGTGGTGTTACAGATTCGGATTAATCCGTAACTGCCTGTAATGGGCACTTGTCGTTCCGTTTGTCTGTTGTGGTTTGGTTTAAAATCTAGAAATAAATTTTTAAAACTGCGCATGTGCAAAACAGCTGCCAGACCGTTCTGCGCACGCACAGCCTTTTCCAAAATGGTGGCGGCAGTGTTGCTGCCATTTTGGAAAATGGCAACCAGTCTGCACATGTGCAGTGGTCATTTGGCACATGCCTAGGCTGACTGCCCTTTTCCGAAATGGCAGCGAGACTGCCACTGCCATTTTGAAAAGTGGTGTGCATGCGCAGAATGGTCCAGCAGCTATTTTGCACATGCACACTTTTTTTTATTTTTAATTGATTTAAATATGGATCCATAATAAGGATCCATAATTAAATCCAGAAATTAAAGATCTGGATGCATAATGGATCTGAATCCATAATTTCCTCTGTGCATCCACCCATAATGGTTATACACATGGGGGTTGGGAACCCCAGAACCTTAAAGCAGGCCAGCTTATCATTCTGGCCCTGCCTCTTTTGAAGACTATAAGAGCTCTGCCGTGAGCTGGAGGCCTGGGTCCTGAAGTCCAAAGATCTTGGAGCAAGGAGCACTAGCACCCTAAGGAAGGGGATGGCATGTATCCAGACTGTGACTGGAACAAAGGGTGCTTTCCCACAAGGCGATATACACAGCGTTTGCCTCTGAGAAAAACTCCAGAAACTCCAGGGGGCAAATGCTGAACAGCTTAACATCTCGTGGGGAAGCAAAGCCACACCGCTTTGCCTCCAATCATGCAGAGGATGCAGCAGTGGAAAATCGAGCTCTGCATCCTCCGCATGATCGGAGGCAAAGCTGCATGGCTTTGGTTCCCCACAAGACTTGAAGCTGCGCAGCATTTGCCTCCCGGAGTTTTTCCCGGAGGCAAACACTGCGCATATTGCCTTGTGGGAAAGTGCCTAAAGTGGTTATTGACTTAAATTTGGCCCGATTGAGGGGTTTGGAACTGATCCTGCAAGACCAGGCAGGCTATTCATCTCCATATCTCTTATATTTAAAACATGCTTAGTAAATAGAATGGGGTGTGGGGGGGGAGATTTTGGCCACTAACTAGCCAGTATGGTCAGGAGGCTTTAAACTAGATCCCCTGGGGGAAATGGCAGTGAAACATTAGCAGGGGACAAAGAGAAGGCAGAACATCTCAATTGCTATTTTGCCTCTGCCTTCACAAAAAGGGAAACTGTGACCAGCCTGGCAAAGGGTGGATGAAGGACAAGAGGGAAAGATTGCAGGCCAGCAAAGAAAAGGGGGTGGTCAGATAGTACCCAACTACTCTGAATGAATTCAAGTCTTCACGGCCAGATATGCAGGTTGCTGGAGGAAGAACTAGCAGACGTGCTCTTAAGGTTTCTGACAACTACCTTGGAGAACTTTTGGGAACCAGGGGATGGGCCAGAAGACTGTGGAGACAGGAAATTATTGTCTTGATCTTGGGGGGAGAGGAAAAAAGGGTCAGAGGGAGGCAAAGTTGGGGGCAGTCATGGATTTAGGCCCATATTGCTCAAATCCGAATACGAGCAATATGAACCAAAATCTAAACAAATTCTGGTTTGGTTCAGGTTACAACCAAATCCGAATTTCCATCTGAACTCCCATCCTACATGATGGAAGTATTCAAATATCAGGTCCTAGTATTTAATATTATATATTAAAGGAAATAATCTTTGAAATGCAACATTCACCTGGCATTAAAACCCCTGACACAGTCCCTTTTTGTTATTCCTTGAAGATGAATCAGCTTCTGAAGAGTACAGTATTATTGATAGAGCATCCATCCAGTTCCATGACACAGTTGCCTGCCTATTTGCATAAGGATGTGCTGTTTTTCATTCTAACTTTTAACAAGGTAGAGGTCATCTTGGCACTAAAGAAGCAAGATTAATTCCCCGGCTCTCCCAATGGCCATTGTGAGAAAAATCACAATGTCTTCTGAGTAGAGAATGATTTTTATGACTTGAATCTTCTCCAGACACAAGTCTATTATCCAACCACAAAGCTTTGTGATCCTTGAAACTGAGCTACAGGGGTGAAGATCACAATTCTGGCAATAATCACTTTGCTACTGTATGTAGCATTAATCAGCAAATTCCAGACAAGGTGCATCCCAAGTGTAACTCTACTACATTTAAATCAAAGATAAATATGACCCACTGTTTAAATCATCACTGCCTTATTTACCCTTCATCTACATTATAATTTTATACATATGAATCATGCTGTAATCCATCTCTTCCCAGTTCAGAGGGTTAAGGGGATCCTTCTCCTGTAGCATGGCATTAGAAGCACTAACATATCTTTATTGTCCTCTCTCCTATCAAAATTCAAGGCAGCCATTCATTAAATCCCCATCATAAATAATACATGCACCCAAGCAAACACAAAAGCCACGCTTCTCTTGGCAAGGTTTCTGCTTTCCCTCCACACTTAATAAGATCATCTGAATTTCAAGATCAAAACTGAAGTCCTCATATTTTAAACATTATGTTCCAACATGGTACTTCAACACATTTTTGTAAGGTTCTAGATGGGCAAATCTACCAAAAAGAAATAGAATGCTTAAGGGGGTATCAGTGGAACAAATGTTACATGTCAAGAGGTTAGCTACAGCTAATCAAAGTTTTCCAGGTCTTCAAACAGATAGACTAGCAAAGCGGTTCCCATTAGAACTGAAATCTTTTTATATTTGTGAATCCACTTTGAATATATAAAGGAGCTGCCTAACTGAGTCAGACCAAGGGTCCATCTGAGCCCGGTATTGTCACAACCTGACATGGCAGCAGGGTTTCAAATCCGGTTCTCCGGCAGAGGCCTCACCCAGGTGTACTACCTGAGACCCTTCAGGATTTCCAGCAGAAGCTTTGGGAGCAAAGGCATGCTTCCAGAGATCTTGGGGATTGAACTTGGGACCATATATATACAATGCATGTGCTCTACCACCTGACCCATCTTAATAAAGATTTGTTTCCTTTATCAAATACTCAGATTCATATCCGTTAAGGACTTTGAATTGAGTTTGAGTTTTGCTAAACCTACTTTTAATTCAGTTATGTTGACTTTGTCAGGTTTGGTGACTTCATTTGGTTTGATTACCTCGGCTGCTATTTTTTTTTTTTATTGACTGAAGTCAACATCAAAACATAATTGCAACCGGTGCCCCATATCACCCCATAAGTGACTGCAGACAGGGATGGTCCTATGGAGAGCGGTGCCCGGGGCAGAGGGCTGGAAGCCAAGGTGAGGCCACGCACAAGTGACTGCACCAACAGCAGTGCAGCGTTCTCTCCCTCCTTCCGGAAGTGCCTTATGCTGGGGAAGGAGTGGCACTTGTCCTGTGGGGCCTTTCCTCTCTGCTCAAGAAGACAAGCAGCACTCTCCTCTCCCCTAGAGGGGAATCCTGTTATTATTATTATTATTATTAACAAACATTTATATAGCGCAAGCAGTGTACCTGGCACTTTACAAAGTAATAAAATAGACATGGTCCCTGCTCCTAGGGCTTACAATCTGAGAGACAGGAGCTGGGGGAGAGACTTAGGAAGGGGAACAGAGGGGGAGACAAGGGGTCTAACATTCATGAAGATGCCAGGTCTCAGGTGCACGTACTTGGCTTGGTTACGATGAGAATGACAGCAGGCAGGTCCATGTTGCAAGGATAAGGGTAAACCGATCGTAGGTATAGGAATAGTGGCTCAGCAAGATAAAAAGTCAGACAGAGCAGAGCGAGAGAGGTGAGTTTTAAGGAGAGATTTGAAGGTATGAAGGGAGGGGGCAAGGCGGATGTGGACAGGGAGGGAGTTTCAGGCATGGGGGGCAGCAAGTGAGAAGGGACGAAGGCGCTTAGGGGAGCAGGGAAGGCGTGGAAGGGTGAGAGAAGGGACAGAGGAGGAGCGAAGTGCACGGGCTGGAGTATGGAGGGTGACAAGTGCAGAGAGGTAGGGGGGAGCGAGGTTGTGAAGAGCTTTATAGGTGAAGAATGGAGCTACTAGGACTTCAACTGGGGCTGAACAGGGGGTGGGGTGGGCACAGATGCAAACTTTAGAGGACACTTACGTGAAATACAGGTTGCAGGGCTCCAATGCAGCCCTGCAACCTGACCTCTAAAGTTTGCATCTCTGCCCACCTGAACGGGGTGTGTGTGTGTCATGGGATGGGCAGGGGCCAGAGTGTGGCCTTGCACAAGCAGCTACACCAGCAGCTGTGCAGAAGGGCCCCACAAGGCAAACATCACTTCCCTCTCCCTGAGTGCTGGCATGGTGCAGTGCTCCTATGGCTTTAGGAGAAGGGGCTGTGCTGTTACCATTGTAGCTGGGCCCTACCGGGGACAAAGAGCTGTGATTCCATCTGCAGGGCTGGGCTGCAGGACCGTTAATTGGTTGGGGGTCAAGTTCCTGGGGAGATATCCAGAGGCAAAAAATGCCCTTTAAGGAACCCAAGTTATGGCTAAGCAACCAAGTGTGGAATGATTGATTGGCCCCAGCTGGGTGTGGCAGGAAATGGCTGGTGCAAGTCTCAGTAGCAGAAAGCTCAGCTGGAGATAGATTAGAAACCTGAAAAGGTGGCACTTCTGTGTTATCAGAGCTGGCTTGTTGGAAGGCAGGGCTGAAGGTCAGGAAGTGCTGAGAGTAAATGGGAGAAGCTAAGTCCCCTTTGCCGCCAAAATGGCGGCGACGGGGCATTTGTTGTGCCCCTGCCGCTTAGGGGAGAGACCGGCAGGCAAGATGGGGGCCGCTGCGGGGAGGCTTGTTAGAAAGCCTTTCCCGCTCCTGTAATGAGGTTGCTGGGGCAACCATCCTGGATCGAGGCGGCGCATGCACGCCTCGTTGGATCTGGAGACCCGCCCTTGCTAGAAGGGGCAGATCTCCTGCTGCCGCGCTGAGCGGCATTCGTTAGGGTGAGGCCGAACAGTCAGCAGCGAAGGAACGTTGCTGCTGAGTTCTCGGCCTTGGTCTGGGCGGGAAAAAACTTTTTTTTTTAAATTAAAAAATAGAGAGAGATAATAGAAGGCAACGCGGTGGACGCCATGGGGAAGGTGAAGAAAAAGATGGGGCAGAAGAAAGGAGCCAACCCCCGGAGAGAGCATCCGGTGGAGGATGAGGCCCGGTCGGGGCGGGGAGACCCCGCAGAGGGTGAGCCTATCCCAAGTAGGGCTGCAATAGCTGCCCGCCTCCGCGAGTGCGAGGCACTGTTGAGGGCCAGGGAGTATCCCCCTGTGGATGCGGGGGGAATGGGGGCAAGAGAGCCTGAAAATGGGGTAGGGGGCGAACCCTCCCCAGGAGTCAGTGCTATGGGCACAGGCCAAGGACAAGGGCCTGCCCCCATGCGGGCGATGAGTGGGGACACAGGTGCCCCCCCGCAAGTTGGGGGTCGGGCAAAAAGGGCAGTTGGACTGCCAGCGCGGTATAGGGAAGAAGGGGAATTGAGGGTGGACACCATTCCCCAACATAGGAGCAGGATGTCCCAAGGGGCTGGAGAGGCAGTTCCTCGAGGGATGGAGCAGAGGGAGGAAGTCACCCAACCCCGGCAGGAAGTTGAGGGGCAAAGGGGTGATCAGGCCAGGGATATGGGCCCTTTGTTGCAGGCCTTTGTTGTACCCGGCGGGGGTGTTAAATAGGGACCGAGCCCAGCAACCCCTTTTACCCCCCACAGACCAATACAGAGTGCCTGGGTTGGCCCAATATTATCAGCAGACACCCTACCCCCCAGGTTTGTACCCGGGAAGGGGACCCAGTTGGGCAGATGGAGTGGGCAGGCCGGCTGAGGCCTGCACAGGGATGCCGTTACAGGTTGACGACGGACCCCCAGTCAGCAGAAGGAGAATGGATCTGGAAGAGAGTGAGGAAGACAGCAATGAAAACCTTTGGCGGAGAATTTTGGCCATCGAATCGCAGCTCCGCTCAGGGGAAGGAAGAGCATCCCGGGGCCTGCCAGCCTCTTCACTTCACTCCCATCAACCTCCGGGAGGAGGAAGGCAAGGTGAACAAGGAAGCAGGGGTAGCAGTGCCATGGGGGAAGAAGGGAATGGAGGTGTGTCTAGTGCCAGTGGGGGGGTCGACACCAGAGAGCTAGGGGCCCACGCATCAGGGTTGGGGGCAGCTGGGTACATACCCACCGAGCAGACAGGAGGGAGGACCCAAGGGGCTGAAACAGCCAGTGGAGGTGCAAGCAGCCATTCAGGTGGCCCACAGTTGATGCAGTTAAATGGGAACTGGGTCTGGGTCACTCCAGCAATGGCACCGAGTCTGGGGTGTGAACCAGGTCAGGGACAGCTGGATCAAGTGGTGAAAGGTAGCCAGAACACCCCGCAAGGGGTAGGAGATGTAATGGCCACAAGCAAGGGGTCTGAGACACCAACATCTAGTGGCAAGGTAGGGGAAGCCCAGGGTGGGTCTCGACCTCCTGGGCGACCCATCCCAAGTGTGTCTGCTCCTTTCGGAGCACATCTTCTTCCAGCCGTGAAAGAAAAAATATTAAGAGGTGAGTACGTTGATATTTACGCCTTATTATTTAGTGATCCAATCTTGGATCACTCAGATCCAGACGAGGCGAAGGAAAAAGAGAAGCCCCTAAGGCTGACTGAAATTGGGCCAATTGGACGGCGGCCTTCTCAGTCTACATGGGGGTTATACTCCAGGCTGATCCGTCACGTGGTCTTGAGCTCCATAAGTATGCCGATATAGTTCGAAGGGCATATGGAACAGGACCAGTGGGGGCTTGGTTACGTTATGAAGAAGGATTTCATCATCATGCCGCCATGACACCAGGGTTGCGTTGGGATGTACATGCCCCCGACCTCTGGCTTGAATGTATGGTGGACGCGACCAGGGGCCCGAGGGCAGATAGTGGGCACCCCTTAGTGCAGGAGGGGGTGGCCTGGGGGAGTGAGTCCTTTCGACCTGACCCGAAGAGGAGTGGGCAAGGCCCCTCTGGCCTATGTTGGGAATTCGACAGGACCGGGCGGTGTAACAGAACATCCTGCAAATTTCGGCATGGGTGCTCGATTTGTGGGGGGGGGGGGCGCATCCTGCAATGAACTGTTACAAGCCCAAGTACAAGGGTAAGAAATCAGGTTATAGCCAGGGAGGCGGAGCTGGAAAGGGGAATCAGGGACCCTCAGCCGGGGCGAGGGCTACAAAGGGGGCCGACTCCAGTCAAAATTGAGAAGCTTGAGCTGGCGTTACAAGGGTACCCCAACAGGGAAGAAGTTAGATATATTGTTCAGGGGTTCAGGTTCGGGTTTTTTATTCCGGCTGGTCCAGTCTGTCAAGAGAAAAGGGTCCGCAACTTGAGATCTACATTAGGTATGGAAAATATAGTTCTAGGAAAAATCCAAAAAGAGTTAAGTGAGGGACGGATAGCAGGTCCATTCGATCACCCCCCTATGGATAACCTTGTCCTTTCCCCTTTGGGACTAGTGCCAAAGAAAGCCGAAGGTGAATACCGATTGATCCATCACCTATCCCATTCTAACGGCGCTTCTGTGAACGACGCCATCCCAAAGGAATTAACCACCATCAAGTATGCAACCTTAGACAGGGCAATTGGAAAAGTCAGGGCAATGGGACAAGGAGCTATGTTAGCTAAGTGCAATGTCAAATCCGCTTTTAGGATATTGCCAGTGCATCCTAGTAGTTGTCGATTATTGGGATTCCAGTTTCAGGGGAAGTACTATTATGATCGTGCCATGCCTATGGGCTGCTCGATCTCTTGTTCCGTTTTCGAGAGGTTTAGTACCCTGATTGCCTGGGTGGTGAGTCAGAGATTAAACGGGGGAGACATCATAAAGTATTTGGACGATTTTTTGTTAATTGGCCGCCCCTGGTTGAGGGAATGCGCTGCTGCACTACAAGTAATGGTGGAAGTGGCTGAGGAATTGGGTGTCCCTTTGGCTCCCAAAAAAACAGAGGGGCCTACGACTCGACTCACATATTTAGGGATCGAACTCGACACGGAACTTAAAACATCGAGGTTACCTGAGGAAAAATTAGTTAGTTTACGGGCAAAAATCAAGGATTGCATGAGGGTCAGGAAGACAACTGTGCATACTTTGCAATCATTGGTGGGATCTTTACATTTTGCTTGTAGGGTAGTGGCCCCTGGCAGAGCATTTTTGTCACGTTTCTACGAGAAGCTCAGGGGAGACCCCCTGCCTCATTACCGGGTACGGGTCATGAGGGAGATGTGTTTGGATCTGGAGGTATGGCTGGCATTTTTGGAACAATTCAATGGAGTTAGCTTTTGGCGGGAACAGTTACTCCTGCAGGTCGACCTCCAGGTACAATCCGATGCAGCAGGTAGGGCACGATTTGGAATATATTTTCATGACCACTGGTGTGCGGCTCCATGGCCTAGGGAGTGGCAATTATCAGGGGTCACCCGAGACCTCACGTTCTTGGAATTGTTCCCGATAGTGGTTGCAGTACTAATCTGGAAGGAACACTTTGCCAACCACACAGTTCGATTTTGGTGCGATAACGCGGCAATGGTTCAAGTAGTGAAGTCTATGTCCTCCCGCTCCCCAAGGGTAATGGGACTTGTCCGGGCCCTGGTATTAGAATGTTTACAAAACAACATCCTATTTGTAGCCCGACACGTCCCTGGAATCGACAATGGCATTGCTGATGCCTTGTCTCGATTCCAGATGGAGCGTTTTCGGGAGTTGGCGCCAGAGGCTCGGGTGGACCCGGACCCGTTGCCATGGGGTATTTGGAGTCTTGGCAGTTTGACCTGCAGTACACCGTTCAGGGATCCTTGGCTCCAAGAACACAGGCCGCCTACGGAAGGTCCTTCTGGGAATTCCAACAATTCAGGTTAAGGAAAGGTTGTGGGGTGGGGTTCCCCATCACGGAGCCTGAGGCAATTCAATTTGCTCAATCACTCAGGAGCCAGGGATTAGCAGTAGGGACCATTGCAGGAAAGCTAGCAGCACTGGCCTTTGTCAGCAGGCTGAAAGGTTTTCAGCCTCCTGATAAGGG
>QEPC01000715.1:3982185-4014587 GCA_003113815.1 Sphenodon punctatus
GTTCTCGACACTATATGTCATCATGTTTTTTGGTGGGTTTAGGATCAGCGAACTTGTGTGTAGTTTGGCTAGGGATACATCGGCCAGGGCCGTGGGTATAGGAGATGTGCAGGTGGCGGAGGACCGGATACGGGTCCATCTTAAATGGTCAAAAACTGACCAGAAGCGCCATGGCCATGTAGTGGAAATTTTTGAAGTCGGGCGCCGATTGATATGCCCAGTATCACATATGACGAGGTATTTGGGGATTCGACCGCAAGTACCAGGGGAACTATTCATACATAAGACGGGGGCAGTGGTTACAAATTACCAGCTAACTGTGGTGCTTCAGGCAGCACTTTAAAGAGTGGGATTGTCACCCCAGGAATTCGGGTCCCATTCCTTCCGTATAGGGGCAGCCACAACAGCGGCTGCGGCAGGGTTACCGGAGAAGGTAATAATGGCTGTGGGGAGGTGGCGATCAAGAGCGTATAAAAAATATGTTCGATCAGTCCAGTTTTAACGATCTCTTTTTATCTCATCTTTTGTTAGGGAGCAGAGCGCCAGGGGGGAATCGAGGGGCAGTTTGGATCGTCGGCCACAGCCTCGTGCGATGGGCAAAGGCAGCGGCAACATCTTCCGCATGGGGGGAGAATTTGGGCCTGTCTAGCAAAGCCCATATAAAATGGTTGGGTAGGAGTGGGTTACGTTGGAAGCAACTCATGCCATTATTGCAGGGTTTGCGGGGCAACCCACCCCCAGACGTAATAGTTATACATCTGGGGGGGAATGACTTATCTGTAAGAAAAGGTGTAGATTTGGTCATCACAATAAAGAGGGATTTATTAAAGATTAGGGAGTGGTTCAAAGGAACACACCTTGTTTGGGTGGAATGGATCCCCAGAATTAAATGGGAAAGGGCAGTTAAACCAGGGAAGATCGATAAGGCCAGACGAAATGTTAATCGGGAAGTTGTTAAATGGTTAGAAGGGTTAGGAGGATCTAGTATTAGGCATTCAGGAATAGTTCATACAAGAACTGAGTTATATCGTGATGATGAGGTACATCTTTCCCAATTAGGGAATGAGATGTACTTGGCAGTCTTGGCAGGACATTTGGTTAAATTGTTGGGTGTATAGTTAGTGGGGGTCGGGATGGTTCGGGACCGACCACCCCTTGTGTGGCAGGGGTCCAGTATGCCAGTATAGGATTAATAGGGAGTTGAACAGGTTAACAAGGGTCATCTCCTTAAGAGATGGGGAGATGATACACAGTGTAATGTGGGGTACAGCATGCACTAGTGGTCATCCCCCTGGGAGTGAGGCCAAAACTCGGTTTGCAGGGACATGCGCTGTCCTCAGGCTGTGCAGACTCCACACTCCTTACTCGCGCCCAGGGATGGGCTTTTCCCCCCCTTTCGGCCTGAGTATTGTCGAAAGAGGGGAGGTTTGTTTATAAGGGACTGTCAACGGAAGGTACATCCGGGCAGGACCAGTGTTAATAAGTTATTGTAGCATTGGCATACTGGACCCAGGACTGCCGAGGCAATCACCCACCAACAGTTATGTTGCATGTGAATAAATGGTGCAGCCAGCATTTGAACCAACCTATGCCTCCGAGTCTCATTTAGGGTGCGTCGACAAAGCCCAGAAGGTGCAGAGCTGAGCGCCAAGCGGTATCTGCTGAGTGCTAGGGCTCAGGAGGGTCTAGTCTGGGGCTGTGGGGGTGGCAGGTTGAGCAAGCTGTAGGAAAAGACAGGTGAGGCTGGGAGCCATGTGAAGGAGGCTGGCCCAAGCAGGTACTGTTGGAAGACTGTTTGCAAGAGAAATTTTGTGTGAAGGGCTTAATTAAAAAGAGCAGCAGGTGTGTGAGGGGGTCAGAGTGGTGCAGGGGCATCTGGGACATGAGCAGGTGTTGGGGATGGGGTCGGGAGTCAGGGGAGCAAGATTGGAGTGGGGAACAAGGAGGCAAGACTGGCGTACGGAAAGTGTTGTTCAGCCCAGCCCAGCTCAGCTCTTGCTGCCACCAGCCTAGTATCTATCCTGATTGGCCCCCAACCAGGAAGCTGGGAGGAGTGCAAGGGCTGGAGACAGACAGGAGGGGTGTGGAGGTAGGAGAGAGAGGCCCCCTGGATGGAGTGGTCGCCCCAGGCAAGGGAAGGCAGTGGTTCAGAAGGACTGAACTGCTCTAGCCTCCCTGGGGGAAATGGATTCATGATCTGGAGCCTGTTAAGGTTTTAAAAAAAGGTAGTAGCTCCACTTTAAGTTTGTCTAATTCAGCATGCGAGCAAAAACACTAGAGTTTTAGTGACTGTGTGGACTGGATTCTGCAGGAACTCCTAGACCCTGCAAGGTGAAATATGTTTAAGGATGCAGGATTTGATTTGCCTTTCTCAACAGGTAAAATTCCTTTTAGCTGCGAGGTGACCATTTTCTGTAACAATGAAACCATGATCTCATCAATGCCGTAATATTGAATAACAGCCATGAGTAGAATGAGACGCTTCCTCCTAAAATGTGCACGCAGCCCCTTTGGCAGCTGGGAGAGCCGTGTCTCATCAAGCTGGGTGTACAGAGAACTGTAGAGTGGAAACATTGCAAATATTGGCAGCTGCGTCTGTGTAAAACACGTCCGGCCCTTTCCCGTGTGTAACATTCCACAGCTCCGTTCTCCCCCCAAAATCTCATTCAAGCATCAGAAAATATTTCCTTAGCCAGCCAGACCTCCAATCCTGGTTATTCTCCCAGACTGACCTTATCCCCTAAATACTGGTACACTTCCAGCACTGTTACCTAGCCCTTTCCTCCTTGTGCCAAACATCCAGGCTCCCTTCCCCACATTCCCCTGCTGTTCTTGGCAAGCCCTCACCTCAACTTCCAGAGAGGCACTGCCCCTGACCACCCTCTTCCCGCCTCAACTCCTTGGCAAAAGGACTGAATGAGTCTGGCTTTATTCCTTCAAAGGGTGGCAGCTTTGCCAGCTCCCTGTGTGGCCCAGGCTTCCTGGAGAAGTTTTCTACTGCTTGAGTGAATCCTGAATATGGAGGGAGAGCAATGGAATGTTTCATAGTGGAGAAAGTGTGGGTTTGTTGCCATATGGGGTGTAGGGGGCAGAGGGGAGGGACAGGCCATGAATAAAACATGCTTTCTCCCGCTTAGGGGCTGTTCATAAAGTATATCACATATGGGGGAGGAGGGAGGGTTAGCAAAGTTATGACAGTGGGTAAAAACAGATGTGACAGTGGCCCACTGTGACCTGGGACCCACTGGCACGTCTACGTGTGTTTATGTGCCGCCAGATGTTGGCCCAGGACTGCCCCAGGGCAGGTAGGTAGCTAGCCTTGGCTGTGTCCTCAGAAACTTTCCACTGTGTCCCATCCTGGGCCAGGTCGGAAAGCTGCCATGCTGCCTGCACCTCTGTTTTTACCCAGTGTGTGACAAGGGCAGGGAATGGGGTATTGGTCACAATGTGACATCACAACCCCCTGTTTGCTTCTCTGGCACAGTCATTTACTATGTGGGTATTTAGGTAGCTCCAGGTACATTTACTTGCTTTCCTGTCTCGCCCCCTCTCTGTACCTCCAGCTCCTCCCATTTACCTTCACAGTTGTCTTGCTGCTCCATCTTGGGTTTCTTTTGCTTCCAGGCTCACCATACTCCCTTTGCATACTGAAGTTTGTGTGACATTCCTTTTGGAGGGGAGTTTGTAGTAGAGTAAGCAACTGGGGGGGGGGGGGGCTAAAAAGGGCCAAAAAAGCATGGTAACAAATTTTATGAGCAGCCCCTGACAGAAAATGGCCCCCTCTCACAGTACTTATTAATGCAGGACTTTCAGGGCAGAAGTGGATACCCTTTCCCCCCCCTGCAGCTGCTTTGAAAATTACCGCTAGCCCCATCGACCAGACAGAAACTGAGGAGTCTCACGGGGGAGGAACTGAAGGGGTTCACTTAGGGCATGTTTAGTACATGAGATAAAGACCTGCACGTTTCCTGATAAATGCAGTAATTATTACTAATTACCTGCTCACGTAAATGCCTCTCGTACGAGCTGTCCGGGAAAACTCAAGGATTAGTAAAACCTCAATATCAACATTGTAGTAATCTACATTTTAAATCTCCCACAATATCCCCCCCAGCTGCCCCAACAAACAGCTGATGGGGGAGGGGGTACTGGGACCCAGAGTGTGCTCTCTCCCTAGCTGCCCGACAAGCAGCTGGTTGGTCAGGCCTGATTTGCCCTGTTTGTGGGGTAGCCAGGGAGAGCACAGCTCCGGATCCCACTACCTCTGACCATTGTCATGTGAGCAGGCTGCTTGTTTAAAGGCACTCCCACTACTTCACGCATCTGGAGGGATCATATGAGTCTTTTGAACCAGCAAATTTTCCTCGCTCGAACCTGCCCAGTGCCCATGGATCCATCCGCTGCCTTCAAACTTACATACTACTTTGGCACTAGAAGAGAGGAGCTTGATCCAAGGACTGGGAAATGGACCATTAAAAACCAGCTATGGGCTGCCTCTTGTGACCATGTTGCTCCTGCTCCACGCAGCCCACATTTTAACTGATGGCAAGGAGCCAAGCTCCTGCTGTAGCTGGATAGACCATCAGGGAATGCTCCCCAGGAGGAAGAAGCTGGCTGGGAGCCTTAAGCCAGAGGTTGCAAGTCCTGAAGGTGGGCTTGCCTCATAGAAAGGACCCAGGGAGAGCTACAATTTAGATTTGCACATGGGTGTCCATATGATCACTTTCCCTTTTCAAAAGGAGGGGAGGGAAGCTTTCTGCTTGGGTTCCGTTTTGGTTTATTGCATGGAGAATATTAGAATTACTGGGTTTTCTTCTCCTTGTTTATATTGAAAGACTTCAGGGATCTCTCAGAACAGAGCCAGTGTGATGTAATGGTTAAGTGTGTAGTACTTGGACCAGGACGTAGGGGGGACCCAGGTTCATGTCTCATGGGTGACCTTGGGCCAGTCACAATATATTCTCTCAGCCTAACTTACCTCACAGGGTTGTTGTGAGGATAAAAGTTGTGTTATACATAAAGCGCTCCGAGTGCCATGGCAGGGAGGTGCTATATAAAAATAAAGATTATTATTAAGGAAAAGTGTGGTTTTACCTCACAGTAGTTACCTTGGAATTAGGTAACTCTGAGGTAACTCAGAGTTAGCTGTCTTGAGATAAAATGGTGGTGAAGGACACACACACACACACGGGTAGTTTTTGCATGTTGACCTCAAGGTAAAAACTTCTCTCCATTACACTTTTTAAATTAATTATTTATATAGCACCAGCAACGTACCTGGCACTGTACAGTGGTGATTAGAGACAGGTCTCTGCCCCAAAGGGCTTACAATCTAGTAGACATAAGGAAAAGGGGAATATAGGAAGAAACAGGGATGCATTCTTGAAGCTAAAAAGTTGCAGATGCACATGATTAGCTTAGATAGTTACAATGCGAGGAAAGGAAACTGATGGGAAAAGGCAATATATAGAGAAGTGCAGACATGTAGTCTCTAGGGGTAAGGACAGGGGCGTAGCTATCATAGGGACAGGCGGGACATGTGTCCCGGGGCCCACCATGGCTGGGGGCCCACAGGTCCACCTGCCGCCCATCCGCTATGAAGCTGTGTCCCTGTTTTTGAAATTATTATTATTATTATTATTTTTGCCCGGGCCCCGGCTGCCCCGCCGGCTGACAAGGGGGTGCCCCCCCAGGCCCACAGACAGTAAATCATTCTCACCGCGCCACCGCTGAGCTACAAGCCCCGCCTCCCTCACGCAACATGCCTGCCGTGCTGCGCTGGAATCCATGCGCATGCGTCGGCATCCTCTGAGCGGCACACATGAGGCAGGCAGCACAGAGCACGCGGGCGGGGAACGAGGCGCCGCGCTAGCGCTCAGCTGGCCTGGTTCAGTGACTGTCTCGGTGAGTCTGTCGGCGGCAACAGAGGGAGCGGCACTTGCAGAGGCAGCGGGGGCTGGGGCTCAGCCAGCTCAGCCTCTTCGGGAGACGGACGGACAGACTGAGTGTGGTCATGACATGGTGGGGGTAAACGGGGGTTGGGATTGGGGAAACGCTTGTGCGGTGAGTGTGTTTTGGAAACAATGCAGCATTGGAGCAGCGGTGGTGTCTGAGGCGGTTGCTGCTGCTGCTCTGGGACTCCTTGCTGCGGCCACCGAGCACCAATCCCCCGTCCCTGCCCTACCTCCAACCACACACAAGTTGCAGAGTAGGGTGGGAAATGCAGCTGCTAGCTGCAGGGAGTCGCGGCCAGCCGGCAGCCCCTTGCTAGGCACGATCTCGCTTGTTTGCATATCTTTCCGGGGCTACAGCACAGGCGAGACTTTGGGTGCCTGGGAGTGGCTCCTGCTGAGCGCTCTCCAGGTCCTAGTGCTCACAGTGCCTTGCTCCTGCTAGTCAGTGCGTGCAGGTACTGGGCAAGTGTAACCTCACATCCTCCACTCCCTCCCCCCCGCGCTATCCCAGCCCGGATTCCCCACACGCAGTCCTGTCAGTGCAACCTCCCCAACCCATTAACCCAGTCCCAGCACATAAACCCCCAAACAGCGGCAGCCTGAGGGGCTGCTCACTTTCTTCCTTCTTACCCCGACCTGATTCCATTTCCGTGCTCACAAGAACTGGGGATTGGATTCCCTTCTCCCTCTGCACTTGGCTCACCAAACTGATGGAAGTTAAGGTGGAAACACATTTGTTTCTAAACAAATGCGTGAATCTATACAGGCTGTCCCTTGCCTAAATGGGCAATCCCTCCCCTCCCCCTTACTGGGCTATGTTCTTTCACTGTGGCCTCTGCACCTCTGCTTTGGTTATAGCTAGATGAGCTCTTTCTCTACACGCAAAAGGACATTTAATATTGACTTTGAGTTTGCACAGTCCCAAAAGCAGCATTGTATTTATCTAGATTTTCATAATAGTGCCCACTTGGTATCTTAAAAAGCCCCAAGGAGTTTAGTTAGCCCCTCCCCCTGCTCTTCTTTTAAAGCTATCAACCTGAAATCACTCGCTCATCATAGTTAGCCATGTAAATGGTCGCTCATGCTCTTTTCCTGTCTTTGCAGTAAATCCAGCACTGACCAAAGGCAGGGATTTTAAATGGGCAATCTACATGATATTAAAGATCATAAAAGAATAAATTGCTTTTGGTATGCTGGCTCCTAACATACTTTGGAATAAATGCTTAGCTAGCGTATTAGCAACTTGATGACATCCTGCCATCACAATATTGTGTATACTTGTAATATTGCAGTGCCACAGATAATGTTCGTGTTCTCAATAATGGCATCTTTAAGGGATTTAAAGTTTCTGTTTTAAAATCATGTTGATCTGAAATGTGGATTTAAATCTTAAGCACAGCTATATCTCTGTGGTACTTGCAGAAGAAAGGAAATGAAGAGTTAAAGGAATCTTGGAGTCCTAAGCTGCTTTGTTTTGGTTAGCTGGCATGCACCTGTGCACGTTGTACTTCTCTCTCTGGCTCTTCCTGATTGCTCAGTTCTTGAGAGCCGGCAGGCATTTCTAATGTATTCTACTGTTGAAGTGCTGGCTTTTGCCTGGTAAGCCTCCTAACTTGTGATCTGCCACGGTTTTTCCTGTTGTGTTTCTATAGAGACTCGTATACCATTCTGCATCAATCGAACATGCAGGGCTAATGATTTTTTGCAGTTTGGGTCTATTATATCTGTTCTAGGATGGTGGAATTTAAGAGGGTGGGTGAAAAAGTCATTGGAATTCAGTGGGATCCATGGCTCAGATCTGAATTTTGGCACCACTGTAGTACTAGGATGTCCAGGATTTCTGATTTCTTCTGCCCACTCAGTATGAGTGTACGGATGTGACTTGTAGTTGGACAGTAGGTTCACTTTTCCCTTCCCAAGCTCCCACCTATGTGAGTGCAGGGGTTTCTATAATACAGACAGGAGGGTTTGGGGTAGAAAGCATGAAAAACTTCTGAACAGTAAGATTTTTAGTCTTTGCTATTGCTATCTTTCCTGCTATTGCTATTGCTGCTATTTAGAAGAGAATGTTGTTGGGTGTGCCTGTTCAGTTTACTGTTTTCCTCACAACATTGACAGCAAAGTGTTCAAGGATAAAATGATAACTCCAAGTGGTAGTGCATGGAGAGTAACAATAGCACGGGAGAGAGCGTGCACAATCAGCTTCTGTTGCCACTGCAGCCGTGCACTTGTGCTTCACACGTGTGTGCCTCAGCTCCACAACAAGGGGGCCCAACTCCATTTCTTGTCCCTGGGCCCACTCCAACCTAGCTACGCCCCTGAGTAAGGAGCTAGGGAAAAGCTTGATGGAAGAGGTGGGATTTGGAGGGAAGAAGGGAGAGAGCAGAGCATATATACCTGCGGAGTGAATTCCAGACATAGGCAGCATGGGAGAAGAGGCAGGAGACGTGCAGGTGGATGAGGGTGATGACAGAGGAGCAGAAAAATTCCTGGGTGGCAATGTAGTAGGAAATGAGAGGGGAAAGATAAGGAGCTAGTAAAAATGCCCTTTTCCCATTAAAGACATTTTTCCTAATGTAGGAAATGTCTACTACTACTACTTCTACTAATCATTTAGCGTTACCAGTTGTACATAGCACTGTACAAGATGCACATAACATCAAGGGCAGTCCCTGCTCCAAGGAACTTACAATCTAGTTAAGACACTGGGTGTTTTTAGATACACATTTTTTACCTGGACTTAAGAATCCAGGTTCTGCAAACTTGCAAATGGGGAATTTAGACACTCCCCCTCCCTCCACCCCATCCAGATGTCGCCCAGGCACCATTGGAAACAGTGACACCAGTGACTCCCACATGTTTTGAGAAGCAGATTTGGTAAGTCCTCTGAAATCAGGGACTTACCAATTCCGCTTCTCAAAACGTGCGGGAGTCACCGGCGCCACTGTTTGCAATAGCACCTGGGCGACTTCTGGTTGGGGAGGGAGGCAGCATCTAAACTTTCCATGTGGGAGTTTGCAGAACCTAGACTCTTAAGTCTGGGTAAAAAATGCATGCATCTAAAAATGCCCATAGACAAGGGATATTATATGAATAATGGAGTACGGAATATAGCTTATTCAGTAATTAATTTGTTCCAACCAAGATACTTAAGTTTAAAATATACATATCATAGCCTTGTAGATAGCCTGGGTTCATGAATTAAAGATGACCTCAAAGAGGTGGGCCTTTAGGCAGGCCTTGAATATGGACAGGGAGGGGGCCTGGCGCACCATCTCATGAAGATTGTTCCAAGCATACAGTGCAGCGAGGTGAAAGGCACTGAGTCAGGAGCTGGTGATGGAGGAAGCGAGTACAGATAAGAGCATCTTGCCCGATGAATGGAGGTCAAGAGAACAGGTGTAGGGGGAGATAAGGGAGAAAAAGTCACAAGAGGCTGGAGAGTGAAAACATAGGTGAGTAGAAGTCTGAACGGTCTGCGTAAGCAGTTGAGGAACCAGAGTAGTGACTTCAGGTGAGGGGTTACATGGTCGTAGTGGCATGCAAGACAGGTGAGTCTTACAGCTGATATTGAATAGACTGTAGTGGAGATGGATGGTTCAGTGGGAGACCTGCAAGAAGCAGGTTACACTAGTCTAAGGCCGTTTTTAGACAAGCACGCTCCTCTAAAAACGGCCTAAGAGGGGTGATGAGGGAGCAGACAAGGGTTTCGGTAGTGTGTTCAGAAAGGAAGAGAGAGATTTTGGCGACGTTATAAAAATGACAAGTTTTGGCAGTGTTTTGGATATGAGCAGAGAAGAAGAGAGAGAAATCAAAAATGACCCCAAGGTTGCAGGCTGAGGGGACAGAAGGGATGACAGTGTTCTCCACAGAGAAATAGGGGAGGGGAGAAGTGGAGTTAGGAGGAAAGAGATGAACTTCTCTCTTGGCCATAATAAATTTAAGATGGCGGTGAAACATCTAGGCAGTAGTGTCAGACAGGCAGACTGAGATTTGGGACTGGATTCTGAGTGAGAGTTCTGGTGCAGAGAGGTAGATCTGTGAATCATCAGCATAAAGATGGTACTGGAAGCCATGGGAGGAGATCAGATTACCAAGAGAAAAGAGAAGAGGGCCCACGACAGACTGCCCTGGGGCACACCAACTGATAGTGGGATAGCAGTGGAGGAGGATCCCGAAAGGATACACTAAATGTGCAGTGGGAGAGGGAAGAGGAGAACACAGGTATGACAAAGTACCCGGAATTCAAAAGAAGGCAGGGCATCAAGGAGGTGAGGGTGGTCAACAGTGTCAAAAGCAGCAGACAGTTCAAGGAGGATGAGAACAGAGTAATGGCCCCTAGTTTTGACCATGAAGAGGTCATTGGAGACTTTGGATCCTTTTTGATGGATGGCACCCATGCTGGGCTGCCAGATGTGCAGACGGAGCAGAAGTGGAGCAGGCAGTGCCTGCTGTACTCCATCCCCACTAGCAGCGCTCCAGAGCAACCCGGAGCACTCTCACTGGAGCAGGCCACCCAGTTCTGGGGCACCAGCTGGATGCGGAGCTGCAGCCCATCTAGTCGCCAACAACTGCTGCAGCTTCGCTTCCGGACGTGGCTTGCCATGGGCAATGCCATAGAGCTGCAGGTGGCAGCCAAGAGCAGCTGACGGTCCATATAAACCATGCGGGGACGTGGGGCTGGCCACCCCCAGAGCAGGTTCCAGGTCTGTAAGACATCAGTTGACAAGGGTTGTCTCCATGGACTGAAGAGGGCAGAAGGCAGATTGGAGAGGATCAAGAATGGCCTGAGTCGCAAGACAGTCAAAGCAGCAGACATGAATGGCACCCTCAAGCAGTTTGGAGGCAAAGGGAAGGGGGGAGATGAGACAATAGCTAGTAGGGCAAATAGAGTCCAGCGAAGGTTTTTTGAGTTGTGGTGTAACCACAGCATGTTTGAAGGAGGCAGGAATGGTTGCAGTGAAAAGTGATAAATTGAGGATGTGATGGATGGAGGGGATGAGTGCAGAGGAGATGGAACCGAGGAGGTGGGTGGGGACTGGGTCATGGGAATAAGTGGTAAGTTAGGAGGAGGAGGAGAGAAGGTGGGCAAGTTCCTCTTCTGTTACTGCAGAGAAAGAAGAGAGGTTGGCAGGGGGAAATGGAAGGGGGGGGGGCAGACTTAGCAGAGAGCTTGAGGGGAATCTTGTTAATCTTACCATGGAAGAAGTTAGCTAGAGCCTGGGCAGAGAGTGAAGAGGCAGGGGGAGAAGAGGAAGCGGCTTGAGGAGGGAGGTGACTCGTGTGACAAAGAGACAGCAGGGGTTGGAGGCACAGGAGTCTGGTGGACATAGTAGACCTGCTTAGCAAGAACAATAGCTGAGTTGTGGGAGATGAGCATGAATCCGAAGTGCAGAAAGTCAGCAAGGAAGTGGGATTTTAGCCCAGAGATGCTCTGCAGGGTGGGTACATGAGGGAAGGAAGTGAACTTGGGGTGAGGGGAGGGGGAGGCAAGGTTGGGGTTTGGCATGCCTGACAGGACAGAGGAGGGCAAGAGTATCCAAAGCAGAAAGGAGTGCTGCGTTGTAACAAGAAAGTGCCTCATCAACAGACTCCAGTGAGGTTGCAGGGGAGAGATGAGAGAGTAGTGGAGAGGACAAAGGGGTCAGCAGCTGGATGATTTCTAAAGGTGGCAGTGGTTGGATGAGGCTGTGTAGAGTTTAGCAGATGATGGTGAGAGAGGAGAAGAACAGTTGGAGAGGGCGGAGAGAGAGCAGTTGGATGAAAGACCAGATAAAGGCAGTGGCCATGCTGATGAGTAGGGGAGGTAGAGCATTGCTGGAGGTCATATGAGGTTAGGGCGAAATGTTTGGAGGCATGAGAGTCAGAGGAGTCACCGACATGGAAGTTAAAGTCCCTGAGAATAAGGGAAGGAGAAGAAGGGGCAAGGAAGAATTCCCAATTCATTTCCCATTTCAGTTACTCAAGATCATTTATGTCATGTGTTCCTAAATTCAGAAGCATCCAAACTGTCTGCTTTTCCACAGTCGTAAAATACAAGAGAAATCTGACTTGTTTTTTGAAGGGAAAGCAACAAACCCCCTTCTTTATCTATTTTTTGTTCTGAGAAATTAACTTCCTTCATACCTTATATTTATAGATGTCAGGGGGTGGGGGGGAGGAAGCCCATTTGGCTTTCCTTTTTCTTTTATGTTCCCTTGTGACTTGCCTATAAACATGCTGCTTTGGATAGGCGTCCTTATCTGATTAGGAAGCAGCAGAAGGAAAAAGGATGCATGGTGTTCTAAAAGAACACTCCCTAGTGGTCTTCTGTAACAAAAAAATGGTACCAGACTGCAAATCCTTTGGATGAAATCAATTTGCTTGCCACTTTGGGAGACAATTCTTTCCTCATCCAGCCCCCTGGCTGCACCAGGTGATAGAAAACCTGGCCAGGAACATTAAAACAGATATTGAATACATCAGCTGCTCAGACACTTCTTTGCTTCAAAGGAATGCTTTTTAAAAAAAATTCTTCTCATGCCCGTTAACATGTTGCCATAAAGATGGGGAAAGGACATGTTCCAGCAAACCTACTTCAGCGTAGTTACGCCTTAAATTGCTTTTATTTAAGAATCATTTACTTGTCGAGTGCACTAAACTAATGTTGTTCTGGAGCAGGAGGCAAAATATTTTCTGTGTCAAAATTAGGAATACTTACTTCCCTTCTCTTTTTATACTGAAGCAACTGTAATGTGAACAAGGAATTCATCTCATTATGTGCTCTATTGTGGCATGGCCAGTAGGGGGAGATCCATCAGTTTGGATATGTAACGAGAATGCTGTCAAAATGAAGTAGCTGCATTGTTGTTTTTTTATTCAATCCCAGTAGTTACTTTAGTTTTTCACTGTTCGTCCAAACGTGCTCTTATGCTTGTTGTAAAACATTTATTTGTTGGAATACTGCATGGTGCTCTGTTACCTGCCTTGTGTGCCAGAGGAAGGGGCAGGCATGTCAATGGAGGGAACAGGGGCAACTTGTATTGGGCCACCAGATATCACAGAAGGAACTGTCGAGGCAAGCACAGGGCCGCGCGCTGTGGTCGAGGCAAGCACAGGGCCGCGCGCTGTGGTCGAGGCAAGCACAGGGCCCCGCGCGCTGTGGTCGAGGCAAGCACAGGGCCATGCTCTGTGGTCGAGGCAAGCACAGGGCTGCACACTGTGGTCGAGACAGGGAGGTGTCAGGGCCAGAGTGGGGGCAAGGCCCAACCTTCATCTGGGCCCCATAAGGGAAAGGGCCACCCAAAGGGTATTAACAAACAAGACAGTAGCCCACTACAAGGTGGGTTTGTGCAGTTCCCACTCACACACGTTTAGCATGTCCAGCCTAATAAAGGGGCAGCCCCCTGTGTGTATTTCATATGCTTGCAGGCAGCCTCCATTTATGGCTGCAGGAAAACAAGAATACAGAGATGGGCAGGAAGTGGTCACTCCTCAGATGCTCTAGGTCAGTGGTGGGGAACCTTTCTGAGGCCAGTGGCCGCATTGTCAGTCCCCGAACATGCCAGGGGCCGCACGGCGAAATCAATTAAAATCAGTTTTAAAAATTAATTTAAATGAATTAAAACAATTTAAAGCAATTAAAAATTATTAAAATATTCACACACACAGAAGAATATTCAGACAAACACACAGAGAATATTCACACACACTGAAAAACTCAGAATATTCAAACACACACACTCAGAATATTCTCTCTCTCTCTCTCACACACACACACACACACACACACAGAGCTCTTCCTCAAACATGTGGGTGAGTGTCTACGGACACTGCCAGCTTTGAAACAGGGATATCACACCTGCACTCCCACCCCTGCTCTGCATGCCAGGCTGAGCTCCAATCAGCTATTCAGGCCTGTGACTATGTGAATTATATTCACAAAAATGCAACTGGACATTCATTTCAGCTATAGCTGTCACCAACCACTAGTAAATCTGGAGATTAAACAGCATCTTTCTCTGTGGGCAATGTTTTCTATTACTGTATCTAGGGGGTTTCTTGGACTTTGCTATGGGTGATGTGGTCCTGGCCACTGTTTCAGACTTCAAGTGCTAACAAATGAGTCACTCCATGCCTCCCCCCCTACAGTCGCACCTGGAACCAAAACAGGCAGGCATTCTCCCTGCTGTGGTGCACCCGCACATCCCTCTCCCCCTCTGTGTCATTAGAGTTGTGGTCGCTCATCTGATGCTCTAGGCTAGCACCTTTGAATCCATGCACGCCTGCCCCAACAGACGGCCAACCCCGGGTGAACATTTGGCAGCCCCACAACAAACAAGCAGGTGAATCTGGGGCAAATGTGGGGCAACATATTGTTTGTTAACACCCTTTGATGCCCCTTTTCTCTGATCTAATATGGCAGTTCCATTTTAAAACCTGCTTTTGAAACCATGGGTGGTCTCGGTGGAGGAGATTCAGTGGCTTAGGAGATTCAGTGGCTAAGGCATAGGTGACTTGCGGGAGTGGTGTACAGGGGCATGTGCCCCTCCAGATTTTCAGAAACCCTATAGAGCCCCTCCCCTCCTCAAAAGTTACCAGTCACTTATGGACCAAGGGGCAGGATTTTGGAGAATCAAGGGGATTCTCACCCAGTTTGCTGACTTCTCACCCACACACCCCTTTCCCCATCAGTTTCGATGGTTGTTATTCCCTAGTATTCACCTGTTAATCCAAGAGAGCTTTCCCATATAAAATTACTCCCGCAGGGGGTGAGAAGCCAGCAAGCAACTTTGTTGTAAAGTGTAACATTTTGGATGATTACTGTGGAGTGTTTTAGTATTTTTTTTTAGTATAGCTCAATCGGCTCTTTTTTTGGTTTTTAAATATGTCAGATGACTGTTGTTGTTGTTGTCTGTTTTAAATAAAGAGCATTCTCCAGTTATTATATTTGTGTTGTACCGGCTTGTGTGTGCCTGACAAATGGGTTTATAGATTGGATAAGTATATGCTTCTGTATTTGACACACGAGAAGGTCTAGGATGGGGCTCCTTTGTTAATACATTTCTCTGTGTTAACATTTCATTTCAGTCTTGCCAAGAAGAAAAAAATCAGAAGAAGCCAAGAGACTGTTGGAGTCAGGCAGGATATAAATTGAATTAAGGCTCTCAAAGCTACTCTGAATAAAGTGTTTTCTTCTCCGCCTTGTGTTTCCTAGAAGAACACAGGAACACTGTTGGCACAGGGGCAGATCTACAAAGTCATTTTGTGTTCTTTTTCAGTGCCAAAGCTCAACTTTAGCCATACTCTGCAACTGTGGTAAACCCAGACTTCAACTGAACCATTCCCTTGGGGAAATGCAATTCTAAATTAGAATTTAGACTTGATATCAAGGTTTTACAAATCCAGTTTTTTAAAGCATACGTGAGCCAACTAGCGCTGCTGTTTCCAGTGGCAGCCAGGCGACTTCCAGTACAGGGAGGCACGTCTAAACACCCCCGCTCGAGGTTTTTAAAAGCAGATTTTTAAAATCTGCTAGATTGTGGCATGTCTAAAAACAACCTAAATCACACTCAGCATGGGAATTAGCTCGTCACCATTTTGTCCTTTATTCAGGGTCTCCAAAACACACAGTCTTTACACAGTCTCCACCTAGGCCCTTTTTAAATGGGTGGGGGGTGGGGTCTGGGCCAGTGTGCGGTGGGTGGAGTGCAGCTGCGGGGGTGATGGGGGTGGGGAAGGTGAAGACGGGCACACACCCATCTCCAAGCATGGAGCAACCTGCCTCTTCACTGGCTACTCCATGCATGGGTGATGGCTGGAGATGGATGGGTCACGGGACCACGCCCACCCGCTACAGTGTTTACGTGGGTGGCATGCACGCACAGCAGACCTGCAGTGCATGTGTGGGTCCGTCTCATGTCAAAAGGGCCATAGTCTCTCAAGTAGGGACAAAGCCCCACTGTGGCTCAACCCTGCCCCACTTGTGTTTTGTTCATTACAATTTCTCTGATTTCTCCAGGCTACCAGAGCCACTCAGGATTACCATGAGTCATTTTCAAGTGGTCCATAGGCTGGAGGAGAGAGGAGACTGGGTTCAGGGAAGTTTAGAAAAACTTTGCCCACAAAACAGATTACATTCCACTTGGTTAATAGGTACAAATAGGAGTGTCTGCCATTGCAAGGTGGACCCATTCACAGACCAGGGGCACATGCAGAATCTACTACAGGGGGTAGGAGAGCCCCTTCACCCTGCCCCTTTCTGACCTATGTCCCTTTCCAAGTGTCATGACATCACAGCACTTGAAAGAGGAGTGGCTAGGTCAGAACGGGGTGTGGCAAATGGGTTACTCTGCCCTTTTTTGGTGTGGCAACGGCCACACCCCTGTCTGACCATCATGACATCATGGTGCTTGGAAAAGGGCATAGTCATGTCAGGAACCGGTGTGGTAACTGGCTTCTCCTGTCATTAAAAAACTGACATAAGAAATACTGTTTAGGCAGACTTTAAGGAAATTGATTCTCAGATCAAGTTATTTATTTATTTATTTAATTTAAATTTGCTATCCCACTCTTCCCTAAAAAGGCTCAGGGTGACTTACAAATAAAGTATAAGCATAAGATATAAAACATATATAAAAGCATATTTAGAAGTCCATAAAAACAGTAGAAAACGAAAACAACCCCAAAACCTCCAACCCCCCAAGAAGCCCACCCAATACCACCTCCCCATGTCTCACATCCAAGCCCCTCTTCACAACCCTACTGCAAACCCACCAACCAAATCCCGCATCCCCTATCTCTGCCTGCCAAACGTCTTTACAAACAAAAAGGTCTTGCACCGCCACCGGAAGACACCCAGGCTCAGGCTCAAATGAACCTCTGGGGGAAGGGAATACCATAACATCGGGGCAGCAACCGAGCATGCCTCCCTGTGGGCCCTCATCATATGAACAAGACTAACAGATGGTACCCACAGGGAGACACTCCTGGACGAACACAAGGGCCACAGTGGGGCACGGAAGGACACGCAAACTCTCGGATCTGTGGGGCCCAGACCATTTAGGACTTTAAGGGTCAAAACCAGCACCTTAAATTGTGCTCGGAAAACCATAGGAAGCCAGTGCAGACTTCGGGCCACCGGTGTAATGTGGTCCCGGTGCCCCACCCCTGAGAGGAGACGAGCTGCCGCATTCTGCACCAGCTGCAGCTTCCAAACAGCCATCAAGGGCAGCCCCACGGAGAGCGCCTTGCAGTAATCTAAGAACATAAGAAGTGCCATACTGGGTCAGACCAATGGTCCATAGAGCCCAGCATCCTGTCTCCGACAGTGGCCAATCTCAATTGCTTGAAATACCCAACCAGTGGGGCAATCCATTCCCTGCTGTTCACTCCCAGTTCCCAAGAGTAGGAGGTTATTCCCCAAACCTACCTGGCTAATAGCTGCTAATGGACCTATCCTCTAGAAACTTGTCCAGTCCTTTTTTAAACCCAGTTATACTACTGGCCTTGACCACATCTTCTGGCAACAAATTCCACAACTTAGTTGTGCGTTAAGTGAAAAAATACTCTATTTTATTTGTTTTAAATGTGCTACCTGTTAGTTTCATGGCACGTCCCCTAGTCCTAGTGCTATTTGAGAGGGTAAATAACCATTCCCTCATTTACATGTTCCACACCACTCGTGATTTTATAAACTTCTGTCATATCCCCTCTCAGTCATCTCTTCACCAAGTTGAAGAGCCCCAACCTATCCAGCCTCTCTTCATCTGGAATCTAGCCTCGGGGTGGTGAAAGCATGGATGACAGCGGCCAGATCCGAATCAGGCAGAAAAAGCAGGAAACTTAGCACCAGGTTTCTCTGTCTCCAGCCCCCTTCCCAGCCCCCCAAAGCAGAGTCAGAGTAGACAGCAGGGTAGTGGTATGTGTGTGGGTGTAATCCTGTCAGTTCTGAATATGAGGGTCTTGGGTGGGTTGAGAGACAGGGGAGCCTGGTGCTCACATCCTCTGCATCCCACCTGAGACTACCACAGATGGAATCGACAGGATTTTGCAAACACATGGCTCTACCTGGCTGTCGGTGTGAGAGAACATCATTCTCAAATGCCCATTTCCAAGTAACCTGCCCAGCGTGAAGACTCGCCCCAACAGGGTATATACTACAGTATTTTTTTAACTACTGCTGCCACAAAGTCATTATTAATACACTCAAAGTCCCTGATATTTTAAGATGGGTGGGTATACTCCAGGGGTGGAAAGCCTTGGGCTTGGAGCCCAAATCAAGCATGGGGCGGGGTGGGGGAGGGGGAGACGGTTGTGGCCCCTTTCCAATTCCTGGATCGGTCCCCAAGATCCAGTCCCTACCCCCAACCACTGAAAACTGAGCTCAGGGTAAGGGACCAGAGATAAGGACATATACACAAGGATAGGACACAAATCCATGGCACAGATCTGCATCCTCCTCTTTCTGAGTGCACCCCTTACACGCTGCCACGCCCAACCTCTGTGTGGCCCTTGGAGCTTGCACTAATTTTCAAATGGCCCCTGGGAGTTAAATGTTTCCCCACCCCTGGTATACTATCTACACCTTAAACATGTCAAGTTCTCATGGTTCAGAATTCGGCTGCTTTCCCACGATGCCGTTTGCACAGCCTTTGGCATTGCCGGAGATTACACTATTCAAATGTAGCGCAGCTCCCGTCTTGTGGGAAAGGAGGAAGTGCGGCTCTCCCGCCGGCAAGCTAACATATTGGACAGGGTAGGATTTCATTACGCTGTCCGATGCACGAGCTTGCCAGCGGGAGAGCCACACTTCCTCCTTTCTCACGAGACGGAAGCTGCGCTACATTTAAATAGTCCATGCTCCCGCGGCACCAAAGTCTGCTCATGGGAAGGGAGCTTACATGAAAGGGCTGCTCATGGGAAACCAGCCTTCATCTTATCCAGATCAAGAAACAATCCCCAAAGACCTGGAGCTGGGAAAATACATTAATTCAAGTTATGGACGTTCTGCGTAAGTGGATTCCACTGTATAATACCTCCGTAACTGAGGTAATGACTCTGTTGCAGTAATGCAAACGTTACTACCACCAAAGCTCCTGGAAAAGTCTGATTCATCATGCAATTGTCTGAGGAGAAAGGTTCAGAATGGCTCACTTCCTCACAGAAAGAAAACATCTGCAAGGACCTTCATTTGACTGATTTGGTGCCAGATCTGCATTCTTCATCCAGCTTTTATTAGTCCACAAGAGTATCATCAGGGTACAAGCTGTGTGTGGGCTACAGGTCTTATGATGATCCATTTCCCGCTGTTCACTCCGAACCTCAAATATTTCTCTCTGTTGAGATTTTCCAAAGGCTCAAGGCAGCTAACAATATAAAATAAACTAACAATAAGATATAGGCAATATACAAGTCCAGTTAAAATGAATCCTCGAACCCTATGTCTGCCTGCCAAATGCTTGACAAAAGAAATGAGTCGTAGAGTAGTCAGAGGTTCCATCGAGAGCAGATGAGTGGTGTATCCAGTGGCTGCCCTATCCGTTGGAGCCCATTGGTCTGATCTGGGTCCGGAACATGGACTGGCTGCAGTCCAGTTCCCATTCTGTCGAAGATCTGGATCAGCTCCTGACCCCGAGGTTTTTTTTGGCGTGTGTGTGCACAAAAAAGTACTATGTATACTGTGCGTGTGCAAGATGACACCATACTGACTCATTCACCTGAGTGTGGTTCCATGTTGTGCATGCACCGTGAACACACAGTACTTTCTTGCACACGTGCAAAGCAGTACTGTGTTTATACTGTGCTTGTGCAAAATTGTGCTGCACTTGTGGCTTTCCAAGTTTGGAATAGTGTACAATGATCTTCCATTCTTTTTACAAATAAAATAAAAAGTCTGTGGTGGCTCTCTGTGCACCAATCGGAATCTGCAGATAATCTCTGTGTATTCAGAAGGGCTGCTCCACTATATAGCCCTAGTCCTATCCCCTGATATTTGCAGCCCTCTCCTCTATGAAAGTATTCAGCCCATTTTCAAAGAGCTTATGTATTGTGGCACAGGGAAGTGTAGGCTGTGCAGAAGGGAGTCTGTCAACAACAGGGCAGTATATCTTGCTCCCTTCTTAACAGCGTAATGTTGCAATGCCTCTTTACCTAGACCATCTCTCTCTCCCTTGCCGAGCAACAAAATTATTGAATATTGATGTACAATTTTTTCATGACTGCAGATTTCTTCGTGATTCCTTTTATGGTTGCATCTGCCAAAGCAGCTCCTAGTCTGAGCACCACATCCCCGGGGGTGGGGGGAGAGGGGGATTGAATTCACTTTGAATGTGACTTTTAAAGAACATAACATTAACAATTCCGCTCGCACTGGCTAGGAGCAGCTGCTTCTTTTAGCAATAAAAGCATTTCAGTCCCTGGCATTTCTTCTTAGGAGATGTTTATTAATCCTTTAGGTAAAGGTTATGCCTCATTGGTTAGCTTTGGCACAACCACCACTCTGCTGCACAGGACCTACAGGAGGCAAAGCCACCCAGTTCTCCTTAGACAAAATGAAAAGGAAGGGACTTTTTAATTCATACATTGGAGCAGAAACTCTACAAAGGTCACAGATACTTTTGTGTATTTAAGTTTACAGCCTGCTGTAACAAGTTTGGCTTGCAGCCAGTGTTAGTGGCTGCAGGATTCACTACAAATAAGTCCACACCATGCCTTCTCTCATCCAAGTGTGCTTTATTTACCATGTCCCATGTCTTATTAATACCTTATATACAACACCAATCCTTCACCATACAGAGTTTTTTGGACACTTGGATCCTTGAAGCCAGATCTCTGGGCTGAAATAAGAATCAATTTCTTTCTTGCGAGAATCGAGAACTGCTATTGAGATCTCGGGACAATCTCAATAATGGTCCAATATCTCGCACGAGAATTTTTCTTGATATACAGTTATCATTTACCACATTCTTCCCAGTAATGTACATGTGCAAAATGGCCACCACGCACATTACTGGGACAAATGCGGTGCATGGTAAACAGTATATTGAGAAATTCTCGAGCAATAAATTGTTGAGAACCGGGATTTTCTCTATTATCAAATTGGGGGGAGGAATGTGTTGAGAACCACCCTCCCAGCCTAGCCTGTTGCCAGCTGGTTCCCAGGGTTAGCCCATGAGCCACAAGGCTGGTTCCCTTCCACTGAGCCTCTCTGAGACAGAGCCCTCTGGATTGTTGCCTCTCCCTGGTGGTCTAGCTGTGAGCGTCCTAATTCACCCTTATATTGCTCAGACTCAGCTGGTACCACTCAGCTGACCTTAGTTAGTTCATCCCCTTGAAGGACCAGACACTTGCTGGAGCTTGGCTTACTCTCAAGAATGCACTCCTGCAGGCACTTACCCCCAGGCCACATGGGCCTGGGCTTACATGGAATTACAGTTACCTGTCACACCCGCCCTTCTCCAAAGGTAACATAATAAATAAATAAATAAAACAAATAATACATAAAACTTGTTTTCAAAGCTCAAATCAACCCCAGCTCCTTATCCCCATCTGCCAAACAGTTGGCCAAACAGAAAAGTTTTGCATTGTCTTTGGAAGATGCTCGGGGTCAAGCTTTGAAAAACCTCCAGGGGAAGGGAGTTCTACAATAGCAATATGCTTGCGTAAACCGGGAAATTAGGTGGATCTTCATTTTGTCTTGATCATGCAGCAGCAGATTTTTATACTGTCTCTCTTCTTCCCATAAAGAACATCTCTAAGGCACCATGAACTCTGCACGCCTGCAGTTGCACTCATTTTTGCAAATATTTGCATTTTGCCAAATTGTCACAAATTGCATCTGTCAGGGCTGAATTATAGCCTAGGTAGGGAGCCCTATGAGCTAGCCAAACAAATGTCAGAACTTTGAGCTAGCCAATCAGGTGCTGTTAGTTCAGGTTTATATTCCAGGGCCACTCTGATACAGCTGCAGAAGAGAAGCAGCCATTGACCACTCAGGGGATAGAAGAAAATCCTCTCTGTTGAAAGGTCCATGTGGTATTTTGTTAGGTTTTTAAACACATGAAATGTTCAAAATTGTATGCATTGGCATTCTGGGAAATTAATTTGTAGGATATCGTTAATTTGCATTATTTATTTTGCTTGCAGGATGTAGATTTTCCACTTTCAGAATTTGGTTGGGGGGAAATTGCAAAATACACAGGGTCCAAGCATTGGGGGTGGGGGAGGGAATGGGTACACTTTACTGGGGCCTGGGTGTCTAGGGGGGCCTGGGCTGAAAGCCTATTACCATGAGGGGGAAAAACTGAGGCTAAATTGTAGATGCTCGAGGATGTTTATGCAAACTTATGTCCCTGTATCTATGGGGTGTCCAAATCTTATGAGATTGGCTGTAGCCAATCAGAAGCAGTGTTAGAGCAGAACAAGCAACATTCTAAACAGTGAGCTGCTGGTCCAGGCTCACTTCTAGAAAAGAGAGATCGTGCACTTCTACAGGAAACTCTAGGACTTGTAATTTGAGAGACCGAGAGATGTGTGCCTCCCTATGTGACATGCTCTCTCAAGAACTACAAGGCTATTTATGTCATTTCAGAAATAAAATAGAATTTTTTCTTTCACAACTCACGAGATTGTGTGTATGGGATGGAATCATGGACGGGGGGGGGGGGGGTCTGTGCTACAAGTTTGTACCAGGCCCAGACAGATGATTCTTGGGCCCTGCCCTAATGTCTGTAAGGGCCATAAGTATTATATCCTTTTAAGAGCCTGACCATATGTTAGCTCGCTCTAGCCTTGCAGAGGTACAAGAAATGTTACATTTCCCCTGGAGAGGAGTCTCCATCAGACAACAAGACAGAAAGTCTAAGCAAAACCTCTAATACAAACTTTGAAGATTCTATCTTAAGAACCTGTCAAACATCATGTGATACCTGGAGTAGACAGTAAACTGTAGACACTACTGAAAGAGCAAGCCTGAAAATGTATTAATTTTATTTATTTATTTATTTATTTTAAATGTATATCCCGCCCCTCCTGCCCACAGGACAGCCCGGGGCGGTGAACTGGACTGGCCTTAGTAAAACAATAAAAAAATTAAAACAATTTAAAATACAATATGTGGGGAAACCCCACCCCACCCCTCGCCAAAAGCCTGATGGAACAGCCAGGTCTTACATACCCACCGAAACAGCAGGAGAGTGGGAGCCAACCGAGCCTCCTCCGGGAGTGAATTCCACAGCACAGGGGCGGCCACCGAAAAAGATCTAACATCGGTGGCCACCTGCCTTGCCCGGGGAACCTCCAAAAAGGCTCCCACGGACGATCTCAAGGGTCGCACGGGCACATGGGGAGTGAGGCGGTCCCGCAGATAAGCAGGGCCCAGGCCGTGAAGGGCTTTAAAGGTTAAAACCAGCACCTTGAACCTGGCCCGGTGCTTTATAGGCAGCCAGTGCAGAGCCCGGAGCACTGGTGTCATGTGCTCCCTGCGACCCGCCCCCGTCAGGAGACGGGCCGCGGCATTCTGCACCAGCTGCAGCCTCCGGACCAGCTTCTCGGGCAGCCCCACGTAGAGCGCGTTGCAGTAATCCAGCCTCGAGGTGATGAAGGCATGGATGACAGTGGCGAGGTCGGAGTCTGAGAGATACGGCCGAAGCCGCCGGACAAGATGTAACTGCCGAAACGCACTCCCCGCCACGGCCACAACCTGAGATTCCAAGCTGAGCCGCGAATCAAGGAGCACACCCAGACTCCGCACTTGAGACACCATGGGGGGGCAAACCCCCCCAACAAGAGGAGATTCAACCACCCCCAGGTGCCCCAAGCCCTCGCCCACCAACATCACCTCCGTCTTGTCAGGATTCAATTGCAGATGGCTCGACCTCATCCAAGCCCCCACAGCTGACAGGCACTGGGAAAATAAGGAGACTGCATGGCCTGGGTCAATGGAAAAGAAGAGGTAGAGCTGAGTGTCAAAATGCAGCAGCTAGCAGTCTCTGCTGAGCTAAAGTAATCCAGGAGTGCTTCTGTTAAGCACCACAAGGACTTCAGCCTGCTTCTGATTGGAAGAGCAGAACTGTCAAGTAAGGTTGCCACTTTTCATGGTTTGACCCTGAGACTCCCATTTTGACCTATGAGAATCTCGGGGACAAAACGCAGATCCCCAAGACTTACTGTTTTAGGGGACTTCAACATCCATGCCAACGCCAGTCTTTATGGAGCAGAGCAGGAGTTCATGGCAACCATGGACCTGTCCCAGGTTGTATACAGCCTGACAAATGACAGTAGGCACATTCTGGATTTGATGTTTTAAACTGGCCTTGAGGCAGGGCAGGGAGGGTGGTGGTGTGTGTACTGTGTTTGGGGACGTAGAGATTTCACCCTTGTGATGGTCGGACCATTACCTCCTGAAGGCATGCATCCCAGTGCACTTTTGCTCCCAGCAGGGTGCGGGGCCTATTAGACTGGTCCACCCCCAGAGACGTATAGAACCATCCAGGTTCCAGAATGCTCTGGGGGATTTACCCTCTGACCTCAACGACCGCATGATCGATGACCTTGTTGCCTTAAGAATACTCTTTTGGCGGAGGCCATCGATATGGTGGCTCCCAGGCATCCACTCCCTGTGCTGCAGCAGCATATGTCCCCATGGTTTATGGAGGACCTGGTGCAGCTGAAGTGTGAGGGTAGGCGGTTAGAACACTGGTGGCGTTGGACTTGAACTGAAGATGGCCGATTGCGGCATAGAGTGTATTTAAGGGACTATGCTGTGGCTGTGTGGACAGCAAAGAAGAGGGTTGGTCTGTGAGGAGGTATCCAGTGCGATCCATGGTAGGTATTGAAGGTCTCCATCTTGTGTTTTATTTGGCAGGGGACAGTTTGGGAGTGCTGCTGGTATACCATGCACTTACCAGTACGGCAGCCTCCCTGCTTGCTCTGGCAGAGGCGGTATTGGAGGTGGTGTTGAGGTCCTCAAGGACAATAGTCCTGGGGGACCTCAACATTCATGCCAACACGGTTCTCGGGGGAGCCGAGCATGAATTCATGGCCGCCATGGCAACCATAGACCTGTCCCAGAGGGTCGACGGCCCAACACATCCTGAAGGACATACCTTGGACCTCATGTTTTGCACTGGCCTTGAGGCGGGTGCTCCATTAATGGGGGAGATTTCAGCTGTGCCTTTGTCATGGATGGACCATTACCTCCTGCAGACCTCCCTTCTAGCACATGTCTGCCCCCGGAAGGGTGCAGAACCTATTAGGATGGTCTGCGCTCAGAGGCTGTTGGACCCAGTGCGGTTTCTAGGTGCTCTGGGGGAGTTATCCTCTGACCTTGACGACCGTCTTATTAATGACCTCAGCAAGCTGTGGAACATCTTGCTGACGGAGGCCATTGATCAAACGGCTCCCAGGCGTCTGTTGCCCAGGCGGAGGGTCCGCAGACCCCCTTGGTTTTTTGAGGAGCTGTGGATGCTGAAGCAAGAGGGGTGACGGTTTGAGCGACAGTGGCGCCGTTCTCATGTTGAAGCTAACAGATTGCGGCATAAAGCTAGTTTACAAGCCTATGCCGTGGATATGTGGGCAGCAAAGAGGGAGTTTTTTCTTTGCTGCCCTCATGGCATCCGCAAAATCCCATACGGCGGAGCTGTTCCGGGTTGTACAGGGGCTGGTCAGTCCGGCCTCCCTCAACCCTGGCGTTGAGTCATCACCCGCCTGCTGTGACCTTTTTGCGGTTTATTTTGCGGAGAAAATCGCTCATATTCACCAAGACCTCGATGCCACACTTAATACAGTGAAGGGGTGTAGAGGTTGTAGGAACCCTGACTTGTCCAATTTTGTGGGATCACTTTCAGTTGGTGACACCCGCTGACGTGGTAGGGGTGCTGGGGGCTGTTCGAGCCACCTCTTGTGAATTAGATCCATGCCCGTCCTGGCTGGTTAAGAGCTGCTGGGAGACAATGGGGCCATTGCTGGCTGGAGTGGTCATCGCCTCCCTATGGGAGGGCAGAGTGCCGGGCTGCCTCAAGAAGATGGTGGTGCGGCCTCTGCTCAAGAAACCATCACTTGACGTTGACTCCCCTGCCAGCTATCGGCCTGTCTCTAACCTTCCCTTTTTAGGGAAGGTTATTGAACGGGTAGTGGCTCAGCAGCTCATGGGGCATCTTCACCACGTCGGTTATCTTGCTCCTTCGAGTCTGGCTTTCGTCCAGGTCATGGCACTGAGACAGCACTTGTGGCTTTGGTGGATGATCTAAATAAATAAATAAATAAAAATAAACAAATAAAGCACAAGAGGTGGCAAAGCTACTGCTATGAATATTGTTCAGTGCAGCAGCGGTTCCCAAACTTTGGTCTGTGGAAATGCTGACTGATGAACCACAGAACCATAGGCACCAGTTTTCACAGCGGTGGCTCCCAGAGACTTGTGGGCAGTTCTGACAGCAGCTCCCAGGGCTCCTTCTAGGGCCTGATTAAATGGCTTAAACAGAAGAACTGTTGATGAGGCTTTTCTGGGGTATGAGGGGTTAGAGGGGAGACTGCTGAGAATCTGTGTTAGAGGGAATATCTTGTCTGTCTATTTAGGGGTGGCCTGAGCAGGGGAGCTGATGGGAGTGGTGGTAATAATCCCTGGTCCCTTTCCTCTGATTTGACTTTGTCAGGTGGGGGGCAACACTAATGAGCAAGGCCAAGCACAGAAGCCTCCTGAGGCAGCATAATGGTCCCATCAAAGAAACAGACAGTCACTCCTATGTGTTAGTTCTTTCAACCAGCCCTCTGGGCCCCAACACCTGTGTCTCCCTCCCCTTGGGCCTTTTCAAGCCAATCTTCTCCTGTGTCTAGGCCCCAGTTCCAGGACTTTTCCTGAAGGGAAGACTGATCCCCAGAGTAGGAGAGGTTGGGAACGACTGCAAATGAGGATTTCGTGATAGCAAGTGTGCCAAATTCGCCACAGTTGATTATTATTAATATTATTATATTTATGAGCACCAGCAATAGGTCTGGGGCTGAACAGTCATGATTAGAGACAGGGCCCTGTCCCAAGAGACTTAGAATTTGCGGTCCTGCCTTTCTGAGTTTTGACTCCAAATCTCCAAGCTCTGAGGAAGTCCCAGTTTCTCTGAGTTATTCAGGGGCAACTGGGGCTAACCTAGGGGATTGGGGCAATGGGGGGTAGACATCAGAAATGAAGCGGGCAACCGGGACTTGCTTACTTCCTTTCTGATTGGGCCTACTCTTATGGAATACCATGATGTCCTGGTGCTCTGCAAGGGCAGAGTTATGTCAAGAGAGAGGCATGACAGTCCCTTTGCACCATCTCTTTTCACACATGGCCCTACCTCTCTGGAGCATTTATTTATTCCACCCTTCCCTTAAGGCTTGGGGTGACCAATGCAACTGTGCAAGCTGTATTTCTCATAAGTGTCCTCTACAATGTGCCTATCTGGCCACCCTACCTCCAGAAAATGAGCAGGCTTGGGCTTAGATGAATTTCCAAGAGAAGGAGATGAATTTCCAAGGGAAGGGAGTTCCATAATTGTGGGGCAGCCACTGGGGAATGCTTCTCTGACTGCATAGCCTTATTGTAGCTACTTGACAGGCAGATGGTACCTGCAAGAGTGCGCTCCTGGCTGACCTCAGAGGTTGCAGTGGGACCTGAGGATGATGCAGTCTTTCAGATATTTGGGGCCATTTTAGTCACACCTGGAAAGCTATTGGGAGCCAGTGCGGACTCTGGAGCCCTGGTGTAATGTGTTCCCAGTGACCCACCCCTGACATCATTGCACTCCATAAGGGTCAGGGTTATGTGACAATGGGGAATGACCAGCCCTTTGCTTTGCTCCCTCCAATGTGGGTCGTGTCCCCCCCACCCCCTGCCCCGTGGGTTCGGAGGGAGATGCCAACTCCCCATTGACTAGGTTGGACAATGGGAAGGGGATGCAAGGGGAATGAGAATATGTGTTCTCAGATGGAGAAGTACAAGCATACACAAATTAGAAGGGTTCTGTAACAATTGATCACTTGTCAGCTAATACAGGAGTTTATTTTGCAAGAGCAATATACTTCAGACGTCTGTTCTGGACATTTGTCCAAGTACACTTATTGCACAGAGTGTTTGACAAGTTTCCCTGCGTTGCCCTGTAGGGCTCTTATCAGCTTCTTTTGATTACGGTAGCACAAGGTGGTGTCGAATAGTTCTGATTACTTTATTCAGCTGGGTTCTTCTCAGAACGTGATGGCTTAGTCCTTGGAAGAATGGTTAGGTCAGAATGATCCAACCTTTATTCTCCAGAGAGCAAGAAACTGGATGAAAATTAATAGGTCCTGGCAGAGACCAAAGGTGCACGATGGTTATAGAGGTAAAATGATGTCATGGATCAAACCTACACAACTTCAGAGGATCGCAGATAGAATTTATAGCACTTGGCGCTGAGCACTCCACTTCCACGCAGACACTTCGGCACCCATCCTGACACTGTATAATTTGGCCTGTTGAATCAAGTTCATAAATCCAAGGTTACATTTCTGGTGGGGAAATTCATTCAAGAGGAGGAGAAAGACTTGATCCTGTAGTTTTGCTGGCAGGCTCCTTTCTAAAGTATCCCGGCTCTTTCTCTTGTTAAGCAGGTTGTTTTTTTTGTTTTTTTGTTTTTGGCAATCAGCCAATGTTGAATATTCTATGTACACATGAAGGAGAGGATTCAAAGGTCTCTCATTCAAGCACAGCACTGAATCATGGACTTTCAATCCCTAATCCAATCCATTGAAATAAATGGGACTGCTCTGGCATAAGTGGTTTGAAAACTGCAGCCCTAATGTGCAAATAAACATTCATGGTTGGCTACTCATCACTGGGTGTTTTCACATGTTGCAGCTCCTGCCGCTGCCATGGAATGGTCCAGGCTGTGGCAGGAGCTGGAACTTGGCCCTGCTGCCGAGCAAACGTTACAGCCACCCGAGAGGGGTAAGGAGACGCATGAATGTGCATCTGCACGCCACCTCCACGCTACGTGGAGCAGTCCACCTCTCCTCTGGTGGACGCCATGGCTGCCCAGAAGTGCTGCAGGGTAAGTACAGTTGGCCATCAACTGTGACAGTCCATTTTACACCTGGTCAGGTAGCCCCTACCCGGTTGGTGGTGGCATTTAGCCCAGGCTGTGGGTTGGGAATGGTCCCAACTCACAGCCTGGGCTAACGCCACCACTGGTAACATCTGGCGGCTGCTTTTAGGTGGCACTTGGTTTACTCTGCACTAAAGCGGAGTAAATCGTGCTGCTGTCACATCTGAAAACACCCATTGTCTTGTCTAAAAGTTTTGCTTGTCCTATCTCCACCACAAAGAGGTAAAGGGTACAATCTGGTTCTTCTGGAAGGCAATAGGAATTGAGTCATTCCTTTCCATTGGAGCTGGATTGCATCTAAAGACAATATCATGTTGTTTATCCATATGGCAATCCTCAAACCACTTATTTCAAAGTAATCCCATTGAGAGCAATATTTAAAGCAAAAGTCCAATTTCCAAAAATGGTGCAATTACTAGCTTTCGTCCAGGCTTTAGCACTGAGACTGCTCTTGTGGCCTTAGTCGACGACCTCTGCCATGAGCTGGATCAGGGTCGGTTAATCCTGTTAGATCTCTCAGCTGTATTTTATACTTTTGACCACGAGATGTTGGCGACTCGCTTGTGGGACCAAACTGGGGTGGGCAGAATTGTTCTGGAATGGTTCCATTCTCTCTTGGCCGGGAGAACTCAGTGGGTGGTGCTGGAGGACTGCTCATCATCCCCCCTGAGGCCTCACATGTGGAGTGCTGCAAGGCTCTGTTCTGTCCCCTCTCCTGTTCAATGTGTACATGCAGCCTTTGGGCGAGATCATGAGAGGGTTTGGTGTGCAGTGTCATCAGTATACTGATGACACTCAGCTTTACCTGTCTTTTTCAGCTGGCCCAGACCTGGCAGTCTCAGTGCTTACGTGGCAGCTGTGGAGGACTGGATGAGGGCGAGCCATCTGAAGCTGAATCCTGACAAGATGGAGGTGATGCTGGTGAGAGGGGCTGAGGGAATGGTTGCCCACATCACAGATGGGGTTCATCCTCCATTGGTCCCTCAAGTTTGTAGTCTGAGAGTGCTCCTCAATTCGCAGCTCCACCTGGATGCCCAGATGGTGGCTGTGGCGAGGAGTGCTTTCCGCCAGTTACATCTGGTGCAACGGCTTCTGACCTGGTCACCATCATACATGCTTTCATCACCTCAAGACTGGACTATTGCAACACACTCTCCGTGGGGCTACCCTTGGTGATGGTCCAGAGACTGCAGCTGGTGCAGAACGCGGCAGCTCAGCTCCTTATGGGGATGGGTCATTGTGAGCACATTACACTGGTGCTCCGATCTTTGCACTGGCTGCCCATAGTCTTCTGGGTCCGATTCAAGGTGTTTGTTTTGAACTATAAAGCTCTACACGACCTGGACCCTGCCTACCTGTGGGACCGCCTCACACTCCGGCCCCTGGATCAGCCTCTGTGGTCAGCCAGGGGCACCCTTCTTGAGGTTCTCAGAGTCTCTCAGGTGGCGACTATGGGGAGGGCATTCTCTGTGGTCACCCCAAGGCTGTGGAACTCCCTCCCAATGGACGTCTGTATGGCCCCGAACCGTCCCTCTTTCTGGACTCCGCCTGGCTTTTGGATAGGAAGATGGGTGGGGGTGGTTGGAGGGGGGGTTTAAGCTCCACATTTATGCTTATTTTTAGAGCGTGGAAGTGCTCTAATAGTTAAGGTGTGTTACACCATCCATTATAGAGTCCCAACATTCTATTTGCTACAAAATTAGCATGATTAAAAGTTAGGATCATGAAATTTGTGATGAAGGATCACAGGAGTAAGCAGTTTATGCTATCCAAATTTCAGCTGAATCGGTTGGATAACAGCCGAAATATCGCAGTTTGAAAACTGCACTTTGAAAGTCTGCTTTTTCAAAAGTTAGAGCATCTCAATCTCGACAGGGTAAAGGGATTTTGTGTTGGTTGGGAGGAGGTGTAAGCTTTTTAGAACATTCAAGGAGGCTGGTGGGGTGTGCCTTTGATTTATTTTTTGTAAATCTGATTAGTAGTTTTTAAGTTATGACATCTTGAACATTCAATGTTAGCCAATGGAGACCATCCTGAGTGTGGAGTGCTTGCGAACATTCTATATGTAATGCAGAGACTGATTAAAAGCAAACAGTCTTGAATACTGGGGACTACAACTCCCAGCAGGTACTGCTTGCCAGAGCCTGTCAGTGCTGGGGAAAGAGAGGGAACTGCACCTCTCATGGGGCAGTGTGAGTGACTGGTCAGTCATGTTTAGAGCTGATCTGAGGGGGAGAAGCAAGACCTGTGGAAGGGAGAGAGCTGATGGTCATTCTGATCTGATCCTGCACATCAGGCACCTCGGCTTGGGGGCCAGGGATGCCGAGATGGCTACACAACAGAGCTAGCTAATCCCCCAGTGAAGTTTAGGGTGGCTGATCTTGCCCCCTAAACCCACCCAAAACCACAGAGTGCATGGATTTCAGTGACGGCCCTTCCCCCTCCAAAAATGTGGGATGTCTGGGTTGCGGCTCCAATGGGGCGCCCCATTGGTGGAGCACGGCTGGAGCACTGGAGTGTCCCTGGGATGATCCCAGGTATGGGAAGAGGGGAGAGGTTTATCCCAGAGACAGGGACAGGAGGTTACAGGCAGGATGGAATCGATCTTCTTTCAGTGCTTCTCCCTCTGACTTTCCCAACTCCACTAAGGAATAATGGATAAGTGGGTGCTCTGGGCTGATACAGTGGGTGTTCTACAGGAGGGGGGCAGGGAGATGGTGGGTTCCTGTGCAGAGTATCTCTGTGGGGCAGAGTGGCAAGTGTAGTTCTCTTGGAAGGACTCTAAGTGAGCCTCAACCCAGGGACGGAAATCCTATGGGGGAGCAGGGAGGGAGGGAGCATACACAAAGGGAGGGGAACATTAAGGGGAGAGAGTAGGGGCAGAGCCTCTGTAAATAGCTTCCACAGTGGAAGCCATGCACAGGGGGAACACTTCACAAAGAGCATCTTTATTGGGGATACAGAATATTGAACACAGTACAGGGGGAGGTCTGCAGAGTGGGCAGCATTGTGCAAGAAAGGGAGCCCTGTCCAAAGGGGAGTAAAGTGGGGGAGTCTTGTAGCGACAGAGTGTTAGGGAAACGGGGGCCTTCGTAAGGAAGGAGAGGGGGGAAGGACTCAGAAACCCCTAACCCACAGGAACACCATTACCCCAAGCTTGCCTATAGGGAGGAGTGCACCACGCAGGAAAAACAACCCCTCAGGTTCTTATAGAGCCCTAGTTCTCTAATTAGAGAAGAGGCAAGATCATCATCGGGGGGGAGCAGCCACAGTGCACAACCTGCCCTATTATGGCAGCCTAATTCCCTATGCACCACAATTATCCCACACTCTAGCCTGTGTAAGGGAGACAAGA
>QEPC01000715.1:4016467-4038299 GCA_003113815.1 Sphenodon punctatus
TGTTCGGCCATTTCGTAGTTCGGTGTTCGGTTCCGTTCGGTGTGTTCGGCCATTTCGTAGTTTGGTGTTCGGTTCGGTTCGGTGTGTTCGCCATTTCGGTGTTCGGTGTTCGGTCCGTTCGGTGCATTCGTGTTCGTGTTCGTGTTCGGTTGTCCGAACAGGCCGAGTTCGGGCCGAACACCGAACTACCGAACCGCGTTCGCCCATCCCTAGTTTGCAATGCTTAAACCGAACCAAAGTTGTTGTATTCTTAGTAAAGCAGGGAGCTAACAGTAAAAATCCAGCTTCGTCTTGCTTGCTATTTGAAGAAAGTAACAACCTTCTATACTGAAGGGAGCAGCTCATCCACCTTAGCCTCCCCTAAGCCCTGCTCCCATAGTGGTTATGTTGCTCAGCATTCTATTGCGCCAGCAGGACAAATTTTCTCCATTGCATTGTATTTAACAAAAAACTTGGATATTCCACAATCAAAAAACCTCCAGCTTACAAGAAGAGTTCAGGCTCTTGCAAATTCATTCATGCACTGAAAAGCATGGAAATTGCAAGTTAAGGCTTTTTCCTTAGCATCCATGCCGTGTTAAGTAAAGACATTGTACAGTCTCACATGTTGTGCTCACTTACAACTTAGGGTGTCTTTAGACAAAACATCAACGAGTTTCTGAATGTGTGTTTTGACCTTGATATGACACCGGTTTGGCCCTGTGTTCACCATGTGGCGCTGCTTAGACACACAGCCCAGCTTGGGGTAAATCGATGTTTTGCTCGCCACCCGATCTCAGCTCGCAAGCGCTGCCACCTCATTCCCCATGTTATACCTGCTAACATGCCACACAATATCATTAGATACAACGTTGGCCACGTATTGTCCTTGTGATGCAATGGTGTTCACATCACGTGTTCAACGGGGGGGCAAATTGGTGTTGGGATTGTTATGGTGCTTACACACAACAACCAAACACGTGCTTAGGGGTTTTGACACCCGATCTTTGTTATGTCTAAAGATGCCCTTAGGCTCCATGCACCCACACTTTTCCTTCGTCTTTGAGCCCCAATCCTCTTCCTCTTTGCAGGTTGGGGGCAACACTGAAGCTGGAGACAGGAGGGTGTGAGCTGGTCCCTCACAACCTCTGTTTCTCCTCTTCCCTGCTCTCAACCTTGTGACAGACAACCCAGGAGTCCTGGGTCCAAGTTGCCCCTCTAACTCTGTAGCCCCCACACCCCTCATAGAGAACTCAAAGGTCCTGGGAAATAGAATGTCTGTCTATATGTGCCATATGGAACAGAAGTGTGTGGGGGGTTGGGGGGGGACACAGGAGAGGAAATGGAATAACAGGGAGGGAGTCTATTGGGAGTCAAAGGGTAGGGAGTCAGCTATGGTAAGTGGGTAAAACGATAGGATTGCTTCCTCAAATATCCAATCAGTTTTTTGAATCAGTTATTTCACTCGCAACCTTATTATATAATTATTTCTAATTCCTCCTGTCATTCCACCCACTTACTTAATCCTGCACACTCTTTGTATTTTTCCTGTCATTCCAACCATTCCACTTACTGCATCTGGTGCCTTCCTCATCATTTCACACCCTCTTGCCTTCCCTATCTGCTCTCAAAGATGCAACTCTGTTGTATAACTTCACAATCACTTAACTGGATGTTAGAATGACAATAGTATTTATTTAGAAATTGGCACTGCTGTTGCCTCCATTCCTTCCAAAAGCAATTCCATTTTATTAATTTCAGTGCATACCCAATTTAGTTTTAATTAAACATTTGCATATTACCTAGACAAAAAACCTTCGATTTAAGAAGCTTTTTAAGGCAGCATTACAAATTATACTAAAACGTTAACATGACAGTAAATTGTATGTTAAGCCAACTTTATTAACTATCAGACCAATCTATACATTTTTCTTTTCTTATTCATTAATTAAAAAAATTATGACAACTGAAATTAAGCTACATATGTGTGGTATGGTGACTGAACAATACTTATATGTGATAAGGAATGTATAGTTTAATTTCAGTTAAATCATAATTTTTTTAATTAATGAATAAGAAAAGAAAAATGTATAGATTGAACTCATAAGAACATAAGAAGTGCCGTACTGGGTCAGACCAATGGTCCATCTAGCCCAGCATCCTATCTCCAATAGCGGCCAATCATGGTGGCTTGGGAGAAGCACCCAACAGGTCACAATGGGGGATCCATTCCCTGTTCGTTTTCCCCCAGCACCTGTCATGTTCCCTGATCCTGTCCGGTTAATAACTACTAATGGACCTATGTTGCAGAAACTTGTCCAAACCTCTTTTAAACTCAGCTATAATACTGGCCCTTACCACAGCCTCTGGCAGTAGATTCCACAACCCTGAGTGAAAAAATATTCACTGAGTGAAAAAATATTTTCTTTTATTTGTTTTAAACTTGCCACCTATGAGTTTCATGGAGTGTCCCCTAGTTCTAGTACTAGCCGAGAGAGTAAATAAATAACTGCTCCTTGTTTATTAGTTCCACATCACTCTTGATTTTATAGACATCTATCATATCTCCTCTCAGTCGTCTCTTCTCCAAACTGAAGAGCCCCAACCTACCAAGCTTCTCCTCGTACGGGAGTCCTTCCATGCCCTTGATCATTTTTGTTGCCCTTCTCTGTACCTTTTCTAGTTCAGCTATGTCTTTTTTGAGATGGGGCGGCCAGAACTGCACACGATATTCAAGGTGCGGTCACACCATTGATTTGTATAGAGGCATTATGACCTCTCAGTTTTATTCTCTATCCCCTTCTGAATAATTCATAACATTCTGTTTGCTTTTTTGACTGCTGCTGCACACTGCACTGTGGATTTCATTGTATTGTCCACAACCACCCCGAGATCCTTTCACTGAGTGGTAATTCCTAGCTTGGTACCCAGCATTGTGTACGCATAGTTTGGATTATTTTTCCCGATGTGCATTACTTTGCACTTGTCCACATTAAATCTCATTTGCCATTTAGATGCCTAAGTTCTCTCTTTCTTAAAGAGGTTTTTTGATTATGGAATATCATTCTCTCTTTCTTAAAGAAGAAATGGAGGGGGTGAGGGGCCAGCTCACTTCCTCTTGCCCCCAACCTGCAAAGAGGAAGAGGATTGAGGCTGAAAGACGAAGGCAAAGTGTGGGTGCATGGAGTCTAAGTTGTAAGTGAGCACAATGTGTGAGACTGTACAATGTCTTTACTGTTAATATGGCACGGAAGTTAAGACAGGAGCCTTAACTTGCTATTTCCATGCTTTTTAGTGCATGATTGAATTTGCAAGAGCGTTAACTCTTCTTGTAAACTGGAGCTTTTTAGATTATGGAATGTTTATTTTTATACTGTTTATGTTTTTATATTTATTTGTATATGTTATGTATTTTTTAATGTATTTTATAGTGTTCATATGCTGTGAGCCACCCCAAGCTGCTAGTAGCAGGAGGGAGCGGGCTATAAGTTGAAAGAAAGAAAAAAAACTAAAGAGTTTTGCTGTTGTACTATCCATTGCAATGAAATGATCCAAAAGGCATCCCCTTTTGGATTGCAAGCTATCCTGGATTTCCCTCCTCCTCCAGTCTGTCTCATTAACTATTTACTGTTTATAGACAGGTCATTGTATCCATCGTGTTTCAGGAGAAGAGTCTCCCTTCACTTCTACAGTCTGTATTTTGGGTGAAACCACACGTGAAGGCGGAGCACCGCTGTCACACACCGCTCCAGGTTGGGAAGCCGCTGGCAACCCAGTCAGTATCAGGTCTGGTCATGGAACAAATGTTCCTGTGGCCTGGGGGTTGGGCAGGAAGGTGTACGAATGTGGGGCCAGCCCCACCTCCACACTGTGCCCAGTGGCCTGTCCCACCCCCACGAAGGGCAGTCATGGCAGCTGGTCATGGTGGCCACTCCCGACCAGGCTGGGAACAGCAGGCTACCATACAGACTGTTTCTGTCTGGTCAGGCAAAGCAGGCCACCATCACGTTTGTTAACATTCATGGGCCATTGTTGCAGTATGGTGTGGAACTGAGCCGAGTCTGCATAAGCGTCTGCAGGAGTAGGTTTGTCACAGCCCACCTTTTGGCTCTTTCCAACACACAGAGACATGCGTGTTTCACCTGTGGTTTGATTATTTGTGACCTCAGAAAACCCCACCCCCACCATTATAGACAAGTGTAAATGGGTGAGCTTGAGTACTCCAGCTGCACCTGCTCCAGGATCCTTCAGGTCCTTATTGCCCAGTTACCAAAGGGTAAGTTGCCCAGGTGAGGGCTGTTAGGACAGGTCACAGCAGGATGTGGGCTGGTCAAGTGATCTGTAAGCCTTGGGCATGTAGGGCTGAGTGAGGAGCCTACCAGAGGGGGCCACCAAGGAAGCCTGGTAGGAAATGAGTGCCTCTAGGCTGGGAAAGAGATCCCTAGAGGGAAGGGAAGGATTGGATTTATGTTTAGGAGACATTAACAGGTACCTTGGATCTGTAAAGTGAATCCACTGCTGTGGCTAATCCATATAGTTGGGGCTTTCCAGGATGGCAGGGGGTGGCCATGTCAGAAAGGGGAAGAGCCTTAGGAACTAGTTGAAATTAAGGGAGTGGTTTTTTTTTAGCAATGGTGCCTCTTGGCAATTTGCTGGTGGGTCAGATTACACACAAAAAAACCCTCTTCTCGTTGTGCAGCCAGTATGCATTATTTCTATAGTGCAAAGATAGTAAAACTCCATTCAAACAGATCACATGGGTGCAGTTATAGTGGGGGCATGTCCCCCAGAATTTTTCTTTTCCCCCTGCAGTTCCATTGTTATGGGGGGCAAGGCTTGTGTTTGTCCAGAGGATCCAATATTTCCCCCACAAATTTCAGCTCAAAGTTATGCTACTCATGTGAGCTAAATATGCAGAACTGGGAGCTGTTATTGCATAATGTCATTCTGGAAACTGAAGTTTTGTTTAGAAAATATTTAATAAAAATTGATTTTAAGCCTGCAGGCCACCTGAAAACCTCCCATGGGATGGAATCAGCCCATGGGTTGCTAGTTGCTCATCTCTCTGCCTGAGGAGAACTGTGAATCTGGCACCTTTGTTTGGAGAAAGGTGAGGCACAGACACTGCTGCTGGGTAAGGAGTTGCGTACAAATTATGGGCTTCACTGCAGCTTCAGTCCAGTCTCAGAAGCACCCTGCTTCTGGGTTACCTCAACCCCTTGGCCTGGGCTTGGCTTCCTGAAGCTGTTCCCTGCCTTAGGTTTCCAGCTCACAGCCCACTACAGCAGCTTCCCTCTCCCAGGAATTTGGCTGGCCTTCAGAGGTTTACACCCTAAAGGCCAACAGCCTAATAGACTGTAGGTGTGGTTGCCAGGGGACTGGCCAGCCTAGGGTACAATTCTGCAAGCACTTACAGAACACCACTACACAGTATCAACCCACATTACTGAAAAGAAGCTGAGGTGAATATTGTGATAGTTACATATTTATATAATAACAGCAATGTTCCTGGCACTGAACAATCCTTAATTACTAGAAACAGGACCCTGTCGGGAGGGGGGGGCTTACAATCTAAGAGTGACGAAGGAGAGGGGAACGTAGGGAGACAGGGACCTATTTGTGAAGCTGAGAAAGTGCAGGTGCATGTGCTTAGCTTAGCTGCAGGGAGAAGGGGACCTTGACTGAAAGGCAATAAAGGGAGCATCAATAGGCAGTTTGTGTGGGTGATAAGCTAGGGAAAGCCTAATGGAAGATGTAGGGAACTGAAGGGCGTGAGAGAGGTAAGAAAACACACATGTTCAGGGAGAGAGTTCCAGACATACGGGGTAGTATGGGAGATGGGGTAAAGATGGTTGAAGGAGCAGGAAACACTGGAGAAGGTGACGATGGTGGTAGAGGAGAAGCGACGTTCCCAGGTGGGATTGTAGCAGGAAATGAGGAAAGACAGATGAAGAGGAGCAAGGCCATGAAGAGCCTTGAATGTGAAGACAATGAGTTTTTGCTGGATGCAAAGAGGGAGCGGGAGCCAGGGGAGAGGTTGAACATGATCAAAGTGGCAGGCAAGGTCTTGGATGACCCTGGCAGCAGAATGTTGAAGAGTAGTGGGAGGGTTGAAGTGAGAGTGGGGAGGGCCGGGCAGGAGGCTGCAGCAGTCAAGGAGAGATAATTAGCATGGCCTTGGGTTTGGGCAGTAGGAGTGGCAAGGAAGAGATGGATTTTCATAACGTTATGCAGAGAGAAATGACAAGGCTTAGCAAGAGACTGGATTGGAGGTGCAAAAGAGAGGGAGGAGTCAAAAATGAACCCCAGGCTACATGCCTGGGTGACAGCCCAGATTTACTTATCTTAATGCTCAGAAGTATGGAAGAAAAGACGCGCAAAGCAAGGCATTTCAACTTTAGAGTGTTCGTTCATTGTAACTTCTAGAATCAAATAAAACGTGTGTGTGTTTAATTGGCTCTTTGAGGATTACATTTAATTGCTTGCATGTCCTAATAGAATATGGGAGTAATGACGTTTAATAATGATTAGGGGGTAAGTTCGACTCCCAACTCACTTTGTTAATCAAGAGTAAGCGTTACATCTGCAGAGCACTGTACACAATAGAGAGTTATTAGCATAATAGAAGAGGGGAAATGGCCTAATGTCTGTTCTGTGTTGGGCAATTATCAGTTTGAATGTAGAGAGGATTTTATATTACTAGCCTTCTGCAAAAAATGCTCCAGTATAATCTCAGTTGGCCTTAGTCAAAGATGACAGGAGCCTACGCTCCATGTGCCATGCTTTCAACCCCAACACTGCAGAAACTCCTGGAGTAAGCACTTCCTGCAGGACCCACTGCTCACTTTCCTACCTCAGACCTCATTAGACCTCGGGCTTGGCCAAATCTAGGGTTTACCCTAGGGCCTTGTGAATCCTGCAATTGCAGTCATTTTGTGGAATTTTACATTTGGCCAAATTGTTGCAGAAATTGCCTCTGGCGACACAGAATTGCAGCCTGAGTGAGGAGGACTGTGAGCTAGCCAATGAGATGTCAGTACTCTGAGCTAACCAATGGGGTGCGGGGTGGACTGTTAACTGCTAGTGTGTGTGAACCTTGCATTCCTGTACCACAGTTGCTGAAAAGGAGTGGCCCATGACTACTCAGGTGAGACAAGAACCACTGTGACATTTGGTGAGATTATTTTTTTTTTAACACATGAAATGTTCAGAATTGATGTAACGGCCCCTTTCCAGTTCCTGGATCTGGCCCCAAATCCAGTCCCTACCCTCAAGCACTGAGAGAGTGAGTTCAGAGAAAGGGAATTAAGATGTGGACGTGAACTCAAGGATAGGGGATGGATCAATGATCTGAACCTTCCTCTCTCCCCACCCCCATCCTGAGCACACATCTTTAGCACCTCTGCCCTGACTGCTGTGGGGCACATGGAGCTTGTACTAATTTTCAAGGTGGCCCCTGGGAGTGAAATGCTTTCCTACCCTTCAGTTATGGTAGGGGTTGGGAACTTTTCCCCTCCCAGGGGCCACTTCGAAAATCAGTACACGCTCTATGTACACGCTCAGAAAGAGTAGGGTCCAAATCATGGATCACCCCCTTATTCTTTAGTGCATGTCCTCATCTCTACTCCCTTAGTCTGGGCTCAGTCTTTCAGTGCTTGGGGGTAGGAACTGGGTCCATGGACCAAATCCAGGAACTGGGAAGGGGGCACATTTGACCCCTGGGTGGCCTGAGATTCCCCACCCTGAGTATATCCACTCTAGCCGAGGATGATCAAAGGCATAGCTCACATTACATACAAGTTTAGGAGGAGTTGTGCTTCCTGTAGAGATTTGATTGACACCGTAGCACTAGCAGGCTGTTGCCCTGCATAATGTTTCACTTATTGAATTGTGTTTAATTTATTACAACCTCGGGGATGCTTTGGCGCATGAAATGTATTATGTCATTAAGAAGTTAATGTCCAGAGAGAGTGGATGCTCTTTGCTGTCTGTACATAAGACAATTGGGGATTTGATCGTTGCATCATATCTCTTGTTGGGTCACCGCCGCCAGCACTAGCATTTTACTAGCCCCTCGGCATTCCGCAAAGTGTCAGAAATTAATCATCCACTCCCTGACTGTGGACTGTGAGGACACCGACCTTAGTAAAAGCAAATCATAAATCATCTCTCTGTCAACACTGCGAGCTCTGGAACTGTGCACGTTCCCACAGCACTGTGTTACCAGAGGGCCTGACAGTGCTAGCTTCACTGAACGGGCTCAGCTATTGACAATAAGTATGTCAAGAATAAGTGAGAAGACCAGATGTGTGAAAATAGCATAATCCTTCACCTACCAGCATGGAGGTGGGAGGAAGGGGATGCCTGCCCAAAGGCTTGCAGATTAATTTCCTTGGAAGCACCTTAACGGTGGCAGCGAGGGCCCAGTTAAAGAGGGGACTTCCCATGCGCCCATCTACTCCCTGGTTCTGTTCTGGGAGACCTCATTTGGCATCAGTTTGTTAGTGAATGTCATGGCCCAGAAAAGAAAAAACAAGTAGAAAATGCATTTCAGGATTCTAAATACGGAGGTCTTCTGAGCTCCTTGTCTATTTTGACCCAGGAAAAGAACTAATTTTTTCATCATATGGGCTGGGGAGTGTTTTGTCTCAAACTGGGAGATAGCCGAGAATGACCCTCTGGATGGATATGGCTATTTTTACACGGATGGACGCACACACATACACACACCGCATTAGGGCGGGTGACGGTGTGTGTACATGTACACCGCTGGCGGTTCGGGGGGAAGGGGGGGAAACGGGTGTGTGCCCATGAAAACACCATGGGCGGTGGGTGTTTGTACGTGCGCACTCCCAACGCGCACCCACTGAGGCCTCCAGTAAAATGGAGGAGGCTCCGTGGGCGAGTGTCCATGTAAACGGACAACCACCCACATCGCTAAAAGACCAGTCAGAGAATGAAGAGCTCCTAATTACCTGAAGGACCACAACTGGGTTGTAAACTAAGTGTGGAGTGATGCAGTGTAGTGGTTATTAAAGGGTTAGCCAAGTCATTCAGAATATTGTGGGCTGGAGCCATGCTTCATCCTTTGACCTTTTTACTGCATCACCATTTTAGTTTCTGTTCTGTGTTTCTCAGGGTACATATTGAGTGTTCTTGCACCCCAAAAGAGGCTCCTATACAGCACTGATGGTATTTGAATTTCTTAGCTGATGAGCAAGTGGACTGTCTGTCTAACAGAGCCTATTAGAATCTATACTATAGAAACCTCCCCTCTCCCTGCATGTGTATGCCAGAATTCACAGCTGCTAAACCGGGGGTGGAGGGTGGTGATATACTCCTGTTTCCAGAAATAAAACATGCTTGTGATGCCATGTGCCCTGTGCTACACCCTTCACTGCAACTGTCTTAGAGGCCAGTTGTGGGAAATTCAAAGCATGTGGACTATTAGGAAGGGAAAGAAATGTACAATCCCTTGGGAGTTGTGTCATCTGAGGATATTTCTGTGTAGCCACTTCAGTTATTTTATTATTTATATAGCGCTAGTGGTGTACCTGGCACTGTTGAATATAGAAGACTAATAGAGGTATTTAATCCGCAGTATTAAAAGAATGTGCGAACGGTGATAACGCGCATGAAGTCTTGTTTAAAAGCCGCCCGCGGTAACTTGAAAATGTACGTGATGTCATCCTGCGAGCATGCGGGATTAAACGAAAAGGCATTTTTAGTTTCAGGAAAGAGATACTGAGGGAGGTGGATGCAATTTCATTCATGACAAGCCTTTTGACTCATGACCAGGGAAAGCCTGACAGAAGAGGTAGGTTTTCAGGAGGAATTTGAAAGTTGGGAGGGAGGGAACAGAATGAATGTATCCAGGGAGGGAGTTCCAGGCATGAGGGGCAGCAAGAGAGAAGGGGCAAAGACGTTACCTCATTCTGGTGGGATAGTGTTACAGCGTATTCACAGTAGGTGAACAGATGGAATCAAAATACCTAAATAAGTGAAATAATCAAAATGACTGAACCAAAATACCCGAAAAGGCAAATAATCTGTTTTGGCTGGGGCTATTGCTTAGCTATTTGGATAGCTAAACTCAAAATGTGAGTAACATTCATGGATTTGAAATACGCTATTTGCTTTTCCCCTTCTGGTATCCCCCAGGCAATCTGCATTACAAGCACCGTGAGTATTTGGGAATATATTGTGAAAATATCCTTCATGTTTTTCTCTAGGTTGCTTCAGGGTTACCATGTGATAGACCATGCATTATGGAAGTCGCAACTGTGCCGCATGATATTGCTGAATGATTCTGCTAGTGAGTTCCTGTGAATTTAGAAAATTCCCATGGAATTGCCCCCAAAACATATTGGACCTTCTGGCATAGGTGGCAAGAGAGAACGCCCCATGAATACAGAGTACAAGGGATGGTCACCGCCTCAATTTTGCCGCTCCCTATGGCAGCAGCCACAGCCACATCTCTAGTCTCTGGCTCCAGTATTTCAAAATGGCTGTCTGTCTGCATCTATGCAGCAGACTTTTAAGATGGCAGCTGGTGCAATGGCCAGGATGTGTATAAGAGGGGGGGATGGGCATTTGATTTAACTTGAACATATGTAAGCAATAAGAATGCAATGGCATTTGACTTCACACAAGACAAGGGAAAAATAGTAGCACTGAAGAAAAACCATACAAAAGAAAAAGCAACTATAACTCTAAGAAACATTTACTGTATAAACATAAAACATATCAACAATATATAAAATGAAAATCCACCAATATAACAATCCAAATAATATGTACTCTCATATACAATTACGAGCCCATACAACCCAACGCATTTCGGGTATTAACCCTTCATCAGGGGTACAAAAAGGATCTGAAATACAATAACCCCTTGCTCCCAGGGGTTTTGTTAGGGTATGAAGACACTCGGTATGTTGTAAAACCCAGACTCTTTAAAGTTGCATAGGAAAAGTATTTGACAACAGTCTTGCTCTTGACCTGTGTAAGTAACACCCAGGGTCAGCCTTAGAATTTGCAGGGACTAAGGAAAAGATAAAATGTGGGTCTCCTGGTAGCCCCTGTCACGGAAAACATGGGGTCACACACGTGTAACACGGGACTACATGTTGGGTAAATATGTGGTACCAAGGGTTTCACATGCATGCAATGTTACTGTAAATGTACACTCTGCAAAGTTAAAAGTTCCACATGTTGGTAATGTCAACTCTGAGAATGGTAGAACTCAAATTACAGCTCAGGTTGGGCCTGTCACACGTCACCAGGCTACACAGGATACAAACAGATACCGACGTGTATTGGGGCCAGACGGATGGCCAGGGACATCAACAATGCTAATGAAGGTAGCCATTCGCTACGCGCAAGAAGACACATAGAAGCCTGATAAGAGAACAAAGGGACTTCTAGAAGCCTCGAGAAGGGGCTAAGAGTTTCCTCCAGGATATATAAGGACAGAGATCCCAGAAAGGGTTGTTGCTTATTAAGGAGAGTTCTTCCTGCAAAGCCATCTTGAACATCTGCATATGAAAGCCAGCAGCAAGCAGCTGACAGCCATGAAGTGAGAGACGAATTGCTTTTTGCCAACTCAGAAGCCAAGCACCCAGCCATCCACTCTATGGCTGAGAAAACCAGAACTTATGGACCTTGTTTAGGGTAAGATGAATAACCTAGGAACTCAAACCAGTATAAGTTAGGAATGCGTTATATTTACCTTTTATTTCTATTACCACTCTGTTTAACTATTTTGTTTATGTAATCAATGAAGTTACTTCTTATTTCATAAAGAGGTGGAAGAGTCTAATATTGGAACACAAGTGAGCTACAAGAGCCCTCAAGCTCTTGCGAACCCAGAGAGTAAAGAGTCTGAAAACGGGAAGTATCGGGCCCTTGTGTGACAAGAAGTTTCATTGTGGCACACTTGAATTAGCCAGTGAGAGAAACTGATTCAAGAGGATTGTGCGCAAGGGAAACTGAGTCACTCAAACCCGGTAAAGTGGGGGCTGTCCCATGACAGCCCCCCCCCAGCCCCTTCCACACTCCCCCATGGCTCTGCCCCTTTGGGGACACCCTCCATGGAGCCCTTGAGGTTCTGTTGGTGGAAAGTGGCCCAATGTGAGAAGGCGGTCACCCTGTGGTAAAGCTGGACCTGACAACAACCTCTGTTTCAGGAAGTTGAGGAAGCACCTAGGCCAGCAATTTTTGACTTGATTCCAAATAATAAAGAGAAGTTGGTCAAGAAGGTAAACATGGTGGGCAATCTGGGGGATGGTGGTCAGAAAAGGATACTGCTGTTCATAATTCTACGAAAAGGGAGGAAAGAACAGCAGAATAAGAAATGTGCGCCCGAAAGTATTCCTGGAGGCTTCTTTTGTAGAAAACTAAGTCTCGTTAGTTCAGTTGCTTGCTACGCAGAACTACGTGTTTCAATCTGCCCTTGGGTAGAAAAGAGTTCTCAGCAAAAGTGGGACAGAACTGGAAAAGAAGGTCAAGCAAGGGATTCAAGAAAAGCTGCTTTTTAAAGAGTAGCCCAGAATCTAAGCAAATAAGGGGGTAGTTCACTGAAATGTATTGGGTTGTAGCAAAGCTTTACCTCCTCAGAGCTTCACTGTGGAGCAGGAGGTACGTGAAGCAGACCACCACAAACTGATCTTCAGTAGAAGGCAAAGTGAGAGATCTTGAGTTATGAACTGCTAGTGCTGACGCATTCGGCAACCGGCTGCTTATAAAGAAGGGCATTGGGCATTACCAGATGCAACAATAAATGTGTTGCAAAAGCCATTGGACATTGAATTCAGTAATGTCATCATAACCATGTCGCCAATTACATAGACATCAACTGTATGTTGGACCCAGCTACCTGGTAGTCTCCTCCCACCAGGTGTGTGACCCCTTCCCTTCCAGCTTGTGGCTGCCCCTTCCTGCCCCACCCCTGCTGCCATGCCCTCCTCTCCCTTCCCCAATAGAACACTGGTTTAGGTGTTGGTGCAAGAATGAGAAGTAGTTTCCCCTCCTCCCTACTGCATTGTTGGTTCCTTTGTCAGTCCCATAAAGTGCAATACAACCAGCCTTAGCCCAGCCCAACCCTCTCGGCAACAGCAGCAACACCAGAGAATAAACACCATATTTACTCTTATCTGTTTAATTTTATCTGTCACGCTGTTTCCTGTGAAAGTCTATGCAAGGGCTGCTTTTGTACCATCTGTCTCTCAAACAACCATGAATTGGAAATGGGGTGGCATGAATATTTAGACATAGCAGCAGCTACGTGCTGGTAGGGAACTCGTATTGTCCTCACCCATGACTTTTCAGGAGCCAACCCATACTGAATGTCTGGCTGATCTCATAGCCAGTGTTTACAAGCAACGAGGAACTTTGTGTTTACCATTGAAATGAGTAGGTAGCGTTAAATCTGGTAATACCCATTGTTTAAATATGATGAATCCAAGAATTGGATCGAAGGGTCATCTCTCCAGTTTATAAACTGTAGGAATTCTCAAGACCCTGAATTTTGCTCCCCTCTTTAGCAGGACACAACCACATTCTGCTGCCTGACATATTAGCTCTTCTTCAGCACCTAGCCACATGAAGTGCTCCTCCCCACCACCACACACACCAACTAGGCCATCTAACTGTAGCCAATCAAAACTTCCCTAGAAACTAGGAAGCCAGTTTCCATTCCAAAGGAGCATAAAATCAATCCCATCCACCAGAACAAAGTATCGTGAGGGATACACTCCAGCAGTTCTATGGATGTACTTCATGGTAGTCTTTCCTGAATTTGCTGATTTCTGAGGAGAGAGAGAGCAAGAGATTGGAGTCTTATGGTGTGAAGGAGACATCTGATTATTTGCAGGTTGACTGGAAGTGAATAGAAAGCAGTCAACAACAGAGGTCCCTTTTTATACAGGTGGCCAGGTGCAAACCTGTTTCCACAGGAATGTTGTTCTGCCCAAGATGTACAACCAACACGTCTGGATACGTCTCTCTTGCAAGTGCGTGGACCACCGGCAGGAATTGAGCCCATCTCATTCCACTTCTTCCCTTTCATGCCACTTCTGCAAGATGTCCCAGGCCCAGCTGGGTTCCTCAATACGAGCGTCCGGCTCGCTTTCCGGCCCAGTAGCCCATACTGTGGCCGACGATCACGACTCTCCGCCGTCGTGAAGGCAGTTCCCTTCCTACGAAAGACAAACTCTGATTACCAATACAGTCTCTCGCCTCCCTCCTCCTGCCACCCGGAGGATACTGCTCACTCCAACTTCACTTTCCGCACATAAGCACGGAATGCTCTCGACTTCCATTGTCCGATGGATTAAACTTGCTCTTCGGAAAGACCTGCCGCTGCGGTGCTGCTCGCCGTGCCTATTCTGAATGAGTGGGAACTAAATGCTTGAGGAGGGAGGTTTCCCTTTCCCAGGGCTCTCCTTAGCACTGCTGAGAATTGGAATCTCGTTACCCAGGCCCCATTCTTATGTATGTACAGCTGACCTGGCCCAATAGGGCGGAGCTGCAAATAGTCTTCCAGCGCTGCCACTGGGCACAACTGACGATCGGCCAACCTTCCTAATTTAATTACCTGCCCCCTTCCATACTTATCCGTCTTGGATCCCCTCAGCAAAACCTCCAGTCCCTGCACACCCACCTGAACGTCCTCTATGCCGACTACGACTCCCCCTTGATTCCTTGACGTATCGGCCGTAATTTCGCTTACCCGAAACGCTCCGAAAAATGCCATCTTAAACAAGCTCTTAAATGTTACACTCTCGAAGGCCGAGAAACAAACCTCGGGTATCTGATTGCATATTTGCTGCAGTATCTTAGGGGTTATGGGCTGCCTACTATCAGGTCCTTGTGGGGATTCCCTTTGCCACCCTTCCAGCATTTTTCTAACCAAAAAACCCTCACTAGGGGATGTGAAACCTGCCAGCTTATTATAAACTGCTAATGCTGCCAATTTACCTGAAATTGTCCGAGGTGCTAGCCCCCGCTTTCTCAAGCTAATTGCGAATTGTATTGCCTGGGCCTCCGTAATAGGAAATTGGGTCATCCAGCCTTTTTCCTCCCGGTACTTTTGAAATTCGCTCAGAGCCTGAGAGTATGCTGCTCTGGTGCGGGGTGCCAAAGACCCCTGCACAGCTTGGAACATTTCTAGCGTCCAATGTTCCAGATCCCTGGCGGAAGTTCCTCCGGATCCTGCCTGGCCTCCGGCGCCAACTGTCTGAAACGCTCCATCTGCTGGCGAGAGAGTGCGTCTGCAATCCCGTTGCTAATACCCGGGACATGCCTAGCTGTAAACAAGATGTTACTGCCAAGGCACTGCCGCACGAACTCTCTCACCAGCCCCATTACCCTAATGGAGCGGGACGACATCGAGTTCAACACGTGGACCACCGCTAGGTTGTCGCACCAAAACAGAATTGTTTTGTTTGCGAATTCCTTCTCCCAAATGTAAACTGCCACCACTATCGGGAACAGTTCCAGGAAGGTGAGGTCCCTAGTCACTCCTTCCCTGCCCCACTGTTCTGGCCATGGGGCTGCGCACCATCTGCCAGCCCAGTACAGCCCGAAACCCAAAGATCCGGCTGAGTCGGATTGCACCTGCAGGCCTGCTTCTAATAACCACTTCTGCCTCCATATACTAATTCCATTGAACGTTTGGAGGAAGTGGCGCCAGGTTCGAAGATCTTCCTTCATTTCTGCTATTATCCAGACGTGGCAATGGCCCCCCAAATTGTTCCCCGCCTTCGCATACAGTCACGACAAAAATGCGCGCCCCGGAGCAACCACCCTGCATGCGAAGTTGAGGCTGCCCAATAACGACTGTAGTTGCCTGACCGTCACTTTCGATCTTCCTAAAATGCAGTCTATGTCCCCAACGAGGGCTGTCAACTTATCCAATGGCAGGCGTGACACCTGTTCATTGGTATCCAGCTCTATACCTAAGAACGTCAATACTGATGCTGGGCCCACCGTTTTCTCCGGAGCCAACGGTACGCCCAACTCAGCGGCTAGGCTTTGAAAGCTCTCTAGTGCCCTTTCACATTCTCCTGTCTCGGGTGCACCCAAAAACATAAAATCATCGATATAATGAATAATATATTGAGACCGAGTCCTGTGACGTACCAACCATTCCAGCAAGGAGCTAAATCGCTCAAAGGCCGAACAAGATATCAAGCACCCCATGGGCATCACCTTGTCGAAAAAAACCTGGCCTCTAAACTGGAATCCAAGGAGTTTAAAACTCCTGGGGTGAACCGGCAGGAGTCAAAATGCTGATTTTATATCACATTTCGCAAGGAGTGACCCCCTTCCACACTCCCTAGCCATTTCGATTGCCATGTCCAGGGAAGCGTATTGCACCGAGCAGAGCTCAGGCGGGATTGCGTCATTCACCGAGTATCCCCATGGGTGGGACAGATGGTGAATGAGGCGGAACTCTCCTTGTTGTTTCTTGGGTACTATGCCCAGAGGGGATATGTGAAGATCGGGAAACGGGCGCGACGCAAAAGGGCCGGCTATGCAGCCCTCTGCCCTCTCCTTGTGAAGTTTGGCGGCTACCAAATCTTCTTTTCCTTTTATTGATTGAAGGTTCCGCACCCATGCCCTCACCTGTTTAAATTCTGAGGGAATCACAAAACCGTCTCGGAATCCCGAAACCACATATTCCACCTCCCTCACCAACGAGCAACCCCTCAATGCCTGTGCCAGGACCTCATGTTTGACTGGAGTTGGGGCCCTTGGCTCCTCCTTGCTGCTGAGGGCCCCGGGAACCAGGCTTGTTTTGTTGTCGGCCTCGTGGTAATGAACGGGGCCGGCTACACTGGGTCGCTGAATGTCCCCCCCCACATTGGGAACAGGCGTGCCAAAACTGGCACGGGGAGCGAGCGCAACCCCCGGACTCATTGAAATCCCAACAAATCCCTCCTTTTTGGTTACCTTGGCGCCCTCCCGTCCAAAAGGGTTCGTTCATCGGGGCCACTCCTCCCCTCACTAGGGTGTGACCACTATCTGTCCTGTGGACCCCTGCTGTGTTGGACATACATACCAACCACAGGTCCTGTGCATACACAAACCGGGGGTTATAGCCGCCCTCTTTCGAAACCCTTCGTCGTAGCAGAGCCATGCCCCCGGGTTCCCGGAGTCATAGGCTCTGCGTATTATGTCCTGATATTTGATGAGTTTGGCTGCCCGGTCAGGCGTTGCCTGGACCATCACTCCCAACAATACAGAAAAGGACGCTGACCAGTTTGCCCAATTCCTATCTACCTTGGGGTGCTTGAACCGCTCCTTGTCTTTTTCCTTTTCTGTAGCGCTGGGATCGAGCACTGGCTCAGTGTATAGCAGAGAGAACACGTCTACGTATTCTCCCCTCCAGATTTTATCCCAGGTATGCTGGGCCAGGTGTGCCCCGATCGGTTCCCCTAGGGGCGCCCATGCCCCCGGCTCTGCTTGGGCCACCATCGTTTGTGCAGCACTGGTGTGACCCCTTACACAACCTTCGTTGGCCAGCCCTACTCCCCCCGTGCTTTGACTAGTTCCGCCCTCAATCCCTGGCGCTACTCTGGAGGCCCCTTGGGCCCCGGTGGGTTCAGATTCAGGCCATGGTGCCCATGCTCCCGTCCAACCCATCCGTCTTGGAGTTGCTGTGTTCACCTGCACTGTTCGGTCACCCCCAGCACCCCCTTTCCACCCGCAATCACAGGGGTTGCACTGCCAACACCTACCTGGGTTTCCCCAACTGGTGCTGGCTCCTACATTCTCCCCAAGTACCAATGCCGACCTCGCCTGCGATGCCTGTCCCCTTTCCTCCGCAATCACTGGTGCCTGCTCCTCAGCCCTGTCTTGCCCGTGTTGTTCCTGTGTCGTCCCTGCCGGCTGCCGTCCACCTTTCATCTCCGCCACCTTCCCTTCCAAAGCGGCGACTCGGCCCATGAATTCGTTGAGGGTGCGCAGGACGACCTCCAATTGATCCTCCCGTGCTCGGTGGCTCGGAGGCTCATCATCTTGATCCCTATTGGGCGACAATTCCCGCCCGGGGAGGAAGGCCTTGGTGGGCTGTGCCCGCCTTGACCCACAGAGCCCTCTAAGCCCCTATCTACACCTGCTCCTATACCCCTTGGAGCTTGGCCCCCCTGCGGACCCATCACCTCACCCCTGTAACGGGCAGGCAGTTGCACCCTACGTGTGCTGGTCCTGGCCCCTGAACTCAGGCTCTCAGTCATTTCGACGCCAGGGTCCTCCTGGCTCCCGACCCTGGTCTCTCAGTCCCCTACTTCCTCTCTAATCGTTTCCCTCTGACTCCCCTCAGCTTGGGCCACCGGGCCCAATCCCGTGGCTTCCCCAGGGCCTGAGGTGCCCATCCCATGCGGTGCCCCTTCGGCTCGAGGCTCATCCTGGCTGCCTCCTCCCGGCTGCGAAGCCATGGCATTGAGGACCCCTTCACAGCCCGCCATCCGCGCCTGGAGGGATTCAAGAACCTCCTCTACCCTTTTGGCCAAGGCCTTTTTTGCCAGGCCTTTACCTTTCCTTCCGCCACCCCCCTTCATTTCTAAAGTCTTTTGTTCCTCCCTCTTTCCTACCTCCAGGCACACACGCCTGAAAGGGGGGAATCCTTTTCACCCGCAATCCCTGAACTCTCTCTTGAGCGGCCCTTCTAGGCTGCAGTCCGGGGTCCCACCCCTCACAAGGGTTTCCTTACCCTTATTTCTGTTACCACAGATGGGGGGGGTCACCCCGTGCCCTCCCATACCGAGGTTCCCAACCCCTCACAAGGGTTTCTCTTTCCTTCCTTTTACCTAAGGTGGGAGGGGGGAATCTCCCCGTACCCTCAAGTACCGAGGGTCCCACCCTTTCACAAGGGCTTCCTTACCCTTCTTGTTATCCCTAAGGTGGGAGGGGGGGTTCTCCCTATGCCCCCCATACCGAGGGGGGCGAGAAGCTCACGGCCAACCTCCCCTCCTCCTAAACCCCGTCACGCTGCGGCACCCGATGCCCGCGCCGCAGAAACCTTTACTTATTTTAAATGCGCCTGAGGCTCCTGCTCAGGCCGCACCAGCCCGCTCACCCCCAGCACACTGTCTCGTTGTCGGTGCCTGGGCGCGAATGCAGCAAGCGCCCCAGGCACAAGATGGCGGCCGCAAGCTCCCGCGAGAGCTTGCTTCGCGCCGCTTTTTGCCCTGCCGTGCGCCCCTCCCCCCCACGTGCATTCTTCCAGCCTATGGGGGGGGGGGGGGGACAACAACCGCCGCCCCCGAGCCACTCCGTTTCAGAGAGGGCCGGGTAGGTGACGGGCATAGCCTTTTACCCATCCAACATGGAGGCCTGCTGACAACCTTTTTTTTAAAACAATCCACCTGAAGGCTGTGGAGCCAATTCTTCATTGCTCTGCTCCTCATGTAGTCTTTTGCACCAATATACCATGAGTAACATACTTGCCATTCAAAGAGTGAGTAACAGATTGGAGTTTAATGGCGCAGCAGCCATCAGGCCATATTGCACCAAACAAAAAGTGGAGAGGGAAAAAGTTAAACCCACAACAAAGCTAAAGCCATGCTACAACTAGACACGCTGCAAAACAGAAGCTAAGAAATAGTGAACCATCCAATAGCCCCTAAAAAACACAAAAAAGTGTGACTCTCCCAGTAAAAGCAACCCCCTCAGCTATATTCACAAACATCACCATTCTGATTTAGTAGCACTTCACACCCACTTTGTAAGTCATTACACAAGGTAAAGAATTAGAGCCTCGAGCTTAAATTGAACTGTGTACTGTTGGAATCATCCAGGAGCATCCAGTGGTTGGGACATTCCTGTGTTTTAATTTTGGTTCCGAGTTTCAGTGCCTCAGTTTACCCAGGGGCAAACGCAATGCAATTGTAGTTAGCTACTCTGCACCTCCGAGTACAATACTTGGACAAAAGATTTGTTTTCAAAGCCTTGGATTGGACTACTCCCGAGCTTTGGGAGAGGTATCTAGTTCTTGTTTAACCATTATTTTCATTTTCCCAGTCTTGTCTCTTTCTCCTTTCTCTCCCTCACCTCTCCCGTATCATTGCCACTGAGTTATGCTTCTGTCGCCAGGCCTGCCCACAAAATCTTTCTGCTGGAGTCAGAAATACTGGGCCCAAAACACAGGCCACCCCTGTGGGTGGCCCTGGCTAGGGCCACCCACAGAGTCACCAAGACTTGATAGCCTTGTTTCTTGATGGGACCACCCAGGAAGTACACTCTAAATAATAAGATAATTGTACTCTAAGTGCAAATTCCAGCAGGGCTGTTATAGGATTATTATTCCTAATAAAAAAAATTACTATTCTGAAGAACCACATCAAATAACACCAGGTCACTCAGTTAGTGAGGACCCACTCCTGGGGTTCTTGGAGCAGTGGCTGGGCCTCCAACGTCAGTCTTTTACCTTGCCTCACGCCTAGCTGCTCCCTTCAGAGGGCTTCCTTACAACCCTCTTTCTGTCTGTCTCAACCCTTGTCACACCCTGGCCTCCAGCCCCTTAGTTTCCCAGATAGTTTCTTTCCTTCTCCAGTCCCCATTTTATTAGGATAAGGTAAACCTGCTGGGATGTGTATTTTCCCAAGTCAGGAGTAGTCAGGACCTGGGATCAGAACCAGTGCCATTGGGACCCCAGAAGAGCCAGATGGCTTCACAGCACCACTATGGGGCTTTAATTTGGGCTCGAGCTCATTAGTTGCCAGTCAAATGGGGCTCCCCACACATCAGGCCCCGATTGGCTCCTGGCTGGATAAAAGACATCTGATGGGAAGAAGAAACCAGGCAGAACAATGCTTAGGCTTGTGTTCTATTGGTGCCTCAGCCTTGCTTCCCAGCCTAGCCCTCGGCCTGCCCAGTTTCTCTTTCCTGCTTATATTGGACCAATTCCTTGACTTGGACCCCTTGCTTATTCTCTGACCATGCTCTCTGGATTGCCCTTTGGCTTGTTACCTGGTTTGGCTTGCCTCTGAATTGGATCTTTGCTTGTACTTTGACATGCTGCTTGGACCCGACTCTAACCCTGCTTAAACCAGATTTGTCTGGCCCTGATCCTGTGGTGATTCACCCCCTGATCCCAATCCTACCACTACTCTGCACAGACTCTGCTTGATGCCTGACAGGAGTGGAGAACCTTAACACACTCCCCTGGAGCACTGCTGACTGCAGTATCACAGCCTGATACAATCTCCAGGGCTGACCTTACCGTGGGGCGGCTAGGACGGCCGCCCAGGGCCCCACACTTGTGGGGGGGGGGAACACGGTTCAGGGGGGGTGTAGAAAAAAATTTTATTTTATTTTTTTTAATTGTTTTTTTAATTTTTAATTTTTAAAAAAAAGTTGGGGGGGGACTCGGGTCCGTGCGGCACCGCACTGCACTGGCAGGCAGAGGTGGCACCGCGAGGCCCCACCCCCACCACGCCCACCCACGGCCGAGGTGAGGCCCCACCTCCTCCTCCTCACAGTGCTGCCTGGCCCCTCCTATCTCCCGGGAAGGAGAGAGGACCCATGGACACAGCGTACCGAGCAGCAGACTGCTTACCTGCTGCTGGCTTGCCTGTGCGGAGAAGTCAAGAGAAGAGGTCGGACTCGGAGGAGGCGGCGTGAGGAGCGGTGGTGGAGCAGAGCAGGCAGAGCGGGGAGCAAGACGAGAGCAGGCGGCGAAGGCAGCGGGTCCCTTGCCACCAGGATGAGGTCAGATCTCCTACAAGGAGGCAGCAGTGCAGGTGCAGCATGAGTGTGTGTGTGAGAGTCTGAATGTGTGTGTGCAGTGTGTGTGTGTGTGTGTGTGAGAGAGAGAGAGAGAGAGAGAGAGAGAGAGAGAGAGAGA
>QEPC01000715.1:4039364-4069659 GCA_003113815.1 Sphenodon punctatus
TTTAACTGGGTTTTTAGTGCTTTGGTGCTTGAGACCCTTAAATCCAAGAACTGGAAAGGGGTCACACTGACAAAGTTTTGCTGAGAGCTGTGTTTGGCTGCTCTGGGCCTGAGCCTGAGGTTCAGTTCCTCATCCCTGATTTCATGGGGGGGTGCTGTGTCCATGTGGGGGTGGTTTGAGTTATGTTTGATCAGCTGGATCTATGTTTGAATGCCTGTGTTGGGAGTGTAATAGGAACCAGGGCTCCTGGGATCCAGGGCTCCTGGGTTCTTGGGAAGGGGAGTGGGGGCTAGTGGGTTAGTGCAGGGGGGACTTTGTGTGGTAAAATTGAGGTTTGGAAATCCGGAGAGAGATGTCACTGCAAGTCATGTGATTTATTTCAGTTGTGTTCAAAATGCTGGAAATGGGATGTGTGTGGTAAAATTGGACACAGACTGTGACTGGGGTGCTTTACAAGGATGGGTCCCTGTGTTTTGGGTTTACAAATTATTTATTTTAAGCTTGATGTGCATGTAGACTGTTTTCTTCCATCCGATGTTAACCCTGGGGACTCCTTGCTGCTGTGTTTTGCCAGTGTTTTGGGTTTATAAATTATTTATTTTAAGCTTGATGTGCATGTAGACTATTTTCTTCCATCCGATGTTCACCCTGGGAACTCCTTGCTGCTGGGTTATGCCATGCCACTGGCCTACCGTCCCCCTGGCTCTGCCTCTAGGCCTGCCGGCCCGGCCTTACTGCCCCAGTGCTCCTCCAACATCAAAACCCACCAGCCACCCCTGGGAAAGCACGTGGCGCTGAGGGGGCCCCACATTTTGTGATAGCCCAGGGCCCCGCAATTTCTCAGGCCGGCCCTGACAATCTCAATACAGTCTAGGTTCCATCTGAAGACTTGCGATTTGCAGAAGAGCACCTGATTACATGGATGCACAACTGACCTTTGAGCTGGGTTAAAGAAAGGATGCAAAGGTCCCATGCTAAACCAGTTGGGGGGCGTGCCCCTCAGGTCACCTCCATACCTACTTTTCCACAAAAAACCTGAGGACTCAGGGTATTCAAGTTGTTAAACTATGGACGCCTATATTGTCTTATGCAATAATGGGATGGCATTAGAGCTGAAGCAATTAGTAATTGTAGTTTCAAATAGTCCGTTGGCTAGCTGATTGGTATCCATGTACTGCTGCAGTTAACCAACTATCCAGAATACCAGTTAATACCCTTACTAGGTAACTAACATACCATCTAACTGCTGTACCCTTTTCCTGCACTTTATCTGGCCAATAGAAAAGTTTCTTTGGCTGTGGCGTCCGGCCTCTAAGCACACCTTGGGCAATAGCAAAGTTGCATCCAGCAGATTTCAGCCAGGTATCCAATGGGAAATGGAGTTAAACCTGAAACCAGGGTCAGGGGTAAACAGGAAAGGAATTATAGACAAACAGAACTAGCTAGTATTTGATTGGGAAAATGGGAGCTTAGCAAACGGTGCACAGTGGGAAATGGCAATGTGGTGAGTCGACTAATAAATGGTTATTGCTTTCTAACCAATTTTTTGGTGCAGTTTGGCTGCCAGAAATGCAATAGTTATAACTGGGCAGCTAGCCATTTTGGCTCTAGTTGGGGAGGGGAAAGGAAGATAAGAGGGTGCCCGCAAAGGTAACATGGGGGGGGGGGGGGGTTGGTGTTTTGTTTTGCTTTTTAAAAAAAGGTATTTGTAATCTAAAAAAGAACAATACATCAGATTTTCCTCAGCAGCAAGCTTGTTCCCTTGCAGGGACAACCTAATTGGTATGCCCATTATGCACTGGGGAAACCTATTACTGCATTATAAAATGGAGCAACTTTCTCACTGACCATTAAATATTAATATCAGCGTGATAGAAAATGAACTGAAATTGTTTTGTTTTTACAGGACTGTTCTGGTAAATTTTACTATGTCGAGAGGAGCACGTTGTAGCAATTTGCTTTTGTAACTACGGACTTCTAGCACAGCTGAAAAGATACAATGCTACTATAATAATGGTTATAATAGATAATAGTAGAGTGCTCATTAGAGTTACTTCTATGGTGCCTTCTGCTTGAGGCGCGGAGATTTACAAACACCAATTAAACGAAGCCTACAACAGCTGGAAGGATATGATGCCAATTTACAGATTAAAAACTGAGGCTCAGAAGATTTAAGGAACTTATTTTTTTTAATTACCACCCCCTCCCCCTTTGTCTACATTATGGAGAAAGACGTAGAGAGAGAACTCTCTGTAACATCCTAGTAAGGATATGCCAGTTTTTGTTAAAACAAGCCAAGCTGAATGCTGCTGACCGTCAGGGATTTGGTATGCGGTAGGTCTTGAACTTGCATCCTTGGATCCAAGAAGGAGGGACTTACTTTCAATGCCACAGACTGGCCAACTAGCAAAACTGCTAGCAACTTGAACATACCAGCTATCCCAAAGCCCCCCCCCCCCCGGCTTGGTTAAGAGTGGCCCCTCACCCGGATTGGTTGCTTGCCACCCAGTATAACGCTTTCTGGGTCAACTCTGCCACTTTGGTCAGAGCAACTCAATGGCTACAGGCCTATGCTTGCTTCATCTTGCCTCTTGCACTTTGTTTTACTTCCTACTCTTGTCTCTTCATCTCCACTTTCTGGGCTGATCTTCCTGGCTTCTTGAACTCCTATGGCTTTGTCTCCTGCCTCTCTGGCACTGAGGAGCTGCTAACACATGGTGGTTGTCACAAGAATTACAACTTTGCTGGCTCCAACACAAAAGCACAGTTAGGAGAGTGAGGTCTAGGCACTTAACATTCCATTCATTCACTCTAATGGAAGCCATATCCATGATGCAGTGTGGCAGAGAAGCATAATCCATACTGCCATAAGGGAAGTAAATTACTATTATTTGTTTATTTAAATTTTAACACACCCTTCCTTAGAGGTTCAGAGTGGGTATGAACAGGATATATATAAAATATAAACTGTATAGAAATATAAAACTCCCATTTAAAAAACAACTTTGCAGACACTAGCCCTAACAGCTAAAAGCCCAGTCAAATAAATAGTTCTTGCATTGCCTCTGGAAAATGCTCAGACCATGGTGAACCTCTTAGGGGAAAGTGTTCCAGAGCTGTGGATCACCCACCGAGAACATCTGCTTACCCTTGCTGTACAGACCTGGGACAGTACTGGATGTTGCAAATAGGCACTGGCAGCTGATGTTGGGGATTACAATGACATATAGAGGCGTAAGCAGTCCTTAAGATACTGCCACTTGTGCCCACACTATACTTACCAGTAGATAACTGTGATCGCATTGGAATGCAATTAACTTTTCTGCAAAAAAAAATATGTGTTTTTAAAGCGGTCTTAAATGAGAAATCCTTACTATGTTCTTTATACTTCCTGGCTTCAGGATAAGAGACTGTAGTTCAGAAATGTCAGCACAGAAGGTTACTCTTGTAGTTTTCCCATCCCAGCTCTCACTGTGGCCTTTGCTGTTCTTATATGCACCGTGAAGAAGTTTCCCAAAGCCTGGAATCTTACTGGAAGTCTCAAGGTTTTTATGTGACTAATCTTGCTCTCAAGACAGCGCTGAACAATTGGTAAATAACTCATTGGCTGAAAATCGCATACGCTGGAATTACTCATTGAAAACTTGTGAATAAATGGTACATTCTCAGCAACTTTATCTACATTTTGGTTCTAATTATCACTACCACATGTGCAATATATTAATTGAACTTGGATTTAAGATGGTATGGAGGTCTGTAAAGTATGTATCTGTCCTTGGAACATAGCAGCTTCTCCTTAAAGGGTTTACACTTTTGTCAGGAACAAAAGTTCTATTAATGGATTGGGCACTATTGTGCTGTAACAATTCCATGCTAACATTAACAAAAAGAATAGAACCTCTTTATTACTTTGAATTGCAATCAAAAATCAAGCTACTTTCATTGGGATTTAACAACTGCCACCATCTGCCCCCAGTGGCCAAGTGATAATTCCTGATGGTTTCTTTGTAGACCTACCTAACACAGATCCCATTACAAGTTAACTTTGATTTTAGAAACCAAAGGGGAGTATCAGCTCAGTATTCTGGTGTACATACCGTTGCAGAGTAATAACTGATTCTCAATCAGTAAGGTCAAATGCAGCTGAAGGTTTAAAACAGAACTTTACTTAAAGCTTTCCAGGCACAAATCCTTAGTTACATCTAACTAGTAAGAAGACAAAAAGAGAGAAGGGAAGAAGGAGTGGTTACACAAAGGAATTCAACTGCAAAACCCCATCTCCCTTCCATGTACACATAAACTTAGCAGCGCCATCTGGTGGCTCTGTAGTCAATTACTGTTCTTAATACAGCAGGCATTAACTTATGGATGTTGCATATACCAACACCCCTTCTCAACAGACAGAAGTTAACCTACTATGCCCATTCTACTTAGTAGCTTTCGGTGGCGCTCTCCTGCTAAAGGTTTTGTCAGGACATCTACTACCATGTCTTCTGTAGAACAATATTGCATGTCTATAAGTCCTTGTTCTTGCGATCTCTTAGGAAATGATATTTCACGTCTATATGTTTGGTCCTCGGGTTTACTCTTTCCATTTTTGCGAGTACAATACAGCCTTGTTTGTCTTCCAGAATTTGTATAGGACTGTTCAGTTCTTTTCCAAAGTCTGTGAGCAATTGTCGTAGCCAAATTACCTCTTGACTAGCATGCGTGGCTGCAACATACTCGGCTTCTGCTGGGGAGAGTGCTACTGTTGTCTGTTTCTTGCTAGACCAACTGATGGGTCCCCCTCCTAGCAGAAATAGCCAACCACTGGTGGATTATCTGTCAGAGCTGTCCCCAGCCCAATCTGCATCGACATATCCTGTCAGCTTACATCCAGAAGTTGCAGGTAGCTGCAGTTTAAGGTGTGTGGTTCCCTTCAGGTAGCGCATGACCCTCTTTACTGTATTCCAGTCTTTCTGGCTTGGTGCTGATACTTTCCTGCATAGGACTCCTATTGCTGTTGCAATGTTTTGTCTAGTGATGGTGGCGATATACAATAGTTTCCCAATTGTGCTTCTGTATTGTCGGTTGTCTGGCAGTTGCATGCTTTGTTCTTCAGTCTCCTTCAAGTGGTTAGTTTCCATGGGAGTGCTTACTGCCTTGGCATCTTTCATTCTTAAGCTTTCTAGCAATTCTTCTATTTTATGCCTTTGGTTGAGGAGATAACTTCCATTATCTTCTCTTTCTACTTGTATCCCTAGGTAATGTGTTATGTTTCCTAGGTCTTTTGTCTCAAAGTTTTGATTCAGGGTTTTCATTATTCCACGGTCATCCCCTTCTTGCTCATAGCATACCAATATGTCATCAACGTAAATCAATTTGAAAAACCATCTGTCATCCTGTTTCTTTGAATATAGGCAAGAATCTGCTTTACTTCTGATGAAATTTTCCTTTGTGAGTACTGTGTTTATTTTTGTATTTCATGCTCTGGCTGCTTGTTTGAGTTCATATATGCTCTTTTCAACTTGCATACAAGGTCTGGTCTTTCGGTGTCTTTGAATCCTGGTGGCTGTTCCATGTAGATGTCTTCTTTTAGTTCTCCGTGTAGGAATGCTGTTTTCACATCCAGATGTTTAACCTGCATTCCTTTCTGTGCTGCTATGCTCAATAGTGTCCTGATTGTGGTGTACTTGACTACTGAGGCAAACGTTTCATCATAATCTTTGCCATATTTTTGTGAGTATCCTTTAGCGACTAGTCAGGCCTTGTATCATTCTGCCTTGCCTCCGGCATTGTATTTGAATTTAAATGTCCACTTATATTTCATTTCATTTCATTTCACTTTTTATTTATATCCCGCACTCTCCTTCACAAGAAGCTCAAGGCGGCTTACAATTAAGTAATTACATCCTATGGTCTTTCTGCCCATTGGTAGTGTACACAGTGTCCTGGTTTGATTTTCATGCATGGACTTTATTTCTTCTGTTGCTGCCTTTACCCATTTGTTGTCTTCCCCCATCTGACATTTGTAAGACATCTTCCCATGTTGATGGCTCAGACAGTCTGTCAGTACTTGCTTTGTAGGACAGGCGGTTGAGGGCGCTGTATGACTCAGGCAGGGCGCTGTATGATGCTGTATGACTCAGGCAGGCTGAAGAGAAGTAAGGCCGCCACGTGGTTGTCTTTTATCTCTTCACCTATCCCTCGCAGTTGTGCTTCCATTTCCAGCATTGAATTTATATGATCCTGCATCTCCTTCCCTTTACCAAATCTCATCTGGTACAGTTTCCTTAGGAGAAACAACTTACTGTTCAAGCCGGTCCTTTCATGCAGCTTCTGCAGTGCATTCCACATGCCCTTTGCTGTAGCCTCCTCTCTTATGTGGATTAACTGGTCATCTTCTACTAGCAGGCTTATGGTTGCCTTTGCCTGCCTGTTCATCCTGTTCCATACCTCCGGGTTTGCTACAGGTCTGACTGTGGTGATCACCTCCCACTGGTCATCTTTGGATAGGAGCATTTCTATTTTGAATTTCCACAACTGGTAGTTTGTGTTATTCAGCTTGCAGACTGAAAGCTTTAATTCAGAGCTTCTGGCCATGCTTGCTTCCCTCCCCTCAGATTGGGATTCTGGTTCTTCTGCTCACTTACTGTTAGTAGGCCTCCTCTGGGAGTTTCCTTTGGGCCTCTTTTCCTTTCAGCTCACTTTCAGTCTTTAGAGTTGTTCTGGGCTGTTCTGAAGAGGTCTGGGCCCATAACCTGTTGCAGAGTAATAACTGATTCGCAATCAGTAAGGACAAATGCAGCTGAAGGTTTAAAAACAGAACTTTACTTAAGCTTTCTCAGGCACAGATCCTTAGTTACATCTAGCTAGTAAGAAGACAAAATGGAGACTGAGACAATGGGTATTTTCAGACGTGATGAAATCACGCTCAACCACGGTGGATTCCCACCAGGCAAGAAAGGTCTCATCACATCTGAAGGGGGAACAGAAGTTCCCCCCAAGAAGTTCACCCCCGTCAATCATGGCGGGGAATCACATTCACCACGTGATCGGTGGAACCAGCGGGGCTGGCCCCAATCGCGTGGTGAATGTGATTCCCCTCTGCGATGAAGGGGCCCGTCCCATCTGGATGGCTACCACGGCCCGGAATCCATGGTGGGATTCCAAGCCGTGGTCAATTCAGGCAGGCGTGGCGGCCGCATTGGCTCTGATGCCCGCCTGTCTCCCCAGAGGGCATGGGGGGGGCGTGCAGCCACACGTTGCACCGCGCGGCCCCAGCTCCTCCCCGATTCCCCGCCGGGATCAGCCGGCACGTCTGTTGGATGTGCCGGTGTGATCCCGGTGGGGAGTCCCCGCTGTGATTCCGTGCCGGGGCGAGTAGCGCCCCGTCATGTCTGAAATCACCCAATGAGAGAGAAGGGAAGAAGGAGTGGTTACACAAAGGAATTTAACTGCAAAACCCCATCTCCCTTAGCAGTGCCATCTGGTGGCTCTGTAGTCAATTACTGTTCTTAATACAGCAGGCATTAACTTATGGATGTTGCATATACCAACACATACTACGCCTCCTACTCTGAATATTGTCCCTTGATGTGTGAATGAGATCGGAGGTGCAAGCAAGTTAAGAACTTATTAACTTGATTTAGCTATGCATGGGAACATGGCCTTGGAGAAAGTGTCACCTTTAATACTAAAACAAATATTAACAACTGTTTTGAATCTTTGCCCCTTTTGTGGTTGGACATATTTTTGTAGGGTGAACAATAAAGGAAGGAAGGAAGTTTTCTACAACTACTCCATGGCTTACTTACTGAAAAAAATATATAAACAGGACAGAGGCAATAATCTAGTTCAGTTGTGTCAAATGCAGACAGTCTCTGAAATAGCCAGCTTTCTTATCTGAGAAAACCACAAAAAGTGACTAAGTACTGATTCAACAACAGTTCCTTTTTGTAATCTCCACCCCACCCCCATTCTCCCAGATGCATGTAGACCATAGCTGCAATCCTCAAACCACTTACTCCAGAGGAGTCTCCCTGAAGACCATTGCCCTTAAAAGTGGGATTGCACCCCATGGGAATAAGGAATCTATGCTGATGGTTTCTAAGTAAGCCATGTGACTTCTGAGAATAACCTTCTAATTTATTGCATTGCTGATTGACTTGGTTGAAGGAGGGGGGAAAGCAAGAAGGAAAAGTGCTGCAGCCGCCTTTAGCTTTGCATCAATCTGTGTTTCCCAAGTGTCACAGCTGCATTCATGTTGTACTGCATATGTCTTCAGGATTATCCTCAACAATGTGTATTATAAACATTGCCAAGAGAATGGCAGGCAGCCAAAAAATAAAACAGTTCTCTTAATCTTAGAGACAGCCAAGAACTAGACCAAGAAAAGTTCTTTATTTTAAAAAAATTGAACTACAGTGCTATAATTTGGCATGTTTTGTAGTCTCATGCAGTTTTCTTCCTATGGCAGGATTGCTCTGTTTTTAATAGTATTTAAAGCACTGTTAATAATCTTTAAGGTTTGTCTGACTGCTGAGATGAGCAAGGGGGAAGGAATACACCTCTTAAATAAGAAATCAATCATTTCTGAGCAATGGGGACCTTGTGTTTGGCACACCGTGGTGCACCTTCTGGCCACTGCACCATTAGTCCCAACTACCTACCTAAAAGATGGGGAATTTCTATGCAATAATAAGAACCCAGGGATTGGTGTGGGTTGTTGGGTTTTTTAGTTTAAAAAGAGAACAAGTTTTGCTCAATGTGCACCCAAACTACTGAAGCCTGGTTTCCTAAGGATACTGCTCAATGGAAGGTGCGGGAGAGAGGGAACAACAACAGGATGCATAGCTCCTCTCCAGGTGCACCTACTTATTACAAAACCTTGGGTCACCATTTGGGCATTCTGCTCATCTACCATATTTAGCTGAAATTGGCCATAGGAACAAATGTGTTGTTGGGGTTAAGGGGGAGTGAAAGAGAAGAGAAAGTTAAAGAATTTCTATAGGGTTGTATGGTTTCCCTCAGGATCTTATGCAGGTCTTAGCTCAAGGCAAGGACCTTAAGGTCATGATACGGATGTATGAAAGCTCTTGCCTACACCAAGATAGACAAGAAAGGCCCAAAGAACAGATCACAGCTCAGATAAACTTGTAACAGATAAGCAGAGAAACATGCAATTCATTGACAGATAGCAGCAGAGGTGATCACAGTGAAGGCGTGTACGTGGGGAAAGTGAAGAGAAGAACACAGGGCTGGGGCAGCGTTTCCACACACAGTTGGGAGGGGGACACACACCCAGGAAGTTGCTGACAGGGAACAAGAGGGGAAACTAATACTATTTACACTGACACAAGGGACACATAGGGACAGGGGGAAGGGTGCAAGGCGAAGTCTATCTGGGAATAAAGGGAATTCAGGAAAGGGGACAAAGTACACAACATACAGATCAAGTTACAAGCTGCAAGACTTGCATGAATGCAGTAAGACAGACAGCACACAGACCCAGGACATTCAGTCAACAGCAAGTCTTGTGGCGAACAGAAGCCAAGAGACAGAGCAGGGGCTGGTAAGACCATTTGATAAATCAGCAATTGGAAGGCAATTCCATTCTTGTGAAATAGGCTGTGTTCAGCTCACAGCTGAGCTGGATTGCTACCTGGTTACTTGGGAAACACCTGGCTTAGCTATCCTTAAAGGCACAATCTGTGATAGCTAGTACATGCTGTGGGAAGGAAATGCTAGCTTACCCTGTGGGAAGCAGCTATCTGTGTCTGTGGGAGGGGCAAAACCTAACAAAAAGTTATTAAAGAGCAGGAAGCACATACATGGATGGGATCACCTAAGCCTTCTTTCCAAAGGAAATGGGGCTAAGAATGGGACGGAGGACTTGCTCTTATTTTGCCCCAAATATTAGAATATTCTGATGCAAAGTAGGTGTTCAGTGTTAGAGCAGGAGAATGGAATGAAAATAAGAAGCATCTTACCTTGAGCTAAATGACCCTTGAGGTCTTTACATTTCTGTTATTAACATTAACTATTTCTATAGTGATTCCAGTGTTCAAAGTGCATTACAGTTCTTATCTAGTTTACCCTTGCAACAACCATGGGAGAGAGGACATTATTATTCCCATTCTACAGATGGAGATCTGAGGCTAGGAGAGTGTGACTTGCCCAAAGTCACTTGGTGAGTTCATGGCTACAATGGAATTTGAACTGTAGTCTCCTAGATCCAAGTCCAGAAGCTTATCCCCTAGGCTGTGTTGATTATGCTGGGTTCTGTGATTTCGTGGAGAACTGCTATCTTTGACCATACTTTCATGCTTCCTTTCTTAAATGGCCCTGCCCCCGTGGAGAACTGCAGGGTAAATCTGACAGGTTCTCCCGTTTCTTCGGAAACTCATTTCAGCTCTACTTAAAGTGAATTAAATATCATTATATCAGATGCTTTGTAATCTTTCCCACTAAACTAACTCTTAGATTATGAATAGATGTCCATACTAGTAAGAACAACTCTCTCTTTTGTGTCTTAAAAGTCCTGTGTTTTCAATTGTGTCTCTCTGTGTCTTGCCATGTTCTGTAGATCATGAGGAATGAGGAGAATTCATTATCATATTCCCTTTCTGGCTTCAGTCTGGCTTTTAACTGCGATGTCACAAACCATTTTGCTCACAGCAGCTAGATGGATTATGGGACGACAGCTAATGGGGCAAGTCAGGCTAAATAGACAATGCATAAGTGAAATGTTTGCTTTGCTCAGGGAGACAACCTACGAACAAGTGATTATTAAAAATGATGTTTTTATAATGAGTTCATATTCTATTTACAAACTAGCACATCCAAAGAAACCAATGTGGCTGCACAAGGAGCTTACCAATGAGCTAAGAATCAAAAGGGAATCAAAAAAGGAAGGAGAGACAAGTTACCAAGGACAAGTACAGATGAATAGCAAAAAATTGTAGGGATGGTGTCAAGAAAGCTAAAGCACAAAATGAGCTATGGTTAGCAAGGCATGTGTTGTTGTTTTTTTTAAAGTATGTAGTAGTAGTCAATTTTATTGGGGCAGGCACACTGCCACAGCCCAAGATACAAAACACAGTACACAATACAATATAAAATTTGCATAATAGAGCATCTACAAACCAAACCATTAAATTGGATCTGAGGAGTAGCCAGGGGTAATCATAGAATCAACAAAAGTCAGTCCGGACAAGTGTAATCCAAAAATTGTTTTCATATAACAAAGGCGGCAGTCAAACAACACAAGTTACTTCCTGGCTGCGATCACCTAAAAGTGTGTCGCACATGCAGTCATCTGTCCAACCGGGATGTGAGTCTAAAAATGACTGCAAAATTTCAGCACGCAAGGCATCATATAGATGGCACCTTAGGAGCACATGGCAGGTAGTTTCAGACTCTTGATGATCATAGGGGCACAGCCTCTGGGCTATCAGGACTTTTTTGTAATGACCCTCCAAGAATTTAGTCAACAAGGCATTAAGTCTAGCTGTCATGAGGAGCCATTTCCCTCTTGGCGGGATATCAGCCAGGAGGTACCGAACCATAGTGTCTACCTCGGGAGCCAAACCAAAATAGTGACTCAGGTGGGGTGAAGAACCCACCCTTCCCCACTCCACCTGGAGGTCCACATCCTGCCAGCGTACCCTGGCTTCTGCCAGCGCAGGGAGAAAACCCCATGATAATAAATAAGGTTTGGATAAACCTAAGGAGGTGAGATGGAGCTCAACTGCTTGCCGCCATTTACCCTGGAATGAGTCCTCCAAGAAAAAAGGGAAGAGACCCTTCAGGTCCGACCCGTGAGTTTTGATCCAGAACTTATGGGCCATGACCCAGGCTCTAAATGTCCACTTCTGCTGGCCCGTCTCTATATGGAGGACCACTCCCGGGGTACCTCCTGGAGCTCTAAGCAAGGTCCTCAGGAATTTTACCTGGACACTATCCACCCTAGAGGTAATAAAGGGGGCCCATAATTCAGCCCCCAAAAGAAATTGGGCCGAGGACTTACTATTAAATGCTCGAATAGCCATGTTATAAGCTGCCCTGCCTGCCAGATTGGTTAAAAAATCTCCCAATTGTCAAGGCAGAGTTTTTGGCTTTTAAGCATGCCCCCTCTATATGGGGTTTCCAGCTTCCCGAGTAGTGAAATAAAATACCCAGGTATCTGAATTGTTCAACCTGCTCAACTGGGTTACCATCAATAAACCAAGAGTGGTGATTAATTCTCAGGGACTTAGCACAGACCAAAACCTTGGACTTAAGGTAATTTAATTCAAGATTATTGGCCCGACAATAAAGAGCCATGGCCTCTAGCTGCCTTCTTAACCCCACACGGGTCTGTGACATCAGGACCAAGTCATCTGTGAACAGCAGGCACCCAATGTGGCGATGGCCAAGCCGAGGAGGGAAGAATGAGAGTTGGCCCATGAGCAAAACAACATAATTGAAGAAAAACTTAAAAAGAGCTGGCGCCAGGACGCAGCCCTGTCTCACTCCCTTATTGACTTCTACTTCCCCTGAGACATGCCCACAAGGCCCCAGTTTTACTACTAGCCTGGAATCGGAGTAGAGTGAACAGATTAGAAACAAAAGTCGTTGGTCAATTGAAGATTTGCCCAACTTACTCCAAAGAATGGCCCTATCAACTGTATCGAAAGCCATACGGAGGTCAAGAAAGGCCACAAAGAACCTCTGGTTTAGATGCCTGTATTTCTTGATTATATACAAAAGCACCATACAGTAGTCTGTGACTGACCTTGCCTCCTGGAAACCAGCCTGCTCCGGGTATATTATCTTACATGACCTCATCCACAAATTCAGCTTGTCCAGTAGGTACTTAGCATAAATTTTCCCAATAACACAAAGCAAGCTGATGGGCCTGAAATTGGCAGGATCTGTCAGTGAGCCCTTCTTGTGGATGGGTACAACCACAGCTAGTCTCCAAGTCGATGGAACAGATCCCGTTTGATTAATGGCAGAGAAGAGAGCTGACAACATGGGTACCCACCATTCCTTATAATGTTTGAGCAATTCCATGGGTATCAGATCCCTTCCTGGCTCCCTATTATTCCTGCATGACTCTATTAGATCCATTACTTCAAAATCATCCACCCGAGGCCAGTCGGGAAGTACCGACGTAGCTTTAAGTAATGGCTCAGGAGGAACTGTCATTACGGGAGGTGCATATATCTGGCTGAAATACGTTGCCCATGTTTGGGACGGAATAGAGAACAAATTTCGGCTGATAGGCGACTTAAAGTCCCCCTTAAGCAACCTCCAGAAAAGTCAGGAATTCCCTGCCTGGACAGCCTCCAAAACTGAATCCCACCTAGCTCGAACGTACTCCTGTTTTTCCCTAGTTATAAGGGCTCGATAATCCCACTTGGCCTGGAAATAAGAGGGTGACAAACAACGTAGCTGGCCCTGGTGATAATATATATAAATAGACTTGACTAATTTTCTGGCTGCAGCACAGTCTCCATCATACCATACTTTCCATGGAGGGTGGAATTTTGGGTTACAGGAGGGTTCAACCTGAATAATCTGGGAAAGGCTCTGCGTAAGTATATAGAAGGCCTTGCTAGCCCTTTGTCCAGATTCAGAGGTCATTATAGTAGTTTTTAGAGCTATGGTCTCATCCTCACCCATCCAATCTTCCAAAAGTGGGAGAATAAATTCCCTCCAAGCAGGGACACAAAAACGTGAGGCCTGGTCATGTGGATTACCGTAAGATATAACCTTTGTCAATATCCCCTCTTTACTAGGAAAATGGAAACTGGATTCTACGGGTAAATGATCACTACAAAGTACCTGAGCGACCTCAAAGTCCTTTAGGAAAGGCAGAATGTCCTCGGAGACCATAACAAAATCGATAACACTCGTGTTACTTGGGCCGAAGAATGTGAGCTCCCCCATAATATCCTGATAGCATGACCCATTCAATAGACATAATTTAGAACTTGTCGCCAACCTTGCCAAGTTAATTCCTGAGCTACTGATCACATCATCCTTAGAATGCCTCTGACTAAGGCAAGGGGTAGATGGAAAGCAAAAATGGGAACAGTGGGCCAGCAAATCCTGGTCATTAGCCCCAAGTTTGGCATTAAAATCACCAAAAACAACCAAAGGACTACCAGGATATGCTTTACCCAAACTCTCAATGATACCCTCAAGAGTAACCCATATTGAAGAGTCATACAACTTGATACTCTGGGGAGGGATGTAAATATTCAGTATAATACAAGACCATCCCCCATGCACCCAAACCAGCCTCAGAAGAAAAGCTTGAGAACTACTATTATAGTCCCCTGAAAAGCACTATGAACCAAACAGGCCAAACCACCACATAAATGGCCCCTACCTGCTAAGGAAATTGCAGGAAGAGTATAGGAACAGAAGTGTAATGGGAAAGTTCTAGAGGAAGGTCAAGGGGACACACTTCCCAAGTCTCCTGCAGACATAAAATATGGAACTTTCCAGCATATTGGATAAAGGTCGGATCCCTAGACCTAGAGCGCCACCCTGCTATGTTCCAGGTAACCAACTTGCAGTCAACAAGGCCAGGGCCAGCCATGGATCATGTGGCACTTCCTTGCAATGAAGGGAAGGCCTGCAAAGGGGCCAATCCCAATCCCTGATCAAGGGGTGGTTCCGAAACACCCAGATGAATAGGCACTGGTGCCTGGGGACCCACCAGCGGCAGTTGTGGGTGCACTACTGTTGGTGGAAATAGAGTCTGGGGAATAAAAATCCAAGGAACTAGAAGCTGCAGTCCAGGGTTTCTCATTACATGTGGAGATATCCAAGTTGGGAAGCTCTGAAGTTAGGGTTTCCAGTAAAGAATCCACACTCTTGTCTAGACCCCCAGCAAGCATTAATAGCCTTTCCTGTATGGATTCCAGTTGACAAGGAGGCAAAGCCTGGGATCCCGCCCCTACACTACCGGTCTGGGGTTCCTCATATGCACTAGGAGATTTAGAAGTGTGAAAGGGCCTACCAGTGTTATTAAACGATCAATTGACTAGGGGCTGAACCATCAAATCCTTAAGAACCTCTCCTACATGAATTCCCCAGGTGGAAAACAGATAAGCCTGTGCAAGAATCATATCAGCAAAATAGGGCATATGGAAATAAACAATCACTCTCTGCATGAATCTATATGAAGGAAGTAGCTGGAATGACCTAATAGCACCTGGGGGGATCCAGCCTAGGATAGATTTGAGGTGATGTGCTATGGCCCACTTAGAATCCCAGACAGGAAATACCCCATTAGGCAAGGGACGAATTCTAAAGGCTACAGCCCCAACTACAGGTGCTAATTTACTAATTTGAGAAGTCTCTGCACTAGGGGCCAGAGATTGAACCCAATATCCGGTCCCGGAATCACCCTTTTTATCTGGAGAGGATATTTGTTCCCCAGACATTGTGCTTTGTTCAGGTTTGAAAGGGACCTTATTGCTTATTTCTGGGTTAAGGGGCTTGCTATTAGCAAGGAGATTCAACGTTGAGATCAGAGCTGTATGCTGGGTTTTCAACAAAGTTATAACTTCCTCCAATTTATCTAACAATTTCTGGGATTGATCTCCCATGGCCTGGAAATGACTACCCAACAAATTACATACAGAGAGGCCAGAGTGATCTGTAGAACAGTCACTATCTGGAATAGAGAGATCTACCTCTTCGGTTAAATAAGGGTCCAAGGAGGCCAACTCCAGAGATGGCAGTCCTAAATCATTACAGAGATCTGCTGAACCCGATGGTACATTTATCCACAATGAAGACATGGGGTCAGAGAGCCTAGCTACATCCCTGCAGGCTAGAGCTTGGGATCTGGACCTCAGAGAGTAGTAGCTCTCAAGTTTCTGCTGCCCAGGTTGGGTGTTACCTGTGTCTGGAGATCTTATGGACGGCTTCCTGGAGTTCTTCATCTTCCTGAAGTTCTTAATCTTGTCTTTCAGTGACATAGCGGAGAAGAGGCGACCAGTGAGGAAGACAGGACGTCGGTAGTTGGGCGCCCCTATGCCTCACCAGCACCTAAGGCCACGGCTCCACCTCTTGTGGTCCTAGGGGCGGGGGAATCCCCCAGCACAGCCCTTGTCACCCAAGGCTGCAGTCTCAGCAACAGCTTCACTTCCACGAGTTCCACAAATGTGCCACCCTTAAGAGACGACTCTTCCAGGCCCTGCTTCTTCTCCGGCAGAGTCCCTGGCCACAGCCACGATGGCCAACCAACAGCCCGACCAACGGCCGACACCCTTTGGGTGTCGCCCTCCGGGCCCCGCCTTGCCTTGATTACCTGTGGGAGGGAGGGGTGCAGTCTTGAGTGGCGGGGCAATCCTCCACTGATGGCTCTCCCCTCCTCTAGCCCTAGCCAAACACGGCATCCCCTCTACCTGGGGGGATCCCCTCTACACTCCTTGCCACAGCCTCCACCTGAGCATCCAAGCAGAGCTGCGGATCAAGGAGCACCCCCAGACTCCAAACTTGAGGAACCAGCAGGGGCAGACCCCATCAATGATGGGGGCCATCACCCCCGCCACCTTACTCACCAGCATCACCTCCGTCTTATCAGGATTCAATTTGTCGGTTCGCCCTCATTCAGTCCCTCAGATCTGCCAGACACTTGGTAAGCACTGAGACTGCCGGGCCTGGGTNCAAGGCTGCAGTCTCAGCAACAGCTTCACTTCCACGAGTTCCACAAATGTGCCACCCTTAAGAGACGACTCTTCCAGGCCCTGCTTCTTCTCCGGCAGAGTCCCTGGCCACAGCCACGATGGCCAACCAACAGCCCGACCAACGGCCGACACCCTTTGGGTGTCGCCCTCCGGGCCCCGCCTTGCCTTGATTACCTGTGGGAGGGAGGGGTGCAGTCTTGAGTGGCGGGGCAATCCTCCACTGATGGCTCTCCCCTCCTCTAGCCCTAGCCAAACACGGCATCCCCTCTACCTGGGGGGATCCCCTCTACACTCCTTGCCACAGCCTCCACCTGAGCATCCAAGCAGAGCTGCGGATCAAGGAGCACCCCCAGACTCCAAACTTGAGGAACCAGCAGGGGCTGACACGCACTTGGTAAGCACTGAGACTGCCGGGCCTGGGTCTGATGAAAAGGAGAGGTACAGCTGGGTGTCATCAGCATATTCATGACACCGCATGTCAAACCTCCTGACCACCTTGCCGAGCAGCTGTATATACACGTTGAACAGGAGAGGGGACAGAACAGAACTCTGTGGGACTCCACACGAGAGGTTTCCGTATGATGAAAAATAATCTCCGAGCACCACTCACTGAGTTCTTCCGGCCAGGAAAGGGTGGAACCAGTCAAGAACCATCCCACCCACCCCCGCCCGGTCCCACAGGCGCATCACCAACATCTCATAGTCAACGGTATCCAAAGACACTGACAGATCTAATAAAATCAGCAGGGCCGAACAGCCATGATCTAATTCCCGGCATAGGTCATCAACCAACACCACAAACACAGTCTCGGTGCCATAACCCGGGTGAAATCCTGACTGTGAGGGATCAAGAAAACTGACACGATCCAGATGCTCCTGCAACTGTTGGGCCACCACTTGATCAATAACCTTCCCTAAAAAGGGAAGGTTAGAGACTGGCCAATACCTGGCCGGAGAGTCAACGTCAAGTGATGGTTTCTTGAGCAGGGGCACACCACTACCTCCTTAAGGCCACTCGGCACCCTGCCCTCCCTAAGGGAGGCATTGGCAACCCCCACCAGCAATGGCCCCATCATCTCCCAGCAGACCTTAACCAGCCAGGACGGGCAAGGGTCCAGTTCACAACATGTAGCCCTGACAGCCCCAAGAACATCCACCACATTGGTCGTGGTCACCGACCAAAACTGATCCCACAAACACGGACAAGACCAACCATAACCTCAGATTGCCCCACTGCAGAAAACTGTGGTGAATCCGAGCAATTTTATCCACAAAATAATCCACAAACATGTCACAGAGGGCATTAGATGACTCCACTCCAAGATGGGAGGAGGCCGGACTGACCAGCCCCCGCACCACCCAGAACAGCTCCGCTGGACAGGATTTAGCAGATGCTATGAGGGCAGCAAAGAACTCCTTCTTTGCTGCCCTTATACCCACAGTATAGGCTCGTAAACTCTCTCTATGTCACAACCTGTCGGCTTCAGCACGCGAACGACGCCACCGTCACTCTAACCGCCATTCCTCCTGCTTCAGCACCCACAGCCCTTCTGAAAACCAGGGAGGCCTTCGGTGCTGTCACCTGGGAAGCAGACACCTCAGAGCTGTCTGATCAATGGCCTCCATCAGCAAGGTATTCCACAACTCGACGAGGTCATCGATGAGACGGTCTTCCAGAGCCTCCTGGAACCTGTCCGGTTCCATCACTCTATGGGGCGGACCATTTGAATTAGCTCCACACCTATCCATGGTCAGACGTGTGCCAGGAGAAAGGCCTGCAGGAGGTAATGATCCGTCCATGACAAGGGCATAGCTGAGAGGGGTAGTGAGAGGGACATACAATAAGCATCTGTCCCGTTGCACTGACAAGGATATTCTTGTTTCTTGTTGTACCACGTTTTGTTATACTTTGTTATGGTTATTGTATAGGACTATGGTAAAAACTAATGTCTAATAAACTTGATTTGATTTGAAATAAGGCTAATGCAACATTGGTTTGCATTAATAAGAGCATTGTCTCCCAGGCCGCTCTCACACAAGCTTTTTTCGTGCCACAAGAGTGTGTGCTATTCAAATCTAGCGCAGCTCCTGTCATGTGGGAAAGTAGGAACTGCGGCTCATGCAACGGACAGAGTAGTGAAATCCTACTCTGTCCACTGCAAGGGCTTGCCAGCAGGAGAGCTGCAATTCCTCCTTTCCCACGTGACGGGAGCTGTGCTAGATTTGAATAGCACATGTTCCTGTGGCATTAAAGAAGCTCATGGGAAAGCAGCCTAAGTAGCGGAGGTAATAATTAGACTCTATTCAGAACTGATCAGACTTCACCCGGAGTACTATGTTGAGTTTTGGGTGTCTCATTTTAAGAAAGACATTGGATGATTTCAGACATTACGTGGTCCCAAGTCACCACAGTGGATTCCCAGTGGTGGTGAACCAATCAACCACCCCCCATGGTCAAAGAAGGCACCGAACAGACGTGACGGGATTGGAACCATGGTAGGGAATCAGTCCGGAAGATCACGGGCTGGGGCAGCGCAACAGACGTGACGTCGATTCCCGGCCGTGGTCAAAAAACCCGGAAGGCACTGGGGAGAGGCGGGACACAGACGGCAAAGGAAGCCAAAAGGGAATGCCCACACAAGGGAAATGGGAAGGGAGGGGGAAGAGGGAGGAGAACTGCCGGGGCAGCGCACACAATAGGCACAGGGAAAACGAGCTCACAGCAGTACACACAGCACAAGCACATGCCCGGGCGCACACACACCCGCACGGGAAAGGAAGGGAAGGGGGCACACAGCAGGACAGATAACACACATGGCACATTGGATACAGGCAGTCCCAGAATGGGGGGAACCCCAGGGGCACAGCACAGTCACAGGGGGGGAGGCCCCACGGACCGGGGAGCAGACTGGAAATGGTCCAAGAGGCAGACAGGGATCCCACGTGCCGGCCAGGGTGCGATGGATGGGATGGAGGCGTGACGGAGACGAAGAGCAGGGCAGCCGGTCCAGCAACACACACCTCCACCGGGAGGGTGCCCAGAGCCCCAGTCCAGAGGCCCCGGAACCCCAAAGTCACACAGGCTCCTGGGGGGGGGCAGGCACAGGAGGGAGCGAGGCCAGAGCAGGAAGGACAGTGGCACCCGGGCCGCCGGGTGCCGGCACACAGTTCAGGACACAGCCGCAGGAGAAGGCAGTCACGGAGGAGAACGCTTGTTGCAGAGGCAGACAGGGGGGACCCGTGGACAAGGCCCAGAGCCACAGGCAGGGGCAGGGGAACCCCAAGACACAGCCAGCACAACAGCAAGCCAGGAACATCAGGGAGGGAAGGGGCAGCGACTCATGGCGCCAGGGTGAAGGCGGGAGTGAGGGCCAGTATCCAGGGCCAGGAAGGCACAGGGGGACCTCACAGCCAGCTGCAGGGGGCCATGAAGGGGCCTGGGGCTGGGTGACCCACCAGGTGCACAAAGTGGGGTCACTGAAGCATGCCCCAATGGTACCCCAGCACAGACATGTGGTGGGCGACCAGGTAGTATGCCTTGAAGGGATCCTGGGCGGAGAGCCCCACCTACACATCAGAGCAGGACCACACACCAGCCAGCACCACCAGCTCCACTTCAGAGAGCTCTGACAGGCCATAGTCTGCAGGTGGGGGCCACAGAAGGTGACCCAGCTCCAACAGGCAGTGATAGATCACCCCGCGGGACCGCTGGTAACCTCGGGCCCCATGAACACAGCCAAAGAAGGACGCAGCCAGGGCAGGGCTCCCCTCCGATAGGTAGGCCATGTAGCCAGACAGGTTGCACACAGAGAGGGCGGACATGGTCTCCGCAGCCAACCACCCCACATGCAAGCACCTCATCTCCGGGATGCGCCCATCGGGAAAGGGACACAGGCCCAGCGCCTCTGCATGCAGCCGGCAATCATGAGTGCTTGCCACATGGCCATAGTACCGAAGCCTGGAGCTCATACTCTCATAGGCACCAATGAGGGTGTTCGGGCAGCTCAGGAGTAATTGCACAGCTGGAGAATGCCAGAGGTCACACAGGGCCATGGTCTCGCAGAAGGTCCAACTATGCGGGGCGCCCGGGGTGCTGGGGCCTGGGAGCCCGGGGGAAGCGTGGCCAGCCATGGTCCAGCAAGCACCTGAGACTAAACACAATGAAAGGAGGGCACCACAATCCCTGGAGGGATGAGAGAGGAAGCCGGGGAGCTCCAAGGCCAAGCGATAAGGGCACAGGCTGCAACATTGTACGGATACAGAGCGAGGCATGGGGTGCGGACCCAGCCCAGCTACTGCAGCAGAGCACACAGACAGGACAGCCTACACACTAATCAGGGTGCCCAGGACAGCAGACAGCCGATACAGTGAGGTGTGAGGTGATGACAGCAGGAATGCAGCTGCTGCCCGCACACACACACCCGAAGGCTGAACCAAGCATCATGCTCCCTGTCGGGAAGGCATGTGCGGCCCCAGTCTGCTGGCCCTGCAGGAGGTGGGCCTGCCGGTCTGGTGGGCATCCAGGGTGACCCGGGGCCCCAAGGCTGGTTGGCTGGGTGTGACCGGGGGGGGCAGGGCTACACCGGTCCCAACCTACAACAGGTGCAGGTCATCCATCACCATGGAGCTGGGCCAGTTGGGCGCCTGTGGGATGCACCTAGCTGTGTGTGCGGAGTGGTACCGCTCCCACACAGACCTTCTGCGCATCCAGACCGCAGAGGTGCACCTGGCCACCTGGTTGCGCGTGTACATGGCCAAGAGTGCTGCAAGGGCCCGGAGAGCCCACCACGGGTGCAGGTGCTCCATGATCCATCTCAGGGCCCAGAAGGTGTCCGGGGCAGCCCGACTGGGCCTCCTCCACACCCTGGGCCGGACTGCGGCACTCCGCGAGGCAGGCAGCCAGCTCCAGTGGAGGAGGGAAACCATGGGGCGAGCAGCCCTGCTTGTAATGCCCATAGACCAGCGGGTATGGGTCACGGAGCAGGCACAGGGGTGGTGGGCCAGGACCCTTGCCCAATGGGATGAGGCCGCCTGGACATAGCACTTTCGGATGGACATGAGCATCCTCCTGCGGCTTGTGGAGCTGCTAACGCCCTGGCTGGAGCAGCAGGCCACCCCCATGCGGACTCCTATACCCATAATCCAGTGGGTGGACATTGGGGTCTGGGCCCTTGCAACACCCAACTCCTGCCGCTCTGTCTCGCAGCACTTCGGTGTTGGGGTGAGCACCGTCGCTGGGATCCTGTGGGATGTCTGCAAGGTGGTGGAGGGCATGCTCCTGGACCGAGCGATCCAGCTGGTGGACCAGGAGGCTGTGATGGCCGGCTTTGTGGCTGGGGCGCTTCCCCAACTGCATGAGCATCGTGGATGGCACCCACATAGAGATCCTGCATCTATCCGCTGGGGAGGCCTCGGAATATGTCAACAGACACAGGTACCACTCCCTGCAGCTGCAGGTGGTCTTGGACCACCGGGGTTGGTTCATAGACATTTTCACAGTCCACTCTGGTCGCAGTCATGATGCCCGGATCATGACCATCTGTCAGCCGCCGCAGCCGCCGCCAGGCGCGGCGGCCCCCCACCCCCCCGGACACCAAGACACCCGCCCCCCTTACCCGCAGTCTCAGCCCGCCGCCGCCTTCATTCCTGACGCCCCCAGCCGGGGGTCCCAATGGCGGCGACGGCAATAGGGAAAGCTTCAGTCCTGTGCGGGACGCAGCAGAGCCCCGCCCCCCGTTGCGGCGCTCCGCGCGCCTCCAGGCACGCATGGGGGGCGGAGCCAACACTACAAGAGCCGGCACTGTCAGAGTAACAGTGCCGGTGAACAGAGCTGCAGGCCCTGGAGAGACTGGCCCCCTGAGCTAAGTAGCACGAGTGCTTATCTGCTTGTATCTAGACTCCTGTGTGTTGTTCCCTTAACCTGCTCCCCTCCCCCTGTGTATATCTGTGTGTGCCTCTGTCTGTCCTAGTATAGCTGCGTGTGCGTGATTCCCGTTACCCCCTGACCTAGAGTGCAAGGAGAGTGGCTGGGAGCCTGCGGGCTCGCCCGGTTGGGCTTCCTTTCCCTTTTGTCCTGGGTCCATCCTTCCCTTCCTCGGACACGAGAGTGAGCCCCGTGAACCCTACCTGTGAACCTGGGACCCCCTCCCCTGTGGCCCTGGCACGTCCCCCACGCATCCCCCTCATCCTTGCCTGGTCGAGTGGACGTCGAGAGTCTGAGAACCCTCCTTACCCCCCAGCTCTGCGCCCTATGATGATAGGGGTCAATGTTCAGAGTGCGTAAGCACACGAACAGACCCAAATCTGTCTCTTATACACATCTAGATGTGTATAAGAGACAGGGTCAATGTTCAGAGTGCGTAAGCACACGAACAGACCCAAATACTATCCTGACGGGCTTCCTTTCCACCGCACCTCGTAAGCAGAGCCTCCTCGTGTGCAAGTGGCGTGAGTGGGTGGCGCTTCTCCCTTCTATACCCCCTCCCACTGACACCATCTCCCCCTTCTATGCCCGGATGTACCGCGGAGACTTCATGGACATGGGAATGATCCAGATCGAGGGGGTGATGATGCCCCCATGCATCCTGGGAGACCCAGCCTACCCACTTACCCGCTGGCTGATGAAGGCGTATCCGGTCTCCAGGAACCCAGTGGAGGCGCTCTACAATACTCGCCTCTGTGTGAGCAGGACCGTGGTCGAGAGGGCCTTTGGCGCCCTCAAGCAGCACTGGAGGAGCCTCGCGGGCCGGCTTGACTACACGGTGGAGACCTCCTCCCTCGTGATTGGAGCCTGCTGTGTGCTGCACAATGTGTGCGAGACCGAGGGGGCTGACCTCAACTACCCCATGCCCCGGCACCCTCCTGGCCCCGTGCCCCTCTATGTGAATGCTGAGAACCCGTGGGAGTACAGATATGCAAAGCGCATCTGTGCCGCCCTAGTGAGGCAGATCAGCTGGGAGGCCAAGGCGTGAGGCACACACACCCATCTCCACCTCCCTGGGGCCCCCACCAGCACCATGGGCACGCCTCTGTACAGCCACCCACCCACCCACTGGCCCGGGCCCGTGAAATGACCGACGGAGGCAATAGTTGTGCCCATACCTTTATTTCTGCACACAGGTACATGTGTCCCCACTAGGGCTGAAGCGGCAGCAGCTTTTACAATGCCGTGATTCCATTCTGCCATTTCGGAATTGCCTGTGCCACACCGCGGCTTTTCTTCCGACATTCCGCTAATTCCGCTGGCATTCTGCAAATTCAGAAACTATTGGGAAAATTGCGGAATTGTCGGAAACTGTCTGAAAACCGCTGTTCTGCTATTTTGTGGTGCTGGCGGAAGTAGCGAAAATGGCATGTTTCCGCTATGTGTGAAGCCTGTGGAAGTAGTGGAATTAAATTAGTGGAACTGCAGAAGTAGCGGAATGAAACTAGCGGAATCAAAGCCACCCACCTCCCTCTGACGTGCTCCCCCCCTTAGACCACTCTCCACCTTTCCCCCTTCCCCTCCATCCCCCACGTCTCCAGGGCCTCCCCCTTGGCCGCCCTGTGGTCGCCGTGGAGTTCTGGCTGCTCCCCCCTCTCCCCGTTGTCCATGTCCCCAACTGTGTCCTGGGAGGCCTCGGTGTCCTGCGGGTTGGGCTGTGGTGGGAGGGCGGCCGGGCCCGGGGCCGGAAGGGCCCCCCTGGCTGGCAGCTCCCTCATGAGGCCTACAGGGACCAGTAGGCGGAAGCGCAGCCCCAGAGAGCGTGCCGGTGGCTGGAGCAGTGGTGGAGGTGGTGGGGGTGCCACGTGGCCTGGCATGGAGGCTGGGGCAGGTAGGTTTCCCGGTGCGGCGGCTGCCATGACATAGGCACTCATAGTACCCATGTGTAGGAGCGGTGAGGTGCCTATGTCATGGGACCAGTCCATCTTAGCAAAGTGCTCCCTGACCATCTGGTCTATGGCCTGTTCCAGCTGCCCGAATGCCTCCACCTTCCTGCTGTGCTCCTGGCGCTCCCACCTCTTTTCAAGGCGCACCTCCGCCTGGAGCTTCCAGTCCCTGGCCTCCGCCTGCTGCACGGCCCTTTCGGTGGCCGCCTCCATGCGGTCAATGACCTCGATTATCTTCTCGCCCTGCTCTGTGGTGTAGCAGACAATCTCCTCCGCCTGCTCCTCCTGCAGCGCCGTACCCATGCCCGGTGCTCCTGCATCCATTGGGCTGGGGGCACGGGTCCACCTTGCTGCTCCACGGTGGGTTGTCCTGTTGGGGTGCATGGTAGGGGATGGTTAGTCACCCCAGATGCCCCCCCCCTTCCGTGCCGTGGGTGGGGGTCCCTGGGCCCCTCCCCTCTGGGGGGCAGCAGGGCCCCCCCAGGTGCCCCCTGTGGCCAGCCCCACCCCAGGGTCCGGTGTCCCCACCCAGGCTCCCTGGGCCTCCCCCCCCACCTTGTCATGTTGCCTCACCTGGGGCTTCTGGTTGCTCCTGGGGCTGCTCACCTCTGTTCCCCTCGCCAGGCTGTTGCGGATGCCGGGGTGTGCCATGCCCTGTGCAGATATGGGGAGGGGTGGGTGGGGTTCGGCGGTTCGTGTCCCCTGGCAGACCCCGGTCCCCTTCTTTGGGGCACAGGGTTTTGGGGGGGTTGCTGAGGGCAACCCCATGGCCAGTGTGCCCCCTTTCCCCCCCTTCAGGCCTTTCCCCCCCCCCGGTCTGGGTCCCGTCCCACCTTCCGGATTAACCTCTATGTCGGTCTCTGAGTCCTCCGAGACCAGCTCCTTGGTGTGGCTGAGGTCCCCCTGTGTCCACTGGCTAATGGTGACCAGGGTGCTGGCCTCGGATCCTCCCACTAGGGACCATGGCTGGAGGCTGGTGCACGAGAGGGGCTTGCTTGTCCCCGAGCATTTACTTGGGGGGCGGGACTCCTGGAGCCGGGGTCTTTTCTGGTGGCGGCAAGGGGAGGGGGTACCTGGGCCCGTTCCCTGCCCTGGACCACGGCGCTCCCCACGAAACACGGGGCGACTACAGACCCCTTCATGTGAAGGACCCGGTCCAGGGCATCGTAGTAGGGGGTGGTCCAGGCTCCATGTCCGGACCGCCGGTTGTTGTTCTTGATGGCCTTGTACCCCCTCTTGAGCTCCTTGGCCTTCGACCTGCACTGGGCCACTGTCCTGCGATGCCCTGCCGCCTCCATTTCCCACACGATCTCCCTGAAGACGTGCTCATTGTTTTGGTTGACCGCCAGCTCCAGCTGGTGCTCCAGGGTTCCCCAGATGCGGATAAAGTCCTGGGTTTCTCTGTGCCCCCATTGCCCCCCTCGATGGGTTGCGGACCTCCTCCTCCTCCAGCCCTCTCTTCTGGGGGCTCGGGCTCCCGGGCCCATTTATATGTCTGCGGATCATAAGGGGGGTGGTTGATTACCGTGTTGCCACAGCCCCGGGTCCCTCTCCCTTTCCCCCCCTGCTGGCCCGCCTGCCCGCCTTTGGGCCCCCATGCCACCTCCCCCCCCCTTCGGCCCCTTACCCGTGTCCGAGGTGCCTCATCCCCCGGGATGACAGCGGGCGGCGGGGCGGCCCGTCCTGGCTGCAGCTGCAGCTGCTGCTGTCCCTCCACCACCTCCAGGTGTAGCACGACCACCTCCTCCTCTGCCTGCGCCTCCACTGCCTCCTCCTCCTCCCTTGCTCTCTCTCTCCCACTGCTCTCCTCTCCCTTCTGCCTCGATCCATCCTGCTACATTCCCCTGCTGCCGGAAGCCCTTTAAATCTCCCTCCCCGGCCTGCATTGTTGCTGGTTGCCTGGCAGCAACGCTGCATGCTTTGTTGCCAGCTGGGGATCTTTTTACTTGATTCCGGCCGGCCGTTCAGATGTTACTTTTTGTTGTTTCCAGTTGGGAATCACTTTGACCACGCTTTCGGAGATGGTCCGGGCCGGAGCTCCGGAACTGTGGTTATTTTTGACCCCTGGTGGGGATTGACTGTGGTGAACATCTGGCACCCCCGAAACAGATGTTCACAGTGCTTTGGCCCCGCCGCAGGATTGAGTGTGGTTGACTGTGATCTAGTAACGTCTGAAAATACCCATTGACAAATTGGAGCGGATTCAGAGGAGGGCAACAATGTCTTCTGAGGAAAGGTTGAAAGAAGTGGGTAAGTTTAGCCTAGCAAAGAGAAGTTTAAGCATGATAGTAGTCTTCTTGGAGGGGTGGCACGGAACTGTTCTTTATTACTACTACAGAGGGCAGGACTAGAAATAATGAGCTCAAATCACAGGAAGGTAGATTTTGGTTAGATATCAAGATACATTTCCTAACGGTAAGAGCTGTACAGCAATGGAATATGTTGCCTAGGGAGGTTGTAGACTCTCCATCACTGAATTATTATTATTTTTTTAATTAAAAAAAAGCTGGAGCACCATCTGTTGGAGATGCTGTAGTTGGAGTCATCCTGCATCCAAGTAGAGGTTGGACTAGATGACCCTTGAAGTACCCTCCAGCTCTGCCATTCTATGCTTCTTGGTCACCGTGGGCCAAATTGCCTCGCAGTAGTTTTCTGGCAAACAACAATTGCACAAAAATATCTGATCATGCAGCTGGTGTAATTTATTTCTACATTGCAGGAGTGGTCAAATCCTGCTGTAACTTATCAGCGTGAGCTGTTTTCAAGTTAAATGTGCAGTATTTTGAGCTGTTAGTAAGTGATGATTTTTCTAGCAATTTTTATTAATATTTTATTTAGAAAATATGGATGAAATAAAACCAGATTTTAAAACTACACCTGATGGAACTGTTCAACTGTCCTGCTGGTGGCCTGTGGACCAAACTAGCACCTGGCTGAAGATTCAAGGAGGGCTGAATGTATTTTGACTTGTTCTCTTACCTTTGGATTTTGTTGGCAATCATTTCTTCTTTAGACAGTCCACTCATTTTTAGACCACATCCCCAAACTCACTGCTGTGAGTGGATTTCCATGCGAGAGTGTGGAGTACCTTGCTCCACATACAATATTCTCATTCGCTATTAACAGCTGGGAAAGCATTAGTAGATCAATAGCTTTGCAAGCGATTTGTTTTAGTATTTAATTAGGCTTGAAATGTACGAACGCCAAAGCCCTAATTGCAAGCTTGCTTCTGTTTCCGTTGCAGTCAAGAACAAAATCCCCTTTGCTTAATTAGGAGCAGATTTAGGTTGTGTATGTCCCATCTATTAATCTGTCTAACATCTTCTTTTAATGATTACTAAGGCAACGGAAACCCATTTGGTGGGCCGGATGCACCTGGTTCAAAACAGAGCATGGTTTGGAGCAGCTGTTAAATTCAGTCTGTGTGGTGCCTCAAAAGAGGATGGCATCTCCACCGCCTCTGTGGGTGAACCCATAGGGCATCTCCTCGCAAGCAAGGTCAGATACTTCCATTGTAGAGTGCCTACCCTTGCCCCGCTCTCTCCATAGCGCAGTGGAGTCAGTGGTCCAAAGACATGGACAGATGTTGATAGGAAGGATCTGACAAAGAGATGGGGTGCAACTGGCGTGGCTAGAAGATGAGACAAATGGAACTGTTTCATCTAGGCTCATTCACACGGACCATGTTAGGTGACTGATGGAAGCAAAGATGTGTTTGGCACTTGCTTTAAACACATGAAAATTATTACACAAGAAGTGAGGGAGTGACAAACCAGCTGATGGGAATTAGGAGTATTTGGCATGCTGTAACTGTGAGGGCGCCTGTTCCCCCAAATCTTATGATGTAAACCTCTTCAGCTAGATGTCTAATCTGTGCTTCTCTGAATAAAGGGAAATGAAGGCCACAAAGTTGCAGAGCTCCCCTCCTTAAATAAGGAAACTCCCCATCTCCCTTTTACCACACTCCCTCTAGCCTTACCCACAACTAGGCCTGGCTTTGGGCCGAACCAGATTGGACCATGGCCTTGGGCCTTGTTGGTAAGAGGACCCCATAAAATGACTTGGGTGTGGGCACAGGTCCCAGGATGGGCGGGAGTCAGAGTGGGGCTTCACAGAAGCGGCAGCTGCAGCAGTGCAGCGCCGTGCTCCTCCTTCCTCCCAGAAGTGCCTGCACCAAGTTTCCATGGAAGGAGTGGGGGGCTTCTTCAGCAGTGAGGGAAGCCCCACCATCTCCACAAATCCTACCCCTATGGCTCTGTCTGGGGCTTTTGGAAAGGAAGCACTGCATGCACCTGGCCCCTACCTCCCCCATCATAGCCCTAGCCCCATCCCTGTCCCAGGCTCAGAATTTGCAGGCACGGGGCAAAAATAAAAAGAGAGGCCCTCATGGTCCCGCTGCTTTAATCATTGGCAGTCTAGTATTTGCTTAAACAAACTCCTGTGTGGACACATGGGCTTTCCTGAACACATACACAACCTCTCTCTCATTTTTCACGCACTCGCACGCACGCACCCTCTGGACAGGGAGATTCAGGCATCAGTGATTTACTGAAGACAAAGGCAGCGGGGGGAGGGGGGGGAGGAGCAATCACCCCAACCCCCCCCCCAGAGGCTGAGAGTCACAGATGGAAAGAGAGGGACCTGCAGGAATAGCCCACCCTGAGGCCTCAGAAATGCTGCAGGGGGGGGCATTGGTCCTGTTTTATACAGGACAATCCTGTTTTTTAAGGGTTTGTCCGCTGTCCTTCATTTACACCTTTTTCTCCTCTATTTCCCACAAGCTGCCAACACTGCCACTTTCACCACTCACCCCCAGAAGTCATGATCTCATGACTTTCAGGTGGGAACAGCAGCACTGACAGCATATGGACTTGGAGGTGAGCCAGCAGTCACAGCACTGGAGGGGTGGTGGTACTAGGGTTACCATAGTGTCCAGATTTTCCAGGACATGACCACTTTTTTAAACGTTCACCCCCCCACCCCATCTGGGTGGATTTTTAAAATATGCACCCATGGCTGGGATTTGGCTGGTACCGTTGCATCCCCTTCCTCACCCCATACGCAGCGCTTGTTGCTCAGCCCTGGCTGGAGCCCCGAGCCACCTTTGCTCTTCCTCCTCCCACCCCCATGTCCTGTATTCCCTCCTCCCATGTCCTGTATTCTTGGGATGCGTCAGTGACCACCCGAATGCTGTAGGGATGGGCGAACGTGGTTTGGAAGTTCGGAGTTCGACCCGAACTCGGCCTGTCGAACCCGAACCCGAATCCGAACACAAACCGACCGAGCCGAACTCAATTCCAAATGCCGAAATGACCAAAAAGTTTGGTCAGTTCGGATAGCATTCGGGTGAGTTCGGGTGGCTAAAACGACAAAACATGGGGTCACTGGAAGGCCAAACATGGCAAGGAGGGGGACTCAGCTGAGGACCAGACTTCCAGGCACCAAGGGTGGAGAGGCTTGGAGTAGCAGCCAGCCTGCCCAATCACTATCCCTTTTTGCCTCAGACCACTGGCTTCGCAGTCTGCGATTGGCCACGGGCTAGGCTGCATGGAGCTAATGGGGCTTGCGGTGAGGCGGGCGCAGCAAGAAACAAAACTGATTGCCTCCCCCCTTCCCAACACCTTCTGAGCTAGTCACTGTTCCTGAACAGCAGGCGTTTCAGAAGGCTCCCTCTCTCCCAGCAGTTTTTGTTCCTTCCTATTCCTAATCCATTGCCATCCTCCTCCTATTTCACCCATCCAACCCAT
>QEPC01000715.1:4075813-4103807 GCA_003113815.1 Sphenodon punctatus
CATGGAATTATTTTCTTATATTTCTAGAAAGGGTTGAAAGGAACTGTCATTCAGAGGGGGAGGGTTCTTTTTATACTAGAGGAGCTCAAGACCATCATGTGGTCTATTATTTGAATAGGGTGAGTGCACACAACCCAGTTGTGAGAATGTTGGGAGCCATCTCGAAGAACCTTATTTACAAATCAACAACCTTCTGATCAGCACGTGGGGAGGAGCGGCTGCTGCTGCTGCTGCTGCTGCTAGAAGCCAGAGGCAGGTGAGGGATGGGGTCTGGAGTCAGGGAGGGGAGGCAGCATCACTTTCTGGGGGAGAAGCTGGCTGCAGCCTGCTGCCCAGCCAGGCAAGTGCGGGGCCCAGCTGGCCACGGGGCCATGTGCAGCCGCACATGTGGCACATGCCTGGGGCTGGTCCTGTAGCCACTCCAGCCCCAGGACCCACCAACCAGGGTTCTGGGGCCAAGTTACAGGCAGGGAGGGCTGTGGCCAATTCCTAGAAATTGCCACTCTAGCCCCAGGACCCACCATCATGGGTCTGGGGCCATCATTCCTTGCACAGAAAGCCTTTTTCCGAATGCCCAAACCAAACAGGACCAAACCGAATGACCAAACTCGAACGCAGTGAACAAACCGAACAGCTGAACCGAACGGGCGAACTGAACCGGACCAAACCAAACAGTCAAACCTGAACCTCAGTCTGTTCACCCATCCCTAGAATGCTACACCTGCGGCTACCAGGACTGGTCCTCCTGTGTGGGCCCCCTCCAAATGTGGGGCCTGGGTCATGACCCCTATTAGTCCTACTTAAAGTTTGCCCTGCCAAGGCCTTCACCCTCTAAAGAGACGGCCCTGTCCACAAAGTCACATCTACCCTTGTCCCGGGGAATCACCCAGAGTAAGGCCATTGGAAAGATTTGTGATAGGTGTAAACCAGAGAAGTTATAATCATCTTCATAGGTAAAACTTGAATCTGAATGCTATGTCTGTTTATAAACTGGAGTCAGGTAAACAAAGGGTAAAAACAGACATGACAGTGGCCTGGTTTGGCCCGGAACCCACTGGCACGTTGGTTTACGCTGCATCGCCAGATGTTAGCCCAGGACTGTCGTGGGATGGGTAGGCAGCTAGCCTGGGCTGCGTCCTTGGAAAATCTCTGAGGATGCAGCCTGGCCTAAGGGCTGCCAATGCAGGCTAGAACGTGTGTTCAGCCCTGCCTTATCCACCTTGCGGTAGGGACTGACGTGGCTGGTCACCATGGCTGTCTGTCATGGGGTGAGGGCAGGGGCAGCTGCCCACACATTTGTTTAGCTCCCCAGGCCATGTGGGCAGTGGGACGGTTCTCCGGCCACAGGCACGTCTGTTCAGTGCCCCTCCCCAACCCAGGCCATGTCTGGTGCGGTTTCCTGCCCCGGGCCAGGGAGCCGCCACACTGCCTTACCCAAAGTGATTATGATTGTGCCACCTTAGAACTGTACAAACCTAGAAGCTTAGAAACTCTGCTTAGTCCAGTCTGATTTGAACCTGGAGAAGGAGGGGACATCCTCTGGTCCAGATTGGGGGCAACACTGAGGGGGGCAAGAGGGGGACAAGAGGCAGCTTACACTTGAGGACTTCCCCATAACCACCACCCCTCCTCTGGAAATGTTTTATCTTCCCAGATTAAATGGAAAATTTCCATGACTTGCTGGTACTTTCATAACATTTTGCTACTTTTGTAACATTTTCTATTGGTACTTTCCCTGACTTGTCCATAACATTGGCACTGTCACTGCAGGTACACTTACAGAGCCATCCACGCTAATTTTCTATTTGTCTTCCCGCTTACAGAGCCATCTGCACCATCTTTGTATGCGTTATCTGCTGGAATAAACCCAGCTGCTCCTCCTGTAACAGAACGTTCATGAGAGAGGGAGACAGTAAGTCACTTTTCTAACTTTTGCTCATTTTACGCAGGGGTGCGTTTCTATATCCAAACTTCAAAATTACAACTCTGCATTTCAAAAACTAAATACATGAAATTGGACTGCGCCCAACATGCGCTCCAGAACACCTCTAACTTCCTTAATACAGCTGCTTGCACTAACTACCCATGCGCACTCAAGTTGCAAAAGACTAAAAATTCTACTGTTGCCTCCAAAATTCAAACTGTTATAACTCACTCATTTTAAACAGAGTTTCTTGAAATTTGGGACATTCCACAACATATCCAAGCAATCCCTTCTACCAAGTTTCACACTGATAGGAGGCACCATTTAGATAGTATAATGATTGGCATGTTTGTGATTATAACGGTGCAATGCAGATGCCTTAACTAGTAGAGCCACTTCTGTAGCTCTATAATTATGCACAGTATGCTACTAAAGGAAACTTGACATACTCTACTGTGCCTGACTCCTTGGTGCTGAGGGGGTATCGTTCTTTTGAACCTCCTCCCCTTCCTCAACACTTCTCAGATTCAGGCTCTAAATCTGTGATTGGCCACGGGTTAGGCTGCACGGAACCAATGGGGCTTGTGGTAAGGCGGGCACAGCAAGTAACAAAAGTAATAGCCCTCCCCCCCTTCCATATCGTTCTGAGCTAGCCACTGATTCTGTCAGCAGGCGTTTTCAGAACTCTTCCTCTCCCAGCAGTTTGTGTTCCTCCCAATCCATTGCCATCCTCCTCCTATATCACCCATTTCCACACATTTACCTCCATAGTTTCATTTATTTAGATTAGATTAGATAGATTTAGGTGTTATACCTGGCATCAAGAAGCAGCCACTCCAGCCCCAGGTCCCACCCTCAGGGTTCTGGAGCCTACATTCCAGGCAGGGAGGGCTGTCCATCCACTTCATCCAGAAGCTGCCACTCCTGTCCCAGGACACACCATCAGGGTTCTAGGGCCGTCATTCCACTCACAGGGAGCTGTCATTCCAGAGCATCAAGTAACAGCCAGCCACTCCAGCCCCAGGACCCACCAACAGGGCCTACGTTACAGGCAGGGAGGACTGTCATTCCACTTCATCCAGAAGCTGCCACTCTAGTCCCAGGACCCACCCTCAGGGTTCTGGGGTCGTCATTCTGCTCACGGGGAGCTGTCATTCCACGGCATCAAGAAGCAGCCACTCCAGCCCCAGGATCCACCATCAGGGTTCTGGGGCCTACGTTACAGGCAGGGAGGGCTATTGTTCCTCTTCATCTAGAAGTTGCCACTGTAGTCCCAGGACCCACTGTCAGGGTATTGGGGCTGTCATTCCGCTCATGGGGAGCCATCGTTCCACCGCATCACGACACAGCCAGTCACTCCATCCCCAGGACCCACCATCAGGGTTCTGGGGCCATCATTCCGCTCCCGGGGAGCTGTCATTCCACATCATCCAGAAGCTGCCACTCCTGTCCCAGGACCCACCCTCAGGGTTCTGGGGCTGTGATTCTGCTCATGGGGAGCTGTAATTCCATGGCATTAAGAAGCAGCCACTCCATCCCCAGGACCCACCATCAGGGTTCTGGGGCAGTCATTCCGCTCACAGGGAGCTGTCATTCCACAGCATCAAGAAACAGCCAGCCACTCCAGCCCCAGGTCTCACCCTCAGGGTTCTGGGGCCTACATTACAGGCAGGGAGGGTTGTCATTCTACTTCATCCAGAAGCTGCCACTCCTGTTCCAGGACCCACTGACAGGGTTCTGGGGCCTATGTTACAGGCAGGGAGGGCTGTCATCATTCCACTTCATCCAGAAGCTGCCACTCTAGTCCCAGGACCCACTGTCAGGGTTCTGGGGTCTACATTACAGACAGAGAGGGCTGTCATTCCACTTCATCCAGAAGCTGCCACTCTAGTCCCAGGACCCACTGTCAGGGTTCTGGGGTCATCATTCCGCTCACGGGGAGCTGTCATTCCACGGCATCAAGAAGCAGCCACTCCAGCCCTAGGATCCACTATCAGGGTTCTGGGGCCTACATTACAGGCAGGGAGGGCTATTGTTCCTCTTCATCTAGAAGTTGCCACTGTAGTCCCAGGACCCACTGTCAGGGTATTGGGGCCATCATTCTGCTCATGGGGAGCCGTCGTTCCACCGCATCAAGAAACAGCCAGCCACTCCAGCCCCTGGACTGGGTTCTGGGGTCGTCATTCCACTCATGGGTAGCTGTCATTCAACATCATCAAGAAGTAGCCACTCCAGCCCCAGGACCCACCATCAGGGTTCTGGGGCCTATGTTACAGGCAGGGAGGGCTGTCATTCCACTTCATCAAGAAGCTGCCACTCCTGTCCCAGGACCCACCGACAGGGTTGTGGGGCCTATGTTACAGGCAGGGAGGGCTGTCATCATTCCACTTCATTCAGAAGCTGCCACTCTAGTCCCAGGACCCACCATCAGGGTTCTGGGGCCGCCATTCCGCTCACGGGGAGCTGTCATTCCACGTCATCCAGAATCTGCCATCCTAGTCCCAGGACCCACCCTCAGGGTTCTGGGGTCGTCATTCCACTCACAGGAAGCTGTCATTCCACGGCATCAAGAAGCAGCCACTCCAGCTCCAGGATCCACCATCAGTGTTCTGGGGCCTGCGTTCCAGGCAGGGAGGGCTGTCCATCCACGTCACCCAGATGCAATAGGGGTGGTGCTGCTGCTGCTGCTGCTGCTGTTGCTGTTGCTGCTGCTGCTGCTGCTGCTGCTTCTGCTTCTGCTGCTGGTGCTGCTGCTCAGCCTGCTGCTGGTGCTGCTACTGCTAGGGTTGGGGGCAGGGACAGAACCTGCTGGCTGAAGGGGGTGGCTTCTCCCACTCCCACCATCCCCAGGGGCATACTGCTGCTGCTACTGCCGCACACTCTCCAGAGCCCTCCCTCTCTGCCTGCTGGACCCTCTCCACCAGCTCACCCTTTCATTGGTCATAGAGAGGTGTCTGGTGTGCCACGCTGCCCCTTGACCTTGGGGTCCAGCATGGTTGCCAAAACATATTCCTCCTGGTGCAGGAGCTCATCAAACTGCGCCTTCAGCCCTGCCATCAGCTGCTGCACCAGGGCAACTGCCTCAGCCGCCAGCTTCTTGCCCTGAAGGCCACAATCCTGCCCCTGGAGAATTTCCTCCAACATCCTGAGGAGACTTTGGACCAGATGGGTCACCTGGCTGATGGTGGCTGTGGAGGAGCTGATGGTCTCCGTCATGGCCAGGAATGGTCTGAAAACAAAGACCGTGTGAGTAAGGATCTCCCATTCTGACCCATTGTACCCTGGAGGTGCCCCGCTGTCCGTCACCAGTTGAACCTGATGCAAAGCATGAGAAGCCGCTGGAGCATCAGGAATGTGGAATTCCACCTCGTGGACATATCCTGCACCATTGGTGCACTGGGGAGCCTTGCTCTGCCTGCTTCACCCGGAATAGGTCGCTGCCCTTCATGCTCTGGTTAAAGAAACTGGCCAGCTTCCTCCCCCGCTCGATCACAGAGATAAGGGTGCCTGCCCCAATCCCCTTCTCCCCCAAGCCTAGAGTGTCCCTGACCACCAGGTGAAGGGTGTGTGTGGCACAAGGGATGCTGGTGAAGCCCCCCTCGTGGACTTCCCTCAATATTTTGGCTGCATTGTGCGTCACCATGCACCCCTTGGTTAAGGGCGCACCTGGCATGACCCACTCTCTCACCATGGCGGTCAGGGCTGCCTCGATGGTCCGAGACATGGGGGGGCCGTACATGACTTCTGCTGAAGCAGGGCCCACCTATACCCTGCTTCGGGACCCCTCCTGCCACTCTCAAATGCTGCCTCCAGGTCCTGCCACCAGTGCGCCATCATTGCCAGGTAGGCGTGCAACATTTCTGCTCAACCACAGGTCTGTGGTGAAGTGGACAGTGGCACCCCCAGCCCCTACCAGCTGCTCCCTCACCTGCTCCTTTAAAGCCTGGTACAGGGCTGGCACCACCTGTCGACTCAGGGTGGTGCGCAAGGGCAGCTTAAACTGGGGGGCCACAAAGCCAATCAGGTGCCTAAACCCCATATCCTTGACCACCGAGAAGGGTTGCCCATCAAGCACAATCATTTCACCCAACATGTGTGTGGCTTTCAGTTGAAAGCCACGCCACTCTCCACATCCTGCAGCTGCCAATGGACTTGGCAGCTGCCCCCAGCCGAACTCCTCCATGGTGCACTGATGCTTTTGGACATCAAATGGCTGCTGCTGCTGCTGCACCACTGACAGCACTGATGGGAGGGGCAGAACACGGTGGCGACACAGCTCTCGGAGGGACGTGTGGCCGGCCCTGTCCAAAGTTATTACATTGGATTGGGGTAAAGGGGAAGGGTACAGGGAACATACAAGGGGCAACAGGGAGGATGGCATGGTACTCTCTCCGAGGAAGGGCCCTAGTGGAAATAGTTCCCTCAGGTTCATATTTGGGCTTTCCCCCCAACTTAGGGTGCAACCCGAATCATCACAAGGAAAGGAGAGGAACCAAGGCGCCAGAGGGAGTATGGGGAAGAGGGGCAAAGAACATGGGGGTGGTGTTGGGTACTTACAGTCTCTGGGGGGTCCAGGGCACCATGCTGTGATGGGTGAGGGAGGGGTGAGGGCACAGGGCCAATGGGAGTGGGACAGGGAAAGGGAGAAGGGAGAACAAGGGGAGAGGGGCAAGGGCAATCACTCCAGGCAGACCAAAGGCTAGAGGGAAGAACCAAGACCCACTAAACCTGTGGGGGGAGGAAGATGCAGTCACACTTCCAATTCACTTGCTGGCAGAGGGGGGAAGGGTAGAAGCAGGGCAAGGGATTCAAGACACCACAGACACTCATGACAAACAAGGAAGGACAAGATTAAGACAACCCACAATCACTTTTCTGTGTTACCAGAACCAGGTCACACCAGGACAAGGGGCCAGCCTCTCGTGCGATTACCGGCGGGGTTCTGTTGCCCCGCTGGCACTTTTGTAGCAAGAAGGGCGGCGGCAAAATGTGAGGTAGCTACCCCCATCACCAAACACCGCTCCGCCAGCTGAGTGCTGCATCAGGGCGGGGCGTTCTCAGGAGTCACGGTGCTGCGTGAGCTCGCCAGCTGGGGCGTGCACGCCCCCATCCCTGTGCGGTGTCCTCGTCCCGTTGCGCCCTTGCCTGTGGGTGCGGTGTGACAGAACCCCCCCATCCAGGGCCCCGTCCCCCACAACCACCAAGGTTCGAAGGCCCAGTTTAGAGGGGTGGTGTCTGTGGAAGGCAAGGATGAGGCGGGGGGCGTGAATATTCAAAGAGGGCTCCCAGGAATGTTCAATGGGTCCATAATGTTTCCAATCCACCAAATAGTAAAGCCGGGACCCAATGAGCTGGGAGTCCAGGATCGCCCGGACCTCATACTCTGGGTACCCCTGGAGAAGGGTGGGGGGAAGAGGGGCAGTGCGTTGGAGAGAATGCAGCTGGGATCGGGCTTTTTTCAAGAGTGACACGTGGAAGGAGGGATGTATCCAGAGGTGGGCCAGAAGGGCCACAGTATAGGTGACCTCGTTAAGCTTACGAGTGATAGAAAAAGGTCCCATATACTTATCGTCTAGTTTAGTGGAGGGTCTCATGGAGGGGTAATATGTCTGGTGAACCCATATCAAGTCACCCACCTGCATAGGAGGGCATGGGAGTTGGCGTTTGTCCACCGATGTCTGTAAACATCGTTGGACGATTTGTTGTGCAGATTTGATAATCGACACCAACGCTCCTGCTGCCAGGACTGAAGTGGTGGATAAATCTGGAAAACACAAGGGAGGGTGGAATCCATAGGAGACATAAAATGGAGAGGTTCCTAGAGAGGCATTGGGACCATTGTTGTATGTGAATTCTGCAAGTGGGATATGTTTCACCCAGTTGTCTTGGAGATAGTTGCAAAAAGAGCAGAGATATTGTTGTAGATGTTGATTTATTTGTTCAACTTGTCCGTTCGTTTGCGGGTGATAGGCGGTGGTGGGCCGCAATTTCACTCCTAAAAGTGTGAAAAAGGCCTTCCAGAATTGGGAGATAAATTGAGGTCCTCTGTCTGAAACAATTTCTCTTGGCACGCCGTGTAATTGTACCACTGCTTGGAGCAGGAGTTTTGCAGTTTTCGTTGCAGTTGGTATGCCTTACAGGGTACGAAGTGTCCCATTTTGGTGAAATAATCCATGATCATAAGGATGGTATCATGGTCTTTGGACTTTGGAAGCCCTACAATAAAGTCCACAGTGATTCTCTGCCAGGGGCCCTTTGGGGGGGGGTCTGCTAGTTGTAGTAATCCTATGGGCAAACGATGTGGCAGGCACAAGTGGAACACACTTGAACATAGTGCTCAACGTCGCGATGGATTCCTGGCCACCAGATTGCTCGAAGGATAAGGGCTAAGGTACGCTGGCACCCCAGATGCCCTACCAGACAGGAGTCGTGATGTGCCCACAACACCTGAGGTCTATACCTCAGGGGAATAACTACCCATTTATGGTAGTAATACAAGTCATGTTTTAGTTGGTACTCTTGGTGAGGTTTCTTTTTCTTGCTCCCCTTCTGTAGGTCCTGGAGAGATGGGCAGGTGGCAGCGAAAGTCCCTGGAGGGAGCAAGGGCCCATGGGACTCCATGGTGTTCTCGTCCTTGGTATAACATCAAGAAAGTGCATCGGCCATCATATTCTGGGACCCGGGTCTATATTGGATTTTAAACTGGAAGCGCGAGAAAAACAGCGCCCACCAGGCATGTCATGCACTGGCAATGCGGGCAGTTTGCATGAAGGTTAAATGTTTGTGGTCAGTGTACATGAGGACCGGGTAAGGCCCTCCCTCTAAGAAATGTCTCCATGCCTCAAATGCAGCCTTGATGGTGAGTAATTCCTTGTCTAGGATGGTATAGTTTCTTTCTGCTGTTGTCAATTGGTGGGAATAAAAAGTACAAGGTAATCGGAGCTCCGATCCGTCTTGAACTTGGGTCAGGACAGCTCCTAATGCAGTGTTGGAGGCATCTGCTTCGACGATAAATGGTTTAGTCACGTCTGGATATTGTGGGGTGGACATGAAGGCTTTCTTGAGGTGTTCAAAAGCTCGTTGTTGAGGTGTGGCCCACTCATATGACCCTCCCTTTTTCAGTAAGGCAGTTAAGGGTGTGGTTTGGCGGGCATACTCCGGGATATATTGCCGGTAGTAGTTGATACTCCCAAGAAAGCGTTGTAGCACTTTCACAGAGGTGGGAGCGGGCCAGCGTCGGATCGCCTCAACCTTGTTGGGGTCCATGCGGATGTCACTTGGCAAGATAATAAACCCCAAAAAGGGGATGGTAGTGGCATGGAACATACACTTCTCTCTTTTACAGTACAACTTACGAACCAATAATCTCTTGAGTACGGTCTGCACATGGTATACATGATCAGCGACAGACGCTGAAAGCACAAGGATGTCATCCAAGTAGGCCACGACATATATATCCAATATGTCTCTAAAAATATCATTAATAAAATGTTGGAAAGTTGCCGGAGCATTGACGAGTCCATACGGCAAGACTCGGTATTCAAAATGACCAAACCAGGTTCTAAAGGCTGTTTTCCATTCGTCACCCTTTCGTATACGAACGAGATTATAGGCCCCCGTAAATCAAGTTTGGTAAATACTTTTGCCCCCTGTAGTTTCCCTAACAATTTGGGGATTAGGGGTAAGGGGTACCTATTTTTTATCGTGACACTGTTCAACCCTCTATAGTTTATACACGGGCGGAGATCCCCCTCTTTCTTTGGGACAAAGAACAAGGGAGTCCCGGTGGGGGACAAAGAATGGCGAATGAACCCCTTCTCTAGGTTTTCCTTAATGTAGTCCCTCAAGGTCTCTCTCTCTCCAGGGGATAAGTTGTAGTTTCGCCCATATGGGGGCTCCGTCCCCAGTAGTAGTTCTATCAGGCAATCGTACAGCCGAGGGGGTGGAAGTTCGGCGGCTTCTTTCTTGCTAAATACCTCCATTAAATCCCAGCATGGTGGGGGGATCATGGGCAGTAAGGGTGGGGGTTGGGTGGCAGTGGCCCGAGCACTTGATGGGGAAGGTAGTTTACAGTGGGTCTGACAAAAGGGGGAAGTAAACTGAAGTCAATCGGTGACCCAATCAATAGAGGGGTTGTGCGTCTGTAACCAGGGAAACTCTAATACTGAGGGGAACAGCAGGGAGGTTATCAAGTCAAACTAGAGGATTTCTTTGTGACCTCCCATCATGCAGGCGACCGGCGTGGTGCATCGTTGCACTGGTCCCGACGCAATGGGGGACCCATCAATAGTTTGTATCAGCTCCAAGTCCCTGATCTGATGGGGGATTCCATGGTTGGCAGCGAAATCTCCATCCACGAAATTCCCCGAAGCTTCGGAGTCAACAAGGGCCTTCACCATAAGTGACCTTGGGGGTGGATACAGTCATTGTCACAAGGACATACAACTGTCGGGAGTGGCCCAGGGTATTTGTGGCTCCGTGGTTGGGAGAGGAAAAATTCACTGAGAAGCCCCCTGTTCCTCTCGGGTCATGGCGTTTCCCACCGAAGGTAATCGAACAGACCTAGCAGGGCATTCCCTGGAAAAATGGGACCCTTCCCCACAGCAGAAATAGAGGCATAATTGTCGCCTCCTCTCTCTCTCTGCGAGGCTTAATGGGCCCCAGGCAGCTCCGATATGCATTGGTTCGGGGGCGGACTCTGCCACCGTCGAGGGTGGTGAGAGAGCAGGTGCTTTGGGTATTCGAGAAGGGAACCCCCGCCCCATGTCCCAATGCTTTTCCCTTCTTCTCTCTGTCAGTCTCTCATCTATATGGACAGTTAAAGTAACCATTTCCTCAAGTGTCTCGGGTGTGGTTGCAGCCCCTCCTAACGGATCCTTTATTTCATCACGTAAGTCCTTGATGGAATAAGGCTCTCAACACCGAATTCCCCCACCCCAGATCAAACGCCAGTTTCCTAAACTGGGTTATATAATCTAAGAGAGGAATCTTTCCTTGTCTAAGATAAAGGATGGCTTGTTCCGCATCCCTTGTCCTATGGGAGTAGTCGAACAGGAAAAGGAACTGTTTAAGAACCCCCTTTATAATTACTTAACAGGGCAGCAGCAGCAGCCAACAGGGGGGTGGCCCAGTCCAAAGCAACCCCACCTAGGAACCCAATAATTATTTATATATTTATTTATTTAATAAATGTATAACCCGCCCCTCCTGCTAAAGCAGCCCGGGGCGGCTTCCAACAATTAAAACACAATAAAAACAATTTAAAACATCCAATACAATAATATAAAAATATTAAAACAGGGCTAAATATAATAAATACATAATAAATAATAGGTAAGATGGGGGAGCTAAAAAACCCTCACCCTACCCTCCCACCCTCCCCAAAGGCCTGGGCGAACAGCCAGGTTTTACAACTTCGCCGGAATGTCAACAGGCTGGGGGCCAGGCGAGCTTCCTCCGGAAGGGAGTTCCAAAGGCGCGGCCCGGCCACCGAGAATGCCCTCTCCATTGTGGCCCCCCGCTTAACACGGGGGACCTCCAAGAAGGCACCCCCGGCAGACCGCAGGAGCCGCTCTGGGGCGCGGAGGGCGAGGCGGTCCCTAAGGTATGAGGGGCCGAGACCGTGTAGGGCTTTATAGATCATCACCAGCACCTTGAACTTGGCCCGGCACACTATCGGCAGCCAGTGCAGAGCTCGGAGCACAGGTGTAATGTGCTCCCGGCGACCCGTCCCCGTAAGAAGACGAGCCGCCGCATTCTGCACCAGCTGCAGCCTCCGGGCCAAGAACAAGGGAAGCCCCACGTAGAGCGCGTTGCAGTAGTCGAGCCTCGAGGTGACGAAGGCATGGATGAGGGAGGCCAGGTCCGGGCCAGAGACATACGGACGCAGCCTACGTACCAGATAAAGCTGGCGGAAGGCAGCCTTAGCGACTGCCTCCACCTGCCGCTCCAGCCGCAGGTCTGCGTCCAATATGACCCCCAGACTCCGGACCTGCTGAGCTACAGGGGGGCAAACCCCCCCAACCAGGGGGGCCACCACCCCCTTCGCCCTCCCCACCACCATCACCTCCGTCTTATCTGGGTTGAGCTTCAGTCTGCTCCGCCGCATCCAATCCGCCACGGCCTCCAAACATTGGGATAGCACCGAGACAGCAGGGTCTGGGTCAGTAGAAAACGAGAGGTACAGCTGAGTATCATCAGCATACTGGTGACATCGCACCCCGAACCCTCTCACGACCTCCCCCAAGGGCTGCATATAGATGTTAAATAATAATGGAGACAAGATCGATCCCTGCGGAACGCCACACGGTAAGGCGCGGGGGCTCGATGTTTCCTCCCCCAACACCACCCGCTGGCTCCTCCCCGAGAGGAATGAACGGAACCATTCAAGAACAGTCCCGTCCAGACCCCCCCGGTCACGCAGTCGTCTCAACAGCAGCCCATGGTCCACGGTGTCAAAAGCGGCCGAGAGATCGAGCAGGATGAGAAATGTCGAACATCCCGCATCCATCTCCCGGCGGAGGTCGTCCACCAAGGCCACCAACGCCGTCTCGGTGCCATAGCCGGGGCGGAACCCAGATTGAAACGGGTCAAGGAGCCCGATATTATCTAGATGACCCTGGAGCTGGAGCGCCACTGCCCGCTCAATAACCTTCCCTAAAAAGGGAAGGTTAGAGACAGGTCGGTAACTGGCGAGCGCATCCACGTCCAAAGATGTTTTTTTCAGCAGGGGGCGCACCACAGCCTCCTTGAGGCAGGGCGACAACCTCCCTTGCTGCAAGGATGCGTTCACTACCCTCGCCAGCACCGTCCCCAATGTCTCCCTGGAAGCTTTTACTAACCAGGACGGGCACGGATCGAGTTCGCAAAATGTGGCCCTCACAGACCCCAGGACATCGGCCGCATCAGCCGGCATCACTTCCTGAAACTCCCCCCACAAAGCTGGACCAGACGGGGCCTCCGTCCCCTCGCGCTCTTCCCCTACTGCCCCTAATCCAGCGTTAAAGTCGGTCTGAATCCGAGCAATCTTGTCTGCGAAGTAGTTAACAAACTCCTCACAGCGGGCTCGGGACAAGTCCCCATCGAGGTGGAGGGAGGCCGGACTAACCAGCCCCCACACCACCCGGAACAGCTCCGCCGGGCGTGACTTCGCAGACGCTATGAGGACAGCAAGGAACTCCTTCCTCGCCGTCCTCACAGCCTCAACATAGGACCACAAATGGGCCCTATTCAGAAGACGGTCGGAGTCAGATCGAGTCCGACGCCAGCGTCACTCTAGCCTCCTGCCTACACGCTTCATACACCGCAGCCCCTCCGTAAACCAGGGGGTCCTGTGGTGATGAGACCAAGGCAGAAGGCATCTCGGAGCCACCCTGTCAATGGCCTCCTCCAGCAAGCTGTTCCAATGCTGGACTAGCTCATCCACAGAGTGGCCGTCCAAGTCCAGGGTTAATTCCCTCAGGACCGCTTGGAACCGCTGGGGTTCCATCAGCCTCCGAGGGCGGACCATCCTAACTGGTCCCTTCCCCTTCTGGAGGGGGTCATAATAAGAGATACCTTGACCTAGTCAGTGGCATAGGTTAGGGGTTGGGTCTTAAACATCAAATTGCAAAGAACCAAAAAACCTTGGCAGGCCCTTCTATCCCCATAGAACTTGTCAGGTTTAGGGGCTTTAGGTTCTCGAGGCAGGGGCGACGCTGGCGGAGGGGATGGTGGGAGCGCCGGGAGAGGGGAATCTTCTGGAATCCCTTCCTCCTCCACAGGGAGTCCCTCCAACGCCTCCTGTAAGGCTCTATTACGATTCTGCAACTCCTGATTCTCCCCCTTAAGGTCCTTAACTTCCAAAGTTAAGGCCTTCACTGCCCTTAGTAATTCCTGGACCTGAGCAGCAGACTCCATTCTGAAGCGGGGGAGGGGAAAGAATGTGTGCCGGTAATTCTATCACAGTGGATCGGGGTAAAGGAGAAGGGTACAGGGAAAATACAAGGGGCAACAGGGAGGATGGCATGGTACTCTCTCCGAGGAAGGGCCCTAGTGGAAATAGTTCCCTCAGGTTCGTATTTGGGCTTTCCCCCCCAACTTAGGGGGCAACCCGAATCATCACAGAGAAAGGAGAGGAACCAAGGCGCCAGAGGGAGTATGGGGAAGAGGGGAAAAGAACACGGGGGGGTACACTACTTACAGTCTCTGGGGGGTCCAGGGCACCATGCTGCGATGGTGTCAGACCGCGGCACCAACGACAGCCCCAACGCAGGGAGACCCAACATGGGCCACAGCAGCCACAGAGGGACACAGAGAGCACTCTGTCCCCTCCGCAGGGGGAAGCCCCCCCGACAACAGCTACAACCCCGCCTCCTCCACAGCACACAGGGACTCCAGCCCCACCCCCTCCGCAAACAGATGCCTCCCAGACGACAGCCCCAGCTCCACCCCGACGTAGTGCGCGCCTAGCAGCAAGACATGCACCGTAGGGGGTGGAGGTTTGACATTTCCGCTGCCACAACAGATAAAAGCACCGGTGGGGCGTCAGTTCCCCGCCAGTAATCGATGAGCGAAGCTAGCCCCTCTCGCTCTTGCCTTGTGACAGCTAAGTACTTGCTTGTGTGAATTGCTTGGATCTGTGTGTCTTGTCTCTTGCTCCTTTCTCGCTCCCTTCTCTCCCCCACCCCTTTGGTTCCCGTGTATCTGCTTGAAGTAAGATCGTGTTCCCCCTCCCTCCACTCCTCCCCTACCCTGCAGTCTGACCGTGGTTTGTTTCCCTCCCCCACCAGAACTCCTCCACCCTCATTCCTCCCTTCAGGTACGCCAGACCTATCCCTGTCCGCCCCAGCTTCCAGTTACCTCAATCCCTCCTTGTTCGCCTTCCCTCATTTCCCCACTCCTGGACCTGACCCCCTTCTTCTCCCCCACTCACACCTCCCCCACTGTGATTTGCACTTGGAGACCTGCCCCCCACCCCAATTCCCCATCCCGGGGAAGTGCGTGTCTTATTGGGTATTGCTCTTCTTAAAGCCCCCTTCCTTCCCTGGTTGGCGACTTCTCTCCTTCCCTCTGATGATACGGGTTGCCTCCTAAGACAGGAGGAAATCCCACTTACTATCCTGAGGGGATTACCTGTGAGCCCAGTGCATCTTGCGGGAGATGGCCATACCATAAGGGAATCCCTCCTGGGGTGCTGGCGCCCTCCCCTCCCCCTTCCTCTCCCCCCTTCTCTAACAGACAGATGACGGAGGGGGGAGGGCACAGGGCCCACAGGAGTGGAACAGGGAAAGGGGAAAGGGAGAACAAGGGGAGAGGGGTAAGGGCAATCACTCCAGGAAGACCAAAGGCTAGAGGGAGCACCCAAGACCCACTAAACCTGTGGGGGGAGGAAGATGCAGTCACACTTCCAACTCACTCGCTGGCAGAGGGGGGAAGGGTAGAGGCAGGACAAGGGATTCAAGACACCACAGATGCTCACGACAAACAAGGAAGGACAAGGACAAGACAACCCACAATCACTTTTCTGCGTTACCAAAACCAGGTCACACTAGAACAAGGGGCCAGCCTCTCGTGCGATTACCGGCGGGGTTCTGTTGCCCTGCTGGCACTTTTGTAACTGATCTCAGCTATGGCGAAAGCTAATGCTGAAAATAAATAAACATTTACATTATGTAGGCACTTTTGTAGCAAGAAGGGCGGCGGCAAAATGTGAGGTAGCTGGGACCCCACCCCCCATCGCCGAACACTGCTCTGCCAGCCGAGCGCTGCATCGGGGCAGGGCATTCTCAGGAGTCGTGGTGTTGTGTGAGCTCACCAGCTGGGGAGTGCATGCCCCCATCCCTGCGCCCTGTGTGGTGTCCTCATCCTGTCGCGCCCTTGCCTGTGGGCGTGGCGTGACAAAAGTGGCCATGGGTCTGTTGTCCTTCCCACCAATGAGTGTCCGCAGCAAGTGGGTGTTCTCTATGGCGGGGGACATTTGCTTGCCACACCGCCTGAGACTGGGGGCCAAGTTGTTGGAGCAGTTGTTGTTCCTTAAGGTGAACTTTCCGCTACTGGGATTCCTCAAGCTGCCCCTGGACATGGATTGATGGTGCAGTGGCACACACCATCCCATGCCAGGGGCAGTCTTGGGATGGGGCTCCAACTCAATCTGGGCTGCTGCTGCTGAGGTGCTGTCCCTCCCTCCCAATGCCCGGCACCCACTCTCTCTTTCTCTCTCTCTCTCTCTCTCTCTCACTAGACGGCCTCGGCCACCCTATGTGACTGACCTCATGATGCCAGGTGGTATTGGGAAGCTGTAAGCCTGTCAGCGGGCCTCTGGCTAGATGATCTTGGCCCACCTATCTGGCTGACTCTTTCTCGCACTGCACAGTCTTCGCCAGCCTATCTGAGTGCCCTGCCAAGGTCCCAGCCTGCCTTCCCTACTGCCTCTCATGCCACGCTGCCTGTCTGCCCACCCTGGTTGCCAACCTCGAACCCTGCCTCAGCCTGCCTTCCGCTGCTCATGCCACGCTGCCTGTCTGCTGCTGCTATCGCTGCTGCCTCTGCTGGGCCATGGGTTCTGCTACCGGGAAATCCAATGTCTGCTGCTGCTCCACCGATGCCTAGCAGCCTGCAATGCCTGGCCAAGTAGCGGTGCCAGGCCAGCCACCAAACCCCAAGCCTTCCTGGCCTCTGCTGCTGCCGCCGCCGCCACTAGGTCTTAGATGACCACCCATGCCCCCAGGGGCCAAGCACTGAGCCTACCTGCCCAGGCAACCTGGGGTGCCAAGCCCCAAGCCTTCCTGGTCTCTGCTGCTGCTGTGTCTCCAACGGCCTGCCATGCCCCCACGGGTCCCCCTGGAGTGCCCCAAGCCTCCAGGCGGGACCAAACTTTCCAAACATTCAGGGGGGGTCCGAACTCCGTGGGACCGAACCCACAAACCTGAACTGAGTTTTCAGACCAAACGGCCGACCATCCAAACCCTGTTCTGTTTGCACATCCCTACTGGTCACTGCTCCCTGCTCCTCCCCTGGCCCGTGTACACATCCCATGCACATGCCTGATATGAGGGACCCATTAGGACGTGCACACAGGAGGGAAGAGGCCTCCTTGCTCCCCACCTCCAAGCTCAGAAAAGCCAAGCAGGGAAGTCCCTAACTCAGCTGAGCAGCGCACAGGCCGGGGAGGAGCAGGGAGCAGTGACTGACCAGAACCAGAGGAACAGCAGCCCGGAGGAGAAGTGAGTCTGCCTGTGGAGTCGGGTAGTGCATCGAATCATGTTCGGGTACCAGCTGGTGCCCAAGCACAACCAGGATAAGTCAGGCACCCCAGATTTGCTGGGGTGCCTGATTTGCCAGGTCCTCAGTTGCAGCTCAAGAACTAACCCCATTTGACTGGAGATGAAATAGTCAAGCTGGCATCCTACACTGAAATTCAGTCCCCAGTGAATTTGACAAATGCAAAGTGAACTCAGGCACATCTGTGAATAATTATAGAAACAGGAACTTGAGTGACAACTCAGAGTTCCCATGTCTCTGTGGTAGCCTGACCAAACCCTGCCCAATGGCAGGGCGGTGTCATTGTCCAGATGTTAAATTTATATCATGTTTTTGGCTGCTCCGGGGGGCGGTGGGGGTTCTCCTGAGGAATTCCCCAGATTTTTTCTAGGCAGCAAACCCTTGCAAACTTCTGCTCTGTCTGTAGCTTCCTCCTTGGTTTTGATGAGCAAACAAAACATTTTATTATTGGTTTCTGCTTATGATTTTATGTGTTGTAATGTGCCCTGAGCCCTTGGAAAGGGTGGGATAATAACCTTAAATAAATAAACAAATAAACAAACACTTGCCCCTATGCTAGACAGCTGGAACGATGGCAACCATTCTTATTTTTTGTAAAGCGCCAGGTAAATCGCTGGTGCTATATAAATGCTTATAATAATAATAATAATAATTAATTAATATAATATAATAATGTGGAGACCCCCAAAGGCATTGCTTTTGGAATTAATTTACCCCTCCCCCCTATATATACAATCTAGGGAGAAGAGGCGTGGCCTGTGCTCCTGCAGTCCTTTCCAGCTTTGATCTCTTAGCACTGCTGGTGGCCAATGCCTCTTACGAGAGCCTTGTGTCAAGTGACTGGTCCAGCTTTAAGTGTCCCCAGGACTAAGTGGTAATGGAAAAAAGTAGATCTGGTAAGTCATGTCTTGCTAGGTTTGCAATGCTAATAAAAGTACAACCGGTTTTTTACTTCTCTAATGGAAAATATACAAGGCAGCAAAACGGAGGCTTTTAAGGAAATTAGATAGTGCGGGTCTTTCCTTTTACTTGGTTGTAAATATGTGACCCAGCTCTCTGTTCTTCTCATCCTAAGCTGGCATAAAGAGAGTAGCCCGCCCCTGTGTGATGGGACAGGTCATAACCACGAACTGACTGCACTTCCAATCAGAGGGATTTTTCTGCACTGGCTCATATTCAGCTACTGGATCAAGGTGACACAAAGAAGGTGAAAAGAACGGTGAGGCAAATAAGATCATTCTGCTGCTTTGCTGTGATTAGCTGGCTGAGGGCAATGAAATCAGCACCCCCTCCTTCCCACCCCCACTTCTCATGTCAGGTCCTACGGAATTTGAACTAAGGTCCCAAACGGATACCTTATTGACAAGGCTCCCCCTTTCTCATCTAGGGAAGGGTAGGCTGCCAGTGCGCCTAAGGGGACCCCCTCCTCTGACACCAGGTGGGAGACAGCAGCAGGGGAGGCAAGGTGCATTCTGAGAGGGACCTCTTCATGGGCTCCGACAGGCTTTCACCCTTGTCCCTCTCCTGCCCTGCTGCTGGCTGGCTCCTGATACCGTGCTTGAAAGCAATGGGCCCACATTAAGTTAGAGTGCAACAAGTGCCCATTCTTGTCCTCACCCCCATCACCCATGCTAGTATGGTGTGAGAGGGTGAATGGGCATCCCCATAAAATGATAAAAATCTCTGAAACGGTGAAGCTACTAGTATCAACCATTGCAGCCACTAGCAGGGCTGGAGGCAATTGATATAGTATGTGTAGAGTGGCAATCAGGTGACTCAGCCTATTCCCCAATAGCCAGGAATCTCCATTAGGGTTTTCTATGCACTATGCTGTATTCATACTTAAGTGCCATACCAGGTCAGCTTGATGATCCATAGAGCCCAGCATTCTGTCTTGGGACGGTGGCCTCATTTAGTCGCTTCACAGAAGTAGGCAACAGGTCATAATGGAGTGATCCATTCCCTGCTATTCACTCCCAGCATCTTATCCAGTTTGCAGATGACACAAAACTGGGCAGGCTAGCTAACACTTTGCAATATGGAATCAGAATTATTTAAAAAAACAACTTGGATAGGTTGGAAATCTGGGCTGAAGTTAACAAAAGGAAAATCAACCAAGATAAAGGTGTCGACCATGAGGAGGACGTTCTCTGTGGCTGCACTGCTGCTGTGGAGCTCCCTCCGGCTGGAGGTCCACCTGGCCGCTGACCACCCCTCTTTCCGTAGATAGTGTAAGACCTGGCTGTTCTGCCAGGCTGTTACTGAGGGGGATGGGATGGGTGGGTTGAGTTAGGGAAGGGTTTTTGGTATTGGGTTATTTTAACTTTGGGATTATTAGTGTTGTTCTAACGTATTTTATTTCGTTATGTATTTTTAAATGTTGTTAGCTGCCCTGAGATGCTTATAGCAGGAGGGGGCGGCATATACATTTTAATAAATAAATAACATTCTCCATTTAGGAAAGAAGAACCAAATACACATGATGGGGCGAATACATGGCTTGGCATCAGAGCACGAGAAAAGGATCTAGGGATTGTGGCTGATCACAAACCGAATATGAACTGGCCACGTGATGTGACTGCAAAAAATGCTAACAAAAAATTGCCATGTTAGCCGATGTTTTGTTTTCAAGTCATGGTAAGTAATAATTTCCCTCTGCTCTGTACTAGACCCGACCTGGAGTATTATGTTCTGTTTTGGATGCCTCGTTTTAAGAAGGACGTTGACAAACTGGAGCATGTCCAGAGGCAGACAACAAAGATGACAAAGGATCTGGAAAGCAAGTCCTATGAGGGAAGGTTGAAGGAACTAGGTTTATTTAGTAGGGCGGATAACTACTCATTTTTAGCTGAATCTTACAGCATTCAGCTGACAAATCAAGATGGCTGACAGGCAAAGCTTCAAATATCCCACATTTCCCCACATTTTAATTTGAAATGAGCCCAAACATGACACTAATTAATATTGCCATTAATATTGACTGCAATCAGCATACCTTTGACAGTTTCGAGGCCTAAAGATGTCAGACGGTTGGGCCTTACTTCAAAAAAATGATCTCGTGTATGTATAGAGAGAGAGAGAGAGCATCTGTGGAAAGTTTCATGCTTTTACCCCAAAGTGCAAAGTATAGCGCTATCTGTCATACTAATTTAGCCTAGATAAAAGAAAGTTAAAGGGAGATGTGATAGCAGTCTTCAAATATCTAAATGACTGCCACAAACAAGATGGCGAGGAATTGTTCTCCATTGCTACAGACGGCAAGACTAAAAATAATAGAGTCAAATTACAAGAGCATAGATTTTGGTTAAATATCAGAGGAAAGTAACCAACAGCAAGCTGTTCAGCAATGGAACAAGATGCCTAGATAGGTTGGAGCCTCTCCACCACTACCAGTTTTCAAAAAGAGGCTCATAACTATCGGCCGAAGATGTTGTTGCTGCAAACATCCTGCCTCAAAGCAGGAGGTATGACTAGATGACCAAGGTCGCTTCTGACTCTATGATGGGGGCTTCTGGTTGACTCCTAGGAAGGAACTGTAGGCTACCAGTACCAGGACTGATCTACATCAAATAGTCTTTTTTTTTTTTCCTTCCCCATAATGGAAAATCTAAATTTTCCCTTCCTTAGCCGTAAACCAATTTATCTCCATGACTCTGGTTCTCTTTCTCCCCCTCCTTTCTCTCGAGAACGGCAGAGTCTCAGGGGAAATAAGGAAAGCTCTCCTACTATAGATGCTCATGTTGCAACCACTGCTCATCTGTTAATGGAGTTCTGGAAATGTTTCAATGCTCAGCCTGTGCTAACCGTATCCTGTTTTTCTCCAAATACTAATGTCATCATTGTTCTGAGAGTTTTACTAGCTCATATTTTAAAGAAAATGCAGTCACTAAAATTGTATTTTAAATGCTAAAATTGGTTGAATAATTTTAAAGCTCCATATTCTGTGAAATGTATGAGCATCTTCCAGCAGTTGTTTTTCTTGTGGTTTTCTGCTCTACAAAGAATTTGATAATTACTTGCAGTTCAAAACAAGGACTATGTTGTTTGCTTCAGTCTGGTTTCCTATGGAGAAAAGGCTTATGTGATCACTATGGGTACCTCCACATGAGCTGCAGAGGACTCAGTCCCTGCACGCCCTGTGGTGAGCGATTGCTGCCACCACACTTTGGGGCCAGAATAGGGAGCAGGACAGATAGGGTATTTTCAGACGTGACACCAACACCCGTGGCCATGCTTACCCCAGTGTGGCCACAGGCGGTGGTGTCACATCTGCTCCCATCTGCCAGATGTTCATCACGGGTGGGAGCAGAGGTAACCCTGGGCTGTGGCAGGGCTTAACCCGGGATGTGCGCTGGGCTCCCTGCCAGCACACATCCTGGGTTAAGCCCTGCCACGGTCCGGGGAAGCCTACCCCAGACTCTGGTAGAGTGGGCTATCATGTTTGATGGTCCGTTCCACCTAATCCTAACCAGTGGCTGGAGCAGTTTTTTGTGGATGTGGCAGCCTCACATGCTGCCGCACTCACCTGTCAAGGAAGAGACGGGACCGCACTGAGGAGCGCAGAGGGTGGGGCCGTGCAGTCCCACATCTGCATGTCCCCTGCCCCCTCCCCAGCAGGATGTCTTTTGAGATAACGCTGTTCCGTGTTCTGTAACAGTGTCCTACCGTTACAGTGTTTAGACAGACCATCAACACAACGTTCACCCCAAAGACTGATTAAATTGTCAAGACCTGGCAGTTGTTCACTTCCAGTGTTCGGGGTGAACACTGTGTTGACGGTCTGTCTAAACAATGTAATGGTAGAACTTTGTGTTACAGAACACTGAACAGCATTGTGTCTCAAGACGCCCCAGAACGTTTGTTCGGTGGCTGGGCAAACCCCTGTCCAGGGTGAGGGCTCTCACCCCGGGCAGGATTTAAGAGTGGTGGCTCACTGAGCTGTCACATGTGAAAATACCCATAGTTGCGGCCCCTGTCCCCCAACTCAGCCAACAAGATTACTGTTACGTGCTGATGGCCATCCCCTCATGCCCTGTGGCAGGCTGAAGTGCCACCTGCAAGAGCGGGTGCCCAGCCATGCTCTATCCCCACCCCAACCCCCCACTATTCTGCCCCTGGCTATGACTTGGCCACGCAGGATTGGACCTAGCACCTGCCATTCAGAGCCCCACAGTGGACCTCACCACACGGCGGGGCAGATGGGAACTGGACACATGAGCAGTGGCTCACTATCGCACCTTGGGCAGCCTTACCCCATTTAGGATAAGGCTGCTATGTGTTCTTCCGCTGACTTTTTCCGAGGACCCAGCACAAAGCAGCCAAATGCCCACCCCACCACACAGCACTTCATTGCATGATAAGGGTGCCTGAAGTCAGTTAAGGCTGCCCAAGCCACGGTAAGTGCATTGTGTGACTGCACCCTATGTGCATCCCATCCAGCTCCATACAAGTCAATGGGAGTTTAGCCATTGACGTCAATGGGAGCTGGATCGTGCTCAATAATGTTTGAACTTGCAGGCCAATTTCAACTAAATTTGGCACAGGAGCAGAAGGCCAAAGGTGAGTAAGCTTCCCAAATTTTGTAATAACAGATGTAACTGGAGGGGGAGTCAAAATCCCATTGACTGACTTTAAAGTTTAACATGTGACACTAATATACACTAGGACCGCAATTCCGCTCACTCCTCCCTGCCAGCACAAGGGCACGTGTGCCGGTGGAGGGGCTGAGGTCTAACAAGTGGCCAGGAGCAGAGGAGGAGGGGGTTGCAGCCACAGGCAGAAGCAGAGTTCTGCCGGCCAATGGCGACACCCCCTCATTATCTAAGGGGCCCACGCCCCCTGTGCCAGCATTGGAGCGGGGAGTGCTGCCCTTCCAAGGGGTTCACAACCCTAGGACAGGCTCCCCAGGGCTGGTGGACACCCCAATGGGGTTTACCCCCATGGCGAAGCCCACGACCCCATCCCCCATGAACGAGCTGGCTGTGCCTGTGGGGACTTACGCCTGCTCAGAGCAGGCATATGGCAGGCTCTACCATAGGGAGAGAGGCACCGACTGCTGTGACCCCAAGAAGCTGCTGCACACACTGGCTCTGACAGCCCCCCAAACTGGCCCACAGCAGTAACTATCACTCGTGGGAGCAGTCCCTGTGTGACCCAGCTCCTGTCCCAGCACCACGGCACAGTGAGAGGTACAGGAGGGGAAGGGTCTCACAGGGGACTGACCAGGGCTCCCACAAGTGACGGTTAGTGCTGTGGGCCAGTTTCAGAGGCTGCAGCTTCTTGGGGCCAGGGCACTCTCGTCAGCCCCCCTTCCTGCTGCAGCTCCTGTGGCCCTGCATCCTCCAGCTCTCCCTGCATGGCACAGGGACCAGAGCTGGATCCAGCGCTGTGGCCGTTGACGCCTCAAGGTTTTCCACCGGCGCAGATTCCATCTGTGACAGTGAATAGCCAGGTCGCAGTCCAAGAGTATATCATAAAGTACAGTGGTAAAACTCCCATTAACTTTAATGGTGTCGTGTTCACGCATACAAAACTAAACCAATTTGTCAAAGTCAAATCAGTTACCCAGGTTTAAGCAACTTGCTTTGGTATCATTCAAACTACACTCTTAAAACTGGCATTTTCACTGCTAGTAACAATAATCTTAGGTCTTATGTGATCAGTGACTCTCTTCAGGATACCAGGGTGCCAAGCCACCTCAAAGAGGCAGTGGTGTGGCCCCTGGTCAAGAAACCATCTCTTGATGTTCACTCCCTCGCCAGATACCGGCCAGTCTCTAACCTTCTCTTTTTAGGAAAGGTTATTGAGTGGTAGGGATGGGCGAACGCGGTTCAGAAGTTAGGAGTTCGGACTGAACTTGAATAGTTTGGTCGACCGAACTGAATGTGCGAACCGAACTTGAATTTGAACGTTCAGTTCAGATGCGTTCGGTGAGTTCGGAATTGAATTTCCATTGGTTTCAATGGAAAACACGTTATCAGCTGTAACATTTTTGTATTTTATGCTATGTGATTGAAAATTGGAGTGCCTATACCTACAATAGAAAGCATTATGTGTACCAAATTTCAACACGATTGCATAAAGGAATCCGATTTTAGACGCAGTTGAAGTATTGTATTTTGCAATATTCTACATGTACTTTCTTAGCTGTAAATTCTTTGCCTCATTTCTAATGTAGATGAAACTTGTCCAGTTTATACCCCTTCCCATATTTACTATCTTTGTCAAATTTCAGAAGGATTGGGGAAAGGGTCTTGGTCGTACAAGCAATTAACATATAAATGTATGTCTGACTATAACATCTTTGTAATCCAACCAGTGTACATGAAATTTGGCAGGGATATATATTACACTTTCATGATCATCTCTCCCAAATATCAGAAAGATTTTATAGAGTCCCAATTTTATATGCCTGTACAACATATGTAGAGAAAGGGCCTATGCCTGGGATTCTCTCATGTCAATTATCAGGCTTAAGAATGCTCCGCTCCAAAGCCCCATGTCTCCAGCTGCCACCACCGCTGACAATGGGGAGAACATCACTTCCAGCGGCTTTCCTTTAATGCGGCGTTGAGGAGGCGCTTCAGGGCTCCTCGTTTAAAAGCAGCCTAAGATTGGTTTGTGATGCGAATTGGCCAACAGAAATGTCAACCAAATATCCTCATTCTGTGCTTGGATCATCCCAAAATATCTCCCCCACTTGTTTCTGGGAAGTCAGAAGCATCTGTTTAGGAAAGAGTCAATAGAGATTCTCTTATGTCCTCTGTCTCAGTGCTGCAGGATGTGATTGTTATGATAATTGTCCAGTCTGGATGTGTTTAAACTATGTCTCCTGACTGCTGGGATGCTATCCCCAAAGTCCGAGTTATGTTGCTTATGCCTGCCTCAGGGCCACCCCCTATGCCCACCTCGAAGCCACTACCAATTGGTCCTGTAAAGCTGGAAGCATGCAGTAATTGCCCATTGAATGTGTCTGTCAGTCTTTGGGGTTGCTCCAAATCCTTTCTCCTACAGTCTCTCTCCCCCTGCCATGCAGGGTGCCTGCCTCTGACTGGCACTGAATATGCTGATATTCATCTGAATAATGATCTTCACAGGGACAACATCAATTGCTTATATAATTGAGGCCCTTTATTAAAATCTCCTGTACATTTGCTGAAATGGCAGGAAAGGTATTTGATACATTGTTGCCAAATATCCTTTAAACAGAATGGAATATCAAAATGTTAGAGCTGGAAATGTATTTCCAGGTTAATGTGTTATATCCTTGGGACCCTTTATCCACTCTTTCTAAAAATTGGCAGAAGTATTAAGCATATGGAGGGACGTACTATGCATAAGTTTCATGAACATTAGATGCAAGATAAAGAAGTTATAGCCATGAATGTGTATGGAGCTTTTCTTAAAATCACAACATTAAATTGCTTCTGAAATTGGTTCCCTTTATGTAATTGTTTCAAATTTTGGTACAGGTAGTGCCCTCCATCGGGGGTACATTCTCCCCAAATTCCATCAAAATCGATTAGAAACAAAAATATTATATTAGGAAATATATTTTTTGGTTTTTTCCCTTTATTTCAAAAACCAAATGTCATTTCTAGTTCCTGATTGCACTGAACTAAAGACCAAACCGAGCCCGACTGAACCAAATATGGAATCCAAACTTAAAGTTCGATCCGAACCACTGAGCAGCCAAACTTCCAAACATGGTTCTGTTCACACATCCCTTATTTAGCGGGTTGTGGCTCGGCAGTTACAGAAGCATCTGGACCATGTCAGTTTCCTTGACCACCACCCCTGCCCCCCACAGTCCGGCTTTTGGCAGGCTTATGGCACTGTCTGAGACTGCGCTGGTGGCTTTGGTCGATGATCTTTGCCATGAATTGGATCAGGGTCATTCGACCCTTCTGATTATTAGATCTGTTGGCCGATTTTGATACCATTGACCATGAGATGTTGATGACTCATCTGCGGGACGGAGCTGGAGTGGGCGGAATTTGTCTTGAATGGTTCCACTCCTTCCTGGCTGGAAGAATCCAGTGAGGGGTGCTCGGTGATCATTTTTCATCTTCCCGAGATCTCTCGTGTGGAGTCTCGCAGGGTTCCGTTCTGTCCCCGCTCCTGTGCAACGTGTACATGCAGCCGCTTGGCAAGGTCGTGAGACGGTTTGATGTTCGGTATCATCAGTATGCTGATGACACCCAGCTCTACCTCTCCTTTTCATTTATTTATTTATTTATTTTTGAAAATTGTTGTCCCGCCCCTCCTGCCACAGGCAGCTCGGGATGGTTTACAATCATTAAAAACAATTCATCTGATCCAGGTCCTGCAGTCTCGGTGCTTACCCAGTGTCTGGTGGCTGTGGGGAACTGGATGAGAATGCGCTGAGTGAAACTGAATCCTGAGAAGACGGAGGTGATGTTAGTGGGTAAGGCGGTGGGTGTGGTGTCCCCTGTCAGTGATGGGGTTCGCCCTCCACTGGTTTTCCAGGTTCATAGCCTGGGGGTTCTCCTTGATTCGCAGCTTCGCCTGGATGCTCAGGTCAGGGCTGTAACGCGGAGCGCTTTCTGACAGTTACATCTGGTGCGGCGGCTTCAGTCGTATAGCTCATGCTCGGACCTGGCCACTCTCATCCATGCTTTCATCACCTCAAGACTGGACTATTGCTGCTTTGTTCTGACTCCTACTTGCCTGAGGAAGGACCCTAGTCAGGTGTGAAAGCTTGCACGTTTCTACCAACAATAGTTGGTTCAATAGAAGATAGCATTTGAACTACTTTGTCTCCACCTCTGCTTTGTTCAGTGCAGACATTGCCCTGGGGTTGCCAGACGGGCACATTTTTTCAGAACATGTATGAAAAATACATGTTGCAGGGTGGTGCCAATGCAGGCCCTGCAACGTGTATTTCTCTCACACGTATGCCCCTCTGCTGACAGCAGTCCATCCTCCCTCTTCTCTACCGTGGCTCCATTTCCTTAACCCTGCTGCAACCAAGGTCCATCCAGCTTGTCAGGCACTGTGCCTTGAACCAGTGAGTTATGAGGAAGGGGGGGGAGGGAAGGGGAAATCTGAGGCAGTGAAACAGTGTCCGGCTCCACGGTGCCACCATTGCTGCTTTTTCATAAGTGTCCTGGAAAAATTTGCAGATTTGGCAACCCTACCTGGTCCTATTGACCTTCCTCAGCTTTAACCCTTGCCACAGCCCCTTCCAGCGTGTCCCAGCCCCTGCCACATTTTCCAGCTTCCTGGCAGGTTGGCTGCCAGCCAGGATATAAAGTGCTAGCAACAAGAAGCTGGGTGGTATCATGAACCAGGGAGGGCTGTTAGGAGCAGCGACTCAGGAGAAAGAAACAGAATAGCCATACTAGGATTTCAGGAAGAATTAGAAGGTACGTTCCCTCAGGATAACAGGCAGCAAGCTTAATAGCCTGGCGAGGAATCCTCACAGGGATGTAACACAACCAGAGAAGGTAAAGTAGTTCAAGAGAAAGGGAGTAACAAGAGGTGTTTAAGTCTCAAGGAGATGCACCCAAGAGACACCTCAAAAGGTGACCCAGAGGCTCAGGCTCCCTTCTCTAGGGCCTAACCTCATCGTGGGCAATCCTGGAAAGAGAAAAGGCTGACAGGGAAATGGGGGAAAGGGGTCATGCTAAAGGGGCAGAGAGCAGAGCAGGAACAAAGGTAAGGGAGACTGGGCCACTTTAAGACATGCCCCCCCGTGCATATTTGGGCTGTGGGGGGGGATGCGCAGCCTGAATATACGCAGGGATCAGTCGGTCTGAAAGCCCCCCCCCCCCCCCCCCCCCCCCC
>QEPC01000715.1:4103841-4123204 GCA_003113815.1 Sphenodon punctatus
TGGCAGACATGCGCATGGATGCAGAGCTCAATTTCCTGCTCTGCATCCCTGTCCGTCTCTGCCTGCAAAGCCACGCGGGGGTGGGGGTGGGGGGGTGGGATGGCCTTTCAGACCAGCCGATCCCCGCACATATCCTGGCTGTGCATCCACCCCCCCCACCCCACCCCCCACAGCCCAAATATGCATGGGAGGGAGAGTACGTGCTGTGCTGTGCTGTGCTGTGCTGTGCTGTGGGTTGCCCGAGAGAGAGAGAGAGAGAGAGAGAGAGAGAGAGAGAATGAATATGTGTGTATATAGGCATATGCCTGGTATGTACAAGAGCAGGGAGTGGGGAAAGACTTATATTACCTTGTATGTCCAGGCCACTCACCCCTAGCTCCTTATGTTCTTTCACTCCTTATCTGCTTGATCCCTTCACCCTGTTCCTTCACCCTCCCTTCAGGCTTGTATGAACTGCCATAAACTTGCACATTCAAATTTATGGAAATCAGCCATTTGGTCCAAGCAGTTCTGTCCTTTTTAAAAAAAATGTGGTCCACTAGAAAAAATAATTGAGTAGCATTGATCTAAGGACTAACCTAGGAAGAGACCATGGCATTTTGTGACATTGGCTTGCCTCTCAGGGAAGTCAAAAGCACAGCTCCCTTTGGATCCAAGCTGCGATAGGACACAGCTGAAAAGCTATCTTTTGCTGTGCTTCATGTTACACCGGCAGACACACCACAAGTAAACAAAAATGATGCTGCAAGCTGCTAAGGTACTGAATACCACACAAATACACATTACTCTGGGGTGCTATGCCAGCTTTGATTGTAGCGGTCACAACAGAGTAAGTGAAATAAGAAGCTAATCACGTTGCATTTTCTGCTCAGAACCCTGCCCCACGGGACCAGCCATTTTGACATTGCACTTTCAGCTAAGGATTGTTTATTTCCCCCTATCCTGCTTATCTCAGGCGTTTACTATTTCTGTCCATATTATGACTGGTAAAGAAAGCTTGTCCTGTATGGGGCACTTACAGGAGGTGAACACACTAGGCAAGGTTCATGGAAGTTTTATGGGAGGAAGGTTTCTTATCGACTTTATTCACTTATCAGCTTTTATGGGCTCTGGGTTCTACAGATGCCTCTGAGCTTGGGTGTAAAATGGGAAGGGACACACTACCCCCAAATTTGACATGGTGTGTGTGTGTTCAGTCCTCTCCTCAATTCCTCCCCCCCTCCCGCCCCACACATACCACATCTGAGGCACGTCATTTTAATTTAATACAAAACGTAATACTCTGCCCCTCCTGGCACACAGCTTGGGGCGGCAAACAACACAATAAAATAAACATAAGCAGCATAAAAACCATCAAAAATACAAACCATATAAACAACAGCAACAATATAAAACCGATAAAAACCATAATCCACAAGGAGTCATCCAACCCCCACCCCCACCCTAACCCAGTCCCCCCCACCCTTCACCCATCTCCCCCGTCAAAAGCCTGGCGGAACAACCAGGTCTTACACTGCCTCCTGAAACAGGAGAGGGTCAGGACTGTCCGGTTTTCAGCCGGGAGGGCATTCCATAGCTGCAGAGTGGCCACCGAGAATGTCCCCTCCATTGTGGCCCTCCGGTATGGGGGACCTCAAGCAGGGCACTCCCAGAAGACTGCAGGGGCCGATCCAGGGCCCGGGGAGTGAGGCGGTTCCGCAGGTATGTGGAGCCCAGGCCATTTAGGCCTTTATAGGTAATCACCAACACTTTGAATTGGGCCCAGAAAACTATAGGTAGCCAGTTCAGAGATTGGAGCACCAGCGTAATGTACTCCCAGTGACCCGTTCCGGTAAGAAGATGGGCTGCTGCATTCTGCACCAGCTGCAGCCTCCAAGCCGTAACCATGGGGAGTGGGGTGTTGGATACAACGTAAGGGCAGGTCCGCCCAGCCACATGTTTGTGTGTCTCACTGGCAGCCCGGCCACAGGCATGTTTGTTGGGCAGCCCAACCCAGACGGGTTAGTAGTTGCATCCCAGCCCAGGCTGGCCTTCTGCCACGGAGCCATCATGTCTGTTTCCACCCAAAGGTGTGCAGAGACCAGAAGGATGATCCTCAAGAGCACGAGAAATAGCAGAGGCAGGAGAATAGGAACAGCCAGGCTATGTAACAGGAAGGTGAAGGGTTCAGATGCAACTACTAAATAAAGAAGCAGCTGTTCAGGAACAAGGGGGAGCAGGAGGAAAGAAGACTAGAGTGACAGCAGAGAACTCACTCTTGCAAGATACAAAGAATAGGCAAAGAAAGGTCAGAAGGAGGATTGAGGCAACTCACACTCACAAGATACAGGGAGTCACAAGGAGATTGGGGAACTCGCGCTTGTTGAACCAGGAAAAGGGGCAGCTAGGGAACACACAACCACAAGGACAACAGCAGCCAAGGTCACAAGCTTAAGGCCAGGAAATATTTAGGGCTATAAAGGGAGCAAGGCCAGGTCAAGGAAAAAGGCCAGGAAAAGGGGCCCAGACTGGGAGAGAAAAGGTAAGGCTGTTACTCACAAAATTTTCTCATGAGTAAACTTGCAATTTTGAGAATCTTGCAAGTTCTCTCTCCTGGTTCTCAAAATTGCAAGTTTACTCACGAGAATTTTTGTTGGTTCTCTTTCAGCCCTATGCAAGAGGGAGCACTAAGCTGCATGTAAACCCTAGCAATGTCGTAAAGGGACCAGCCAGCCCTTCAGGGCAGGGTTTCGAGTCCCAGCCCTGACAGGTGGAGTCATCTGTCTACCACCCTTCCCCATGGTCCACGGCCCTGTGTTCTTTTCTGGCTCCAGCCTTACCTGTTCTCTCCCAGTCTAGGCCCTTGTTCCTGACCTTGTACCCTAACCTTGCTATCTGCCCATATCCCGGATGCCCCTTACCCCAGGACTCTTATACACACACCAAGGTGTGTGATATCCTGTGGTGGATCTGGTACAATTGGCACAGCTAGAGAATACAAGACAAGGAAGGATTAGATGACCTCCAGGATCAGGAGGTGGCCAAGGGCAGACAGGGTTAGCTTGTGGGAACTTCTAGCCCTAGTCTAACTCTGCCAATTTCTATTATGTTTCCCAGTCTCCTCCTCCTCCTCTCTAACCCAAAGGAGTATTATGAGGCTGATATCTATTAGCGATTGTGAGGCATTCAAAGGCTCCAGGGATAAGTGCCCTCTACGTGCCTACTCAGACAGCCTAATTGGAAGTGTAAGTGCTTTCCTGGCTCAGGGCCTAACTGCATATAAGTCTCCCCATCTCCACAGAGGTTAACTATTCTAATTTTGACATTAAAATTCACTCGACCCTTGTGGGTTAGCCAAGTGAAATGATGCCTCTTTTATACTCGGGGACGTGTGTTCACTGCATTTCCTCCATTGCCGTCAGTGGGAAAAACACAATGAACACGGGTCCCTATTTATAGTTGAGGAAGACTAGGCAGAAAAGATTAAAGCTGTGATCAGAATGGTAGAAAAGGGAGTCTTAAATACTGCGCAGGGAAAGGGAAATATCCCCAAAACTTGAATGTGGGGGAGATGTCATCGCGCTGTAATGTGTTGCGATAAGTGCACAAAACTCCAGGGGTCTGATTCGCTTGTCACACAAGAAGCTTGTCGTTCACACAAGCAGTTACTCTGAGATATTAGCCCTCTAGCTCATTTTAACCTTCACATGAGCAAAGGAGTTAAAGGGGAGTAGATATTGCTGCAAAGAAGCTGGATTCATCCAAGTATCGATGCAGCTGTGAGCAACTTGCGTGCGCCCCCCCCGGGGGTTGGGGCGTGAGGCCCTTTGCCGTGCCCGCCTAAGCAAGGGGGCAGGATGGCAAGGGTTAAGTTTCCCCGCTGTCGGAGGCCTCGGCGGCGCTCCGAGGCGGGAAAAGCCGGCTCGCACTGGAAATGGGGGGATGCAGCCTGTAGTGCTTTAGGCACAGGCTGCACTCCCCATTGGGCAAGGTTAGGCACGTGACCCCACCTAGGGGCGGGGCCACGGGCAGTGAACGCCGCTCAGGCTGCATTCCAGCCTAGCACAGCGGCGAAGACGGCAGCACAGCTGAGCTGCCTGACAGGATCCAGAAGCGGTAGGGATTCCAGGAGGGAGATTCCAACCGCGGGGATGGGAAAGACAAAAAAGAATGCCGCTGCTGCAGCGAAGAAAAGGAGGGTGGGATCCAGCAACCTGGATACCCAACCCGAAGCACCCCTGGGAGCAGGGGTAGGAGAAAGGGGGGGGCGGTTCCAGGGACCTCGGGGGAGCCTATCCTCCCTCACATGCAACCAGTGGGGACAGGGGGAGCCCCAGGGCAGAGTGGGGAGGGGGAGACCCCCCTCACAGTCAGGATGGCTGGCTGTGAGGCCCTCCTCCAGCAGCTTTTGGGGGTGGAAGGGAATATCCCTGGCACACCCCCTCAACCACCCCTTCCACAGATCCAGGGCCCGCAACGGCCGGGCCCATCAGGGAGAGGAGGGGAGATAGTGGCAGCAGAAGGGGGGTCCCCCTCGCTGCCCTCTCCATGGCGTAGTGGCCGCCCCATTAACCTGCCAGCCCGGTACGCGGGCGAGGCTGCCGAGGGTATGGGTGTGCAAGCCCGCACGGGTCAGCAGCCCCCCCCTTCGGGTGCACCAGCTGGGGTGTCTCCCCCGGTTACTTGGCAGGCCCCAGTGGTGGCTACAGGTGCTCCGGGTGCGGCTCCCCCTGCAGCGGTAGGATCCAGGCCCCAATTAATGTATTCGGAGCAGGGCCCAGACAATCCACGATGGGCCTTGCCCTACCCTGAGATCCCGCAGCCCGCCCAGGCCTCAACCAGTCGGGGCGGTGCTGCGGGGACAGCCCTGGCATGGGGCTGGGCCGGGGAGCCTCTTCCCCCCTTTTTACAGCAGGAGCAATGGGCGGGGAGAGCGGTGCCGCAGGGACAGGGCGACGGCGATCTGAGCCAGCGAATGGACCGCATGGAAAGGGCTCTTCAGGCATTAATAGACCAGTGTGCCAGCACATCGGGAACCCAGCAGGCGATGCAGGCCGGACAGCTTACCCCAAATACAGGTAGTGCCCCCGCCCCCAGCGGAGGGGCGGGCAGTGCCAGTGGAGGGAATCTGTTGCCGCCCCCTATAATGGGCAGCACGGGGGATGTGAGGCCGGCACCAGGGAGTTTACAGGGTCACGGGGCACAGGGGGAAACAACGCAGCTTGTGTGGTGGGGTGGGAATTGGGTCCCAGTAGCATACCCACCACGCCCTTCTACCGTGGGTGAGGGGGCAAGTGGACCAGCCGGGGGGGTGCTCCCCCATGGGGGTGCGCCGAACTCGTCCTCTCTGGCCGGGCAGGCCCTGCAAATATGGGCACCAGCACCCGTCCCGCAGCCACCCCTACTTAGTACAGTGTTCCCTGCCCCGCCAGCAACAGTGGTCACACAGTGCCCCCCGCCAGAAGGCGGGGGTTACTCTTCAGTATCGGACCCAATAGGGGGCCATTTGCTGCCAGCAACAAAGGAGAGGATATGGCGGGGGGAGTACATTGATCTGTTCGCCCTCCTGTTTAGTGATCCGATTTTGGACCCCACTGATCAGGACGACAAGAAAGAGAAGGAGCGCTTCAAGCACCCCAAGGCGGACCGGAACTGGTCCAATTGGACTGCTGCCTTCTCCATTTACATGGGAGTGCTGATCCAGGCATACCCCACCCGAGCTGCCGACTTGTTAAAGTACGCCAACATCCTACGGCGTGCTTACGAGGCCGGGCCAGCGGGCGCATGGCTTAGGTACGATGAAGCCTTCCACCACAGAGCAGCATATACACCCGCACTAAGATGGGATTTGCATGCACACGACCTCTGGTTGAATTGCATGAGTGGGACCGGGAATGTGCCCAGGTCAGATAGTGGCCATTTACTGGCAAAAGGGGGGGCATCTTCGGCATCAGAGTCCTTTCGTGACAAAGGCAAGAAAGGAACGGCGTCCCCCGTGGGCATGTGTTGGGAATTTGATCAGTCCGGGCGATGTTCTCGAGCGACCTGTAGGTTCCGTCACACTTGTCCCAACTGTGCCGGGCACCATGCTGCCTCAGCCTGCCCCAAAGGAAAGGGTTCAGGTAAAAGAAAACAGTTCCCCGGAGGGCTGGGTAAGGGAAGCATCAATGGAAGGGGCTCGTCCCCATCCAGCAAGGGCACCAACCCGTTAGGGTAGCTGAGCTCGCAAAAGCCCTCCAGTCCTACCCTTACCAAATGGAAGCCGAGTTTATAATAACAGATTTTCGGGAAGGTTTTCGGATCCCCGCTATTGAAGTTCACAAGCACCGGTTGTGCCCAAATTTGAAATCGGTAGCGGGGATGGAGGACATAGTGTGAGCCAAAATCCAGAAAGAAAGGTCCGAAGGAAGGGTAGTGGGCCCATTCCCTGTTCCCCCATTTCCCAACTTGGTGGTATCCCCTTTAGGCGTCATGCCAAAGAAGGCCCCAGGTGAATTTTGTTTAATCCACCATTTGTCATACCCCGGGGGGGTTTGGTCAATGATGCGATCCCCAAGGACCTCTCCTCGGTCAGATATACATCGTTTGACACGGCAGTAACCCTAGTGAAGTCATTTGGGCCCCATGCACTCCTTGGGAAGTGCGACATCAAGTCTGCTTTTCGCTTGCTCCCTGTGCACCCCGACAGTTTCCCGCTGCTCGGTTTTCACTTCCAGGGAGGTTACTATTACGACAAAGCCATGCCAATGGGGTGCTCAATCTCATGCTCAGTCTTCGAGCGCTTCAGCACCTTACTGGAATGGATAGTAAAACAGCGGTCTGGAAAAAGAGGAATCATAAAATATTTAGATGATTTCTTATTCATTGGCCAGGCCAACACAAGTGAATGCATTGACTTGATGCGTATTTTTCAGGAAGTAGCAGAGAATTTAGGTATACCCTTAGCCCATGAGAAAACAGAAGGACCCGCCACCAGGTTAACTTATCTGGGAATAGAACTGGATACCGAGCAAGCGGTGTCTCGACTGCCCAGTGATAAGTTAGAGTCATTAAGGGAGAAGATTTCAAATTGCCTGGTGGCCAGCAAAGCCACGGTCCGGCACTTGCAATCGGTTGTGGGGAGCCTCAACTTTGCTTGTCGGGTAGTGGCACCGGGTCGGGCCTTTTTGTCCCGCCTCTATGCAAAGTTCGCCGGCAACCCGCCCCCCCACCATCACATCAGGGTCAACATGGAGATGAAAGAGGATCTCCAGACCTGGGCCACCTTCCTGGAACGTTTTAACGGTACCAGTTTCTGGAGGGAGCAGCTTCTATTAGAAACGGAGCTGCAGGTCCATTCTGATGCGGCTGGCGGGGCGGGATTTGGGTTGATCTTCAGTGACAGATGGGTGGCTGCCCCCTGGCCGAATGAGTGGATAGAACAGGGCATCACCAGGGACCTCACCTTTTTGGAATTCTTTCCAATTGTGGTGGCGGTACATCTATGGCCTAGCCAGCTGGCAAATCAATCAGTTTTGTTCTGGTGTGACAACCAAGCCGTTGTACACATAATCAATACGCAGTCCTCAAGGTCCCCAAGAGTGATGAAGTTAGTAAGGGTTTTCGTGCTCACTTGTCTGGAATTTAATATCCTGTTCCATGCCAGGCACGTGCCGGGTTTAGACAACAGTGTAGCCGATGCCCTTTCTCGCTTCCAGATGGATCGTTTCCGTCTGCTGGCGCCCCGGGCCCGAGCGAACCCAGAGCCGCTGCCACCGTGGGTATGGAACCTTGGGTTGTAGAGCTGCACAACGCTGTTCTGGGATCCCTGGCGCCCCGAACCAGGACAGCGTACAACAGGGCTTTCAGGGAATTTCAGAACTTCCAGAGGGAGCAGGGCTGGCCTCAGGGTTTCCCAATACCAGAACAGCAAATGTTACAATTTGCCATGGCCTTGCGGCGCCAAGGTTCGGCCCCGAGCACGATAGCTGGGAAACTTTCGGCCCTGGCCTTTGCAAGCAATCTTGCAGGCCACCCCCCTCCCGACCGGGTTTTTTTTGCCAGGCGATTGCTTGAGAGCTGGCATCGGGAAGGGGGTAGGACTCAAGATCAGCGGGCCCCAATTACGTTGCAGTTGCTATTGGATATGTGTAAGGGGCTCCCCCATGTTTGTTATGACCGTTATGAAGTTACATTATTTAATGCTGTATTCAAATTAGCATTCTTCGGGGCGTTTCGAGTGAGTGAACTGGTAGCCGACTCAGCCAGGGACACGTCAGGTAGGGGAGTCCAGTACAATGACATCAGGATCGGCCCAACGTCAATGGCATTGAAAATTCGTCGGTCCAAAACGGATCAGAGAGGGAGAGGGCAAGAAGTTAGATTGAACCGCGTAACAACAGACGAATTGTGCCCGGTTAAGGCTACTGAAGGGTACCTGGTAGTTCGTGGGTCGGCTGCTGGCCCCCTCTTTAGACACGCCACTGGACACCTCGTAACCAGATATCAATTCACTGCAGTTATGCGGAAGGCGCTCGTATATCTGGGAATTTCCCCATCTGCCTACGGCACACACTCTTTCCGGATAGGGGCAGCAAGCTTTGCTGCGGATAATGGTATGCCTGAACAAGGCATTAAGGAATTGGGGCATTGGAGGTCTGGGGTGTTCCGGACATATGTCCGGTGAGCTCCCACCCCCTCCCACCCCACCCGCAAGAGTCCCTAATTTGTGATCTCATTCCAACAGGTTCTCTTCCAAGGCCGCGGAAGAGGGTGTGGATTGTCGGCCACAGCCTGGTCCGATGGGCGGGCAAGGCCGCCAAGCAGACCGGATGGGGATCGCAACTGGGTCTGGCGACGCGGGCACAAATTGAGTGGAAGGGCCGTAGCGGGATGAGGTGGCACCAGCTTCTGCCGGCAGTCCACGCTGCTGCCACAGAACCTCCGCCTGATGTCATTGTAATTCATCTTGGGGAGAATGACATCCCGCAGCTGAAAGGTGTCCAGTTAATCAAGAGCGTCAAATCCGATTTGTGGGAGGTTATGAAGCTCTTCCCTGGTGTATGCCTCCTCTGGACCAATATGGTGGAGCGGTTAGATTGGGGTCAAGGGGTACACCCCCGCAAAATTGACAGAACTAGGAGGACAGTGAATAGGGACATAGGGAAGTGGCTCACCATGTTGAGAGGAGCGTATGTGGACACAAGGGTGTTGACACACAAGAAGCCGGAGTTGTACAGGCGAGATGGTGTGCACCTGTCCCCCCAAGGGAATGATCTATACCTTAGTGCCCTAAAGTCGGCTTTAGTTCGCTCACTAGAAAGAATTGAGGGTTAGGTGGGGGCGGGTCTGTCCGGATAAACCCGGCGAACCCTTAGTGGCAGGGGTCCAGTACTGTGAGTTAGAGTAGTTAGAAGGGGCATAATTTAGGAGTCATCTCTGTAAGAGATGGGGAGGCCCACCTGCCGGAAAGCAGGGGAAGGCAAGCGGCTGGGCAGCCTCCCTGGGAGGAGTGTCGTGCGACGACGGCAGGGGCAAGTATGGCCCCCCGTCGGCAGGCATCATTCTCCTTACTCACAATGAGATGGGATCCCCTCACGGCCTGTGGTGCCGCTTGGAGGGGAGATGCGTGAGCATCATTTGGGGGGCATTCGAGGGTACATCGAAGCCACCCCTGGTTCAGGTTTTGGGTATGTTTCCGTTAAGGTTAATGTTAAGTACTGGACCCACATCGCTCTAGGCGATTTACCCCCACCTTAATTGGTATGTTAATTCGAAATAAAGAGTGCGGCCGTTTATAACCCAATAAAGTTGTCCTGTCTCCTTCGGTGCGTCGGCAATCAGAGTAGGGTTGTCACCTCTCCAGGTTTTGCCTGGGGACTTCAGGTTTTGACTAGGAGTCGATGATTTCTGGAGGAAGCCTCAATTTTTCTAGGTCAATCAGAAGCACCCTGGTAACCTGGAGAAATCGAAGCTTGCGAGGGTGGCAGGAGATGGCCATATGAGAAATACTTTCCCACATCCTTTCTGGTTTTTTGTTGTTGTTTTTAAAATGGGCAATGCAGAGTGTGTGTGTGTCTGTGTCTGTGTCTGCTGAGTGGTACAGCTGTGGAGCACCCACACACGTGGAGTGAGTGGGGAGAGATTCTAATGGGTGGTTCCCTGCGTGGCCACAGTGGCCATGTAGACAGTCTCCACGCACTCCCACCACCACGGACCAGCCCCTGAAGCAACTCATACAGGCAGCCATTACCCCTTTAAGAGTTCTTGATAGGGCTGGGGGGGAGGGGGACAGGGAGGCAGTGGGGCCATATACCTGTCCGTTGGCAGGGGTGCGCGCTCCAATTCAAATGGTCCAGGGATGCGTGGGCGCCTGCTCCCACACACTGTTTTGCCTCCCCCTACACAGGGCACTCTGGCTTTTTTTCTGGTGCCCCATGAGTGGGTGCTACGTGAGTCACAGGAGCGCGCATCCCCACACACCACCTTCACACAAGCAGTCGGGTGGGGTGGTTGATGGGCGGCCATGTGTTGTTGTGTCTCGTTTTAAAAACACCCTGACTTGGCCCTACCTCTCTGTGTGAGTGGCTGGACAGCTGGCTCCGGGGAAGCTGGGATGGCTGCTGGAGTCCCCCAGGCTTGTGGTCCTAGTGCAGCAGCACCACCTGCACATAGGATCATTATGCCCCTGGGTGCACTGCTTGCCCTTCTCTTCCTGCTGTTTGTCCTGCTTTTCATGCTGGCTCAGCTGTGTTGGCTGGCAAGGGACAGATGAGATTTGTTCCTTTCTGAATTTGGGAAGTGGGAGACAGGCCCCTTCTTAACTCTGGCCCTCTTACCCTGAAGATGCACCAGGGAGAGAGACTCCGATCATAGGTCTCCTGTAGCCTTGGGAAATGTGTGTGATTGACTTTGTTTTCTAAAATGGTCTCTTTAAATCTAGGGTTGGGCATTTGGGTTTGGATAAAGCACAAGTAAACACAAAAGGCCCTTTCAATTTCTATATTCAAAACACAAATACTACCCTGCAATTTAACATGCTTTGTGCCTCTCAAATTCCACTTTTAATTCAGTGTTTTTATTTGTTGGTCTAACAGTCTGAGCATCATTCAAGTTTTGTGGTGTAATGTGCTGGTCAGGGGGGCAGTTTAGCCACAACAACAGTGATCTACAGGAGTGGGTTGTGTTTTGGATTAAGATTTACTTTTGATCTTCTACTGCTTTGTGGTTTGGAGGCTTAGCCAGCCTCCACGGGCAGCTGGAGGTGGAACTGCATCCAAGGAACCATATTGTTGTGTAAGAAACACTACTAAGTGGAATTCCCCTGCCTGGAATGGGCCACGGTCACAAGTACCCCCCCTGGCTGGTACTCTGGAGTTCACTGATACCACGGTCCTTTGTGGTTTATTTTAGGGTTACTACCTGTGCATGTATGTCCACAAACGCACACACATGGCTGCATCCCCTTAAACACACAGGCTGCATCCCAGCTTGCTTAGGCCGCTTTTAGACGATCGTGCTGTGCGCTTGCGCGGGGTTTCAAAACCCCCGCGAGGAGAGATTATACGTGACGCCGCCGGCAATCGCACACCTGATACGGCGCCGCGCATTCTTTTCAAGCCGTGAATTGACCAGGAGCCTGATCGAGGTGGGTCATTCGCGGCTTGAAAAGAATGCACCACGCGGTATCAGGCGCGTGATTGCCGGCGGCGTCACGTATAATCGATTGTGCACAGCGCAATCGTCTAAAAGCGGCCTAAGTTCGCAACAAACTGTAACAGCTGCAAGATTTTACCCCTTTAAAAAGTACCAAAATTTTTAGACACAACCCCCCCCCAAAAAAAATATTGTCACTGAAACCAGAGTAGAAATCAGAAATACAAAATGTGCTCACCTTGTACGTTCCTATTTAAATTGTTTGTTTTGTTTTTAAAAGGATAGGGCTTTGGTGAAGCTGCACTTCAATAGGACTTTAATCTGTGCTACTTGTAGTGTATACTCTGTTTTGACAGAGAATTGTGCTCTAAAATTGCTTTAATGTCAACTTTCACTTAGAGCCCCATCATATATTTTCAAGGCTGAAAACAAACAAACAAACAAAATAAGTATGATTTTTTTTTTTCCTGCTGAATCATTTATTTTGTTTTTCTTACTTTTTCTATGCCCTTTTTGGACTTCAAAACTAAGCTGTGTGCTGCTAGAAGGATTCTACAGAGATGCAAGGCAAAGCTTATGTGATCAAATATTCACTCTACACAATTCAAACTGGAAGCCTGGGCGTTGACAGTTTTATGTTCAGATTATATGAAAACCTGAGATGTTGGAACATGGGCATAATTTAGGATAGAGAGTTGCTATTTTTCTCCATCAGAATTTAAATAAAATGCATCTTTTTGCACATTGTGTTACGAAGTATTGCTAACCTCAGGCTTCTGTGGGGTAAGATAATTATTTTCCAAAAATCATAACTTAATGCTTTTCTCTCATGCAAAGGGTAACAAACAGTGCCCTCTATGTGGTTTGTGATGACTAGAGAAAAAGAAGGAAGAAAAGAGAGATACTTAATAGATAAGCACATCTATTTGTTTTCTTGAAAGGCAAGTATATTTAAAAGGGGGCAGATTCTCTGCTGGTGTAAACTGATGCAGCTCCTGCATTTTCAGGGAAGCACGAGCACTTGCAACTTCTCAACCTCATGAATGTATCCTTGTCTCTTTGATGCTCTCCTTTATCTCCCCCTCCCTTGTCTATCTTAGCTTGTAGGCCCCTTGGGGTAGGGACCTGTCTAAAACTACTGATTGTACAGTGCCAGGTACACTACTTGTGCTATATGAATAATTAATAATAATAATTAATAATAATAAATGAGATAATACAACTGTAGATCTTGCAAGGATAATATCTTTTTAAAAGTCTGCTTATTAGCTCTGTCTAGGCTTGCAGAGGTACGTAGGTTATTACAGTCACTCTGGAAGTGAGAAGGGAGTCTACATCAGAGAACAAGGGAGACAGACTGTAGACCAGAAAAAAGGACACTTGGGCCAAAACAGCTGATTTGCATACAACGGAATATGCAAATTTACAGCAGTTCATAACAAGCTGGTGGGACAGAAGTGGAAGGTGAAAGTGGGTGAAGCACCAGCTGCGTGGCCTAGACACACAATGCAGTGTGCCTTTCTGCCATATATATCCCCCATGTTTTATATATTCATTAACGATCTGGAGAAAGGAGTAAAGAGTGAGATGATCAAATTTGCAGATGACACAAAGTTATTCAAGGTAGTGAAAACCCAAGTGGACTGTGAAGAATTGCAGGAGGATCTTGTGAGACTGAGTGACTGGACATCCAAATGTGTACAAGTGCAAAGTCATGCACACAGGGAAAAATAACCCAAACTGTATGTAGACAGTGTTGGGGTCTAAATTAGGAGTTATTATCACTCAGGAAAGGGATCTTGGAGTCACTGTGGACAATACATTGAAATCTTCAGCTCAGTGTGCAGCAGTGGTCAAAAAAGCAAACAGAATGTTGGGAATCATTCAAAAAAGGATAGAGAATACAACTGAAAGCATAATGCCTCTATATAGATCTATGGTACGACCACACCTGGAGTATTGTATGCAGTTCTGGTCGCCCCATCTCAAAAAGACGTAGTAGAACTAGAAAAGATACAGAGAAGAGCAACAAAAATGATCCAGGGTATGGAACAGCTCCCATATGAGGAAAGGCTTGATAGGTTGGGGCTCTTCAGCTTTGAGAAGAGATGACTGAGAGGGGATATGATAGAAGTTTATAAAATCATGAGTGGTGCGGAACATGTAAATAGGGAGCGGTTATTTACCCTCTCTATGAGTACTAGAACAAGGGGACACTCCATGAAATTAACTGGTAGCAGAGTTAAAACAAGTTAGAGAAAGTATTTTTTTACTCAGTGCACAATTAACGTGTGGAACTTGCTTCCGGAGAAAGTGGTCACGGCCGGTAGTATAGCTAGTTAAGTTCTTGAAGGACAGGTTAATTAATGGCTATTAGCCAAGTAGGTTTTGGGAACTTAACTTCTTACTATTGGGGGATGGAACAACAGGGAATGGATTTCCCATTGTGACCTGTTGGGCACTTCTCCCAAGAGAAAGAGATTGGTCACTGTCGGAGACAGGATGCTGGGCTTGATGGACCATTGGTCTGACCCAGTATGGTGCTACTTATGTTCTTATGAACATACAGTGAGTAGTGTGTGTACACACTCTCTGTTGCACAGACAAATGCACACGCAAAACCAAGCATATATGCTTTCTCATACACAATCGCGTGGAGAGGCACATTCTCCCCCTTCTGTCTTCTGGTCATGGGGAGCAAAGAGAAGAGCAGCCTCCTATCTTTACTGAGACTGAGCCGTCACCATTGTGGCTTTGCTGGGGTGTGAGAAAGGGGCGAGGCTCAGCATGTGGTCAGTCAGAGATAAGCGTAGCCTCACACAATCTCTCTCCTTCCCATCGAGCCTAGAAGGGACAGGAAAGGAAACTTAGCTCAAATTTCATCTCCAAGAGTTCAGACTGAGCTGAGGTCCACAGAAACGGGCTAGACCAACATTTCTTGGCCAAACTCCCCGCAAGCATTCTGTCTGGAAAGAGAAGGTGGTTGCCAGGTTAATCCCAAATGTATGAGATGGAGACTCCTTCAGATTACATAATTTATTGGATACTTGCATACTCTCACCAACAGAAGTTGGTCCAATAAAAGATATTGGGTGTTTTTACACACATTTTTCCTGGATGTTTGCTGTTACATCCTGAACTTTCTGTGTGTCTAAATCACTCACCCAGATCTTAAACATCCGGATCTTTGAACTTCTGCATAGAACTTCTCCCAGAACTTTTGTGTGTAAAACGTTCTCCTGGTAAACGGCTTTGCTCTAGGCAGCTGCAGTCACTTGGTTTCCATGGCAGCCTGTCACATCTACAGCTGCGGTTACTTTAGGCTGCCTCAGGGCAGTGTTTGTGTGAAGAATGCATCCAGGAACTGCCTCAGGGCAGTGTGTGTGTGAAAAATGAATCCGGAACTTACTTGTGAACTTGTAAACCCAGAAGACTGAAAATTCTGGAACTTTAAGGTGTGTGTAAAAATGTCCAAAGTCTCCATCTCTTCTGGGGTCTCAGACAAATATGTAAGAAAATCAAGACAGCTAAAAATCAAGACAGCGTTTGACCTCATGCTGCACCTGAAATGGTGTGTGTGAGATATGCTTATGAAGGACATCAAGGACTAACTAAGTGTCACAAAAGGGCCAAACAATCTGTGTGGTGGACGGTCAGGACTCAATGAAGACATAAAGTATAAAATATCTCCATGTGAAGCAGAATAAATAGACCAGCTCAATGCAAGGAGCCCCTGATTGCACCCCTAGCAGAGAGACCCTAGAAGAGGCTAGCAGCAGATTTATTTAAATTCAGAGGACATCACTACCTTGTGGTGGTGGACTATTTCTCTAGATACATAGAGATAATGGGTGTTTTCAGACGTGATGGGGCGGCTTTGCCCCATCACAGAAACAACCCTGAGATTCCCCACCCGGATCACTCCGGAACGGCCAACAGACATGCCGGCTGATCCCGGCGGGGAATCAGGGAGGGGGCGGGGCCACGCAGTGCAACGTGCGGCCGCACGGCCCCGCCTCCCCATGCTCCCCCGCCACCCACCCTCTGGGGAGATGGGAGGGTGCCGCGGCCAGATTTTACCACAGTCCGGAATCCCGCCGGGGATTCCGGGCTGTGGTCACTGGCCAGACGTGACTTTTTGTTGGTTCCTGCCCAGGATCTCTTTGATCACGCTTTCGGGGATTGTCTGGCGGGAAGCCCCGGAAGCGTGGTTGAAATTGACCCCATGTGGGGATTGACCGTGGCGAACATCTGGTGGGCCTGGTGGCTGCCTAACAGACGTTCAGGGTTCTTTGACCCCATGTGGGTATTGACGGGTGTTCACTGTGATCTCGTAACGTCTGAAAATACCCAGTGTCTCTAAAAATACAACATGCCACAGTGTTGTCAAAAGACTAAGAGTACATTTGCTCATTTTGGTATTGTGACTGATAACAGCTCCCAGTTCACCACAGCTGAGTTTAAAAGGTTCCAGGAAAGGTGTGATTTTGAGCATATTACTAGTAGCCCACATTATCTGCAAGCAAATGAAGAAGCAGAGCGGGCAGTTCAAACAGCCAAGAAGATATTGAAACAGGAAGATCCATATCTCGCTCTTTTGAGTTATAGAGCAACTCCAATAACCGCTACTGGCTGCAGTCCAGTCCAGTTCCTAATGGGAAGACAGTTAAAGACTACTGTTCCAGTTCTAGAAAAGAATCTAGCTCCTATGTGGCCAGACATGAGAAAAGTGGCCAGACATGAGAAAAATAACCAGACTGGATAAAAGGGCTTACGAACACTTCTATAACAAACGTAATTCCGTGAGAGAACTGCCAGACTTGAAGCCAGGGGACCATGTATATGTCAAATTGGATGGAGAAAAGGAGTGGAAAACTCCAGCTCTTGTTAAGAAAAAGAACACATCGCCAAGATCCTATACTATTGAGACCAACAGTGTTAGTAGGAACTAGGAACCATCGACAATTACAGTTCATTCCAGAAGATGAACAGTCCGAAGAGCAAGTCTCAAAACTGGTTGAATCAGAACCATAGGTGGGAGATTCGTCCAATCAGAACCAGTCTGGGGCAGTCACTACAAATAACAGACAGTCGGATGACCAAGTGGTTCCTGTTCTGATCACATCATTAGAAAGTCTGTTAGATTTCGGAATGAATAACTCATGTGACTGTTTTTTGTTACTGTTTTAGGCAAACAAAGAAAAAGGGCAGGGGGGGAGATGTGATGGAGAGCTGATGTTGCGATATGTTGCCTAACCGTAAGGTGGAGCTGTTATAGGAAACCATAGAATACTCTTGAGGCGTGATGGAGACAGTAATTCCTTTAAAAAATAAAGTTGTGTTTTTGTTTGGCGTTCATCTTGTCTTTCTGTCTCTGGTATGAAACCTGACACTGGGTGTTTTTACACACACATTTCTCCTGGATCTTTGCTGTAGCATTCTGAACTTTCTGTGTGTCTAAATCACTCATCCACATCTTAAACATCCAGATCTTTGAACTTCTGCGTGAAACTTCTCCCGGAACTTTTGTGTGTAAAAGGTTCTCCTGGTAAACGGCTTTGCTCCAGGCAGTTGTGGTCACTTGGTTTCCATGGCAGCCTGTCACGTTTACAGCTGCGGCTACTTTAGGCTGCCTCAGGGCAGTGTTTGTGTGAAGAATGCATCCAGAAACTGCCTCAGGGCAGTGTGTGTGTGAAAAATGAATCCGGAACTTACTTGTGGACTTGTGAACCCAGCAGATTGAAACATCCGGAACTTTAACGCGTGTGTAAAAATGCCCAATGTCAGTTGATTAACTGGTCATTAATGGATTGACCACTGTGGTGGACTATCCCTTTAAGGGAACCAGGAAATGCTCTGGATCTGGTTGAGACTGGCTGTAGCCAGTTGGGCCTGGGATGCAAGGGGTTTTGGTTGTGCTAAATAAAGCCTGTTAAAATGGAGCCTCATAGAGTCTGTACTCACTTTAGTGCCTTAGAGACATTACAACCTTGGTAATTCACAATCTTTGTTGCCCATTCTAAGTTTTCATTTGAGGATTTTATGGAGTAATATTGCATTGGCAATGAGATTAATTGGATTCAGTTAACTCAATAAAGGTCCCATCTGGTGTCCTATGCAGCAATAATCCATGCAGGAGAAAATGCATTTTTATTATTATTAGTTTCTCCCATTTGGGAGATGGGTTTGGGAATTTATATTTTAATACAATCAGAAAAATATATATAAAAACAGAGTCCACAGACCCTATTCCTCCCTGCCAAATAAATAGGTCTCACATTGCTTTGGTGAACCTGGAGGGGGAGATTGGGCAGGAGAACAATCTGAGGCTGATGTAGCCAGGAGGTTTTTTTTGATAGATAGGTGTGAATCCAGTCACAGAGACCCAAATCCTAGAGTTAAGAGTCCATAATCTGACAGTGTCCCTGGCGTCTCACAAACTAGAATAAACCACATCTGTTTATGCTTATTTCTCCATTAGGCAAATTCTTGCACTGTGATAAGCTGAATGGTTTTGATTTCCTTAATGACTGTACAGTGATTTCTCAATATTCTTACAGTACACCACTCCCTGTGCTCTGACTGATGAAGGCTTTCCGAATTCCATAGGGTATGTTCACAAATAGCCCACTTTGTCATCACAGAAACCCATATTTTCCTCATCTTTCTCTCCACTCTCTCCTACAAAAACTCTGGGATGGCATCCAGCAGGGTCAGCTTGCCAACTTATGCAACAATGGAAATGGTGAAAATGGGGCACCCCGCAGTGGTTCGGAAATCACCTGCGATAACAAGCTTAGTGAAGGTAGTTGGAAGTCTTTGGACCACATGGATAAATGGGCCATAAGAGGAATTCATACTAAGCATTGGGGAGCCAACACAGCATAGTCTGGTAAAGACTATGCTAGCCAAATGGAAGACCACCATCCAATCACAGTGAGGAAAACCCCACATTTGAGTTCGGCAAATATATATTACAAGGTCTGACAAATAAGTGATGTTTGTTCCACCAACAGTTTTAAGGAGCTTTTACGGTGTCCTTCATCTCTATCCTGTTCCACTAATGGCAGGGAATCAGGATGATTAATCAGTGGGATCTGCTGCTTAGGTTGCTCAGCTCCACATTAAGATTGGTCTAAAACCATGGGTGTTTTCAGACGTTACGGGCGGCCGGTTCACCACAGTGGATTCCTGGTGGGGACGAATAAAAGCCCCGAACAGACGTGACGGGACTGGGACCATGGCCGGGAATCAGGCCACCAGATCATGGACCAGGGCAGCGCAACAGATGTGACGCCGATTCCCAGCCGGTCAAAACACTCAGAATCCACCGGGCAGGGGCGGGACACAGACATGACCGCCTGAGGGCAAACGAAGCCAAAAGACACAAAAGGGAACGCCCACACAAGGGAAATGGGAAGGGAGGGGGGAGAGGGAGAAGAGTCGGACAGGTACCACACACAGCAGGCACACAGGCAGCGGAGGCACAGCGGAACACACAGCACGAGCACACGCCCGGGCACACACACACACATACACACACACACACACACACACAAGGGAAAGGAACGGAAGGGGGACACGGGCGCCCGGACAACACACAAGGCACAATGGGAGCAAAGGGGGGGGAGGCGGGACACGGAAGAGGGGGGGAAACCGGCAACAGGCAACCACAACCCCCACAGCAGCACAGTCCGCACGGGCGCCCCCACAGAAACACAGGCAGTCTCGGAAAGGGGGGGGGCCAGGA
>QEPC01000715.1:4126337-4250875 GCA_003113815.1 Sphenodon punctatus
TGACCTGGATCGAGGGGGTACCGATGCCCCCCTGTATCCTGGGAGACCCTGCCTACCCCCTCAACCGCTGGTTGATGAAGGTCTACCCTGTCGCACAGACCCCTGTGGAGGTGCTATACAATACCCACCTGTGCTCCAGCAGGACCATGGTGGAGCGAGCCTTCGGGACCCTCAAGCAGCGCTGGAGGAGTCTCGCTGGGCGCCTAGACTACACTGTGGAGACTGCTGCCCTGGTGATCGGAGCCTGCTGTGTGCTCCACAACATCTGCGAGACCGAGGGGGCAGCCCTGGAATACCCTGAGCCCCACCCGGCCCCCGGTCCTGTGCCCCTGTACGTGAACGCCGAGAACCCCAGGGAGTACCGTTATGCCAAGCGCATCCGGGACACCCTGGCAAGGCATATCGCCCGGGGGGCCCGGGTGTGAAGGGCTCCCCTCCCCAGCCCACCCCCTGGGGTTCCCGGGGCCAGCCCCTGCAGGGGTGCACCCCCCCTTGTCACCCACATATGAGCCCTGGAGGCATACTTGTGCATATACATTTATTTCAGCCGGGTGTACATGTGCATCCAACACCTCTCCCTCCAACCCTGTAGTGCCCTGTGCCCTCTAGTGCCCCCCCTCACACCACCCTCCCCATCCCCCCCATTCCCCTTGTTTCCTGGGTCGGCCCCATGAGCGCCCGGTGTGGGCCATGGATCCCTGTGAGCTCCCCTCCCCCCCGCTGTCTGTGTTCCCAGCAGTGTCCTGGGCCTTCTCCTGGTCCAGCAGGGGGGGCGGTGGTTGGGGGGAGGGGGGCCAGGACCCAGGGGGCCCCCCATGGTGGCTGCATCCTCCGGAGGCCGGGGGGCACTGGGAGGCAGATGCATGTCCCCTGAGGGCACAGGGGCATCTGGGGTGGCTGGCCAGGGGGTGGGGGTGCTGAGGGGCCTGGCATGGGGCCCTAGGCAGGCAGGGTGCCATGGGGCATGGCTGCCATCATGTAAGCGCACATCGTGCCGGTGTGCAGGAGCAGGGAGGTCCCAATATCGTGGGGCCTATCCATCTTCGCAGAGTGCTCCCGCACCATGCTTGTGATGGCCTGCTCCAGCCTCCTGAGCGCCTCCACCTGCCTGCTGTGCTCCTGGCACTCCCACCTCTGCTCCAGGCGCACCTCGCCCTGGAGCTTCATGTCCCTCACCTCTGCCCACTCCAGGGACCACTCGATGGCCGTCTCCATCCGGTCCACAGCCGCTATCATCCTCTCCCCCTGTTCCGCCGAGGTCTGGACGATCTCCTCCACCTGGTCCTCCCTCCTCCTGTGGACCCGTGCCTGGTGCTCCCTCATGCGCTGCGATGGGGCCATGCACCCTTGGGACGCTGGCTGCCGGGGTTGTCCTGAGGGTACGGAAGGGTGATGCCGATCCTGACCCAGGCCCCTGCCCCCTGGCCGTGATGGGGCAGGGGCCCCGCGGGCCCCCAGGTGTCTTGCCCGGCCGCTCCCCACCCCCTGACCCCGGCCCCTACCACCCCCTCTGACTGTCCGGGGACCCCCTCTCTGCACCCCAGAGTGCCCTCCCTGCCTCACCTGGTTCCTGCACCTGCTGGTGGGTCTCCTCGGTGGCTGCCTGCTCGGTCGCCTGGGTCTGGTCCTGGGGTGTCCCGTGGCCTGCGGGTGAGGAGGGGTGTGTGTGGGTGTAGGGGTGTGCGGTTGGGCAACCTGGGGCTGGGCCCCCTCCCGCCTTGGTTGTGGGGGGCTGGGACTCAGGCTGGGGCTGGCCCTGGCCCATCCATCCCACCCTTGGCCCCTGCCCCTGTGGGCCCGGTTCCTTCCCCTATCCGGGTCGACTGCTTACCCTCAATTTCTGTCTCAGATCCTTCCGAGGCTGGCCCCTCGGTGTGGGAGTGCTCCCCAAGGACCACTGGCTGAGGGTGATGAGGGTGCCGGCCTCGGACTCCGCTTGCCCAGCCTGGGGGTGGGTGCTCTCCGGGCTGCTGTCCAGGGGGGGGGGCTGCAGGTGCTGGGGGTCCCGGGGCTTTCCTCCTGGGGGTCTGGGGCCCTGGAGCTTGTGTCTACCAGGGGGGCAGTGAGGGGAGGGGGGTACCTCGGCCCATTCCCTGCCCTGGACCACAGTGCTCCCGACGAGCCATGGGGCGACTATGGACCCCTTCATATGCAGGATGCGGTCCAGGGCATTGTAGAATGGGGCAGTCTGGGCTCCATGTCTGGACCGCCTATTCTTGTCCTGAATGGCCTTGTACCCCCTCTTTAGCTCCTTGGCCTTTGAGTGGCACTGTGCCACTGTGCGCTGATGCCCCGCCGCCTCCATGTCCCACACTATGTCCTGGTAGCATGCTCATTGTGCTGGTTGAGCGCGAGCTCCAGCTGGTACTCCAGGGTCTCCCATATCCTTATGAAGTCCCGGGTCTCCTGGAGCCCCCACTGGCCCCCTCTGTGGTATGCCTTCTTCCCTCTTCTCCACTGTAGTTTGTCCTCCTCCTCCACCTCCACCCAGGCTGGGCTGGTGTCCTCCTGGGGCTCATCCCCCCGGGCGCTCTTCCGTGTCTGCGGGAGGCAGGGGGTGGAGGGTTTAGGGTTGGGTGCATGTCCTGGCCCCTCGCGGGGTGCCCCCTTCCCCCTCCTCCCTGGTGGGTACCCGGGCTTGCCCCGTACCCTCCCCTTGGTGCCCCTGCTCCCCTGCCCTTGTTTCCCCTTACCCATTTCCTGGGTGCCTCCTCCGCCCTCATTCTGGATGATGTCCCTGGGGTGTTGTGTCCCGGCTGCTGCGGGTGTTGTCCCTGCACCTCCTCCATTGTTTGCACGACCCCCGGCTCCCCCTCCTCCGCCTGTGCTCCCTCCACCGCTGCCACTGCCTCCTCCTCCTCAACCCTCACTCTCTCGCCCACCGCTCTCTTCCGTCTCCCTCCTCGCTCCATCCCACCACGCTTCCCTGCTGCAGATTTCCCTTTAAATCTCCCTCCGGTGGTTGTGTTGTTGCTGGTTGCCTAGCAGCGATGCTGCGTGCATTGTCCACGGCTGGGGATCATTTTCTTTGGTTCCGCCCGGGGATTGGCATCCAGACGTTACTTTTTGTTGTTTCCCGGTGGGAATCTCTTTGACCACGCTTCCCGAGATTTTGCGCCAGGGAGCCAGGGAAGCGTGGTTGAAATTGACCCCATGTGGGTATTGAGCGTGGTGAACATCTGGCGGCTGCCTAACAGACGTTCAGGGCTCTTTGGCCTCGCTGCGGAATTGAGCGTGGTTCACTGTGGTTGAGCGTGATCTCATAACATCTGAAAACACCCCAAGTTGTTTAATCCACCAGGGTACTAACTCCACATTAAACCCACGTATTTGCAGACCATCAAGCCCATCTCCATCTTGAATTTGCTCTTGGAGGAGAGAGACTAGCAATATGAAAGGCTTGACAAACACAGGAATAGGAATAGGTATACCTAAATAAGACACCTGGGAACAATGTTAGATTTCTGGAATTCTCCTTAGAGGTTTTGGCTTCCAGACCCATCAAGGTGGCCAAACAGCTTGTGAAGCAACGAATTATCAATATAGAGCTACAGATTGTTCGAGCTTATGTTGCTGGTTCTAGGGTTGCCCCTCTATACAAATGTTGGTTGCCCAACTATCCCGGCCCTTCTCGCTATTTGCCATCTCTTGTGGCTCCAATTCGGAGGAGAGTCTTCAAGGACTTGAGACTCTGGACAGTTGAGACCATGGTGGTTCAAGGCCGGTCAATGAGTTTGTAACAAATGCAGTGGCCTCATTTGCAGTGTTGGCTTCCAAAATTCGTGCTCAGAGTTTTAGGAGTTTACAAAGTCAGAGCAAAGTTTAAGTAGTTAAACCCGGTGTTCTTGGGTCTTTGACTGGAGTCTGGACATCGAGTCTGGTTAATAGTTGTGTTGTGTTAGGGACTTAATTGGGTACTTTTTATGATGTTTTTATAATTATATTTAATTAGTAGTATTTTTCATAAGTGTCCTTAAAGAAATTGCATATATGGCAACCCTAACCATACAGGACTAATTTCTATACTGATCCTTGCTAAATATTTTCTCAAATAGACGTGCAACTTCTCTGGGTTTTCCAGAAGAAGCTCTGATTTCTTCATGTCAGAGGATACCTGTGGAATCAGGGGCAATGTGGGGTAGCCATGTCAGAAAGGGGACAGGCCATAGAGACTTTCCTGCCTCCATGGAGCACCGTGATGTCATAATGCTCCACAAGGGCAAGGTTATGCCAGAAAGAGGACATGACAGCTCATCATGATGTCACGATGCTCAATAAATGATGGGATTACATCCGAAAGGGGAATTACAGCCCCTTTGCCCCACACCATCTGATGTGTCTGTGCCCCTTCTGGGTTTTCTCTGGAGGGAGATGGCAACCCTAAACCCAAAATATGTAAGGAGAAGAAGGAACGACTACAGTTTCACACACACACACACACACACACACCAGCCAGCATACATGGCCGGCTGCCAGGAGATTTTATGCTACATCTCTTTAAAAAATAGTGCAGCTCCAGGCCTCCTCCTCCTCCTCCTCCTCCTCCTCCTCCTCCTTCTGAACACGTGGGAAGCATTGTGTGGTGTTGGGGTATCAAATCATGATAAAGACCTACTAAGCTACTGACAACATAGTTTGTTAAGAAGCAAAGATTCTCTCTCTGAGCCCTCTCCATTGACTCCATGAGCCTCTGAGAATGAGCCATCAAAACAAGTCTAATAATTACCTACACTACTGGGAAATGAATAGGTGGTATTGTTTACAGATATTATTCACATATTTGGCTAGCCCTCCAAATATATGAATATACATGTCTCTTTTACAACAGACCCATGCCCTGCAGTCTCGGTGCTTACCCTGGTGTCTGATGGCTGTGGGAGACTGGATGAGAGGGCCAACCGACTGAGGTTGAATCCTGACAAGATGGAGTGATGCTGGTGAGTAAGACGGCAGGGGTAACGGCCCCCATTGTGGACAGGGTCTGTCCCACGTTGGTTCCCCAGGTGCGGAGTCTGGGGGTGCTCCTTGATGCGCAGCTCTGCCTGGATGCCCAGGTGGAGACTGTGGTGAGGAGTGCCTTTTGCCAATTACATCTGGTGCTGTGGCTTCGGACATATGTTTCAGACTCTGACCTGGCCACCCTCATCCATGCTTTCATCACCTCTAGACTAGACTATGGTAATGTGCTCTACGTGGGGCTACCCATGACAATGGCTCGGAGGCTGCACCTAGTGCAGAATGCAGCAGCCCGTCTCTTGGTGGGATTGGGCTGCCGGGAGCACATAACACCGGTGCGCCGTGCTCTGCACTGGCTGCTGATAGCGTTCCGGGCCCACTTCAAGGTGTTGGTTTTGACCTATGAAGCCTTAAACGGTCTAGGCCCTGCCTACCTACGGGACCGCCTCACCCCCTGGGTGCTGGATCAATCCCTGTGGTCATCCGGGGGTGCCCCGCTCGAGGTTCCCTGAGTATTCCAGGGTGCCATGCAGGAGAGGGCATTCTCGGTGGCCGTGCTGCAGCTGTGGAACTCCCTTCCGGTGGGGGTGTGGCTGATCCTGGACCTCCCCTCTTTTCGGAAAAGGTGTAAGACTTGGCTTGGCGTTTGGTGGGGGAGAGGGGTAAAAGGGTGGAGGGGGGGCTTTGGGGGTGGGGTGATGGGGGTGGTGTTAAATGTCACCCTCCTTTTGGCAGTTTTAACAAATGTTTTATATTGGATTTTATTTGTGTTTTTATATTGTAAGCTGTCCCGGGCTCCCTGATGGCAGGAGGGGCAGGGTATTAAATTGAAAAATAAATAAATAAAAAATAAAATCCACTTCCGAAATGCATATTTGCATACCTGCTTATTCAGTATTTGGTTAGTCAGATATTTGGTTTGAAGCTGACGAATTTGACGAATAATATATCCATGTCAAATATTTGTTTCATCTGCAGCCTATGAGAAGAGCTTTTTTCTCAAACCACAGCAAAGGAACAATCTTCCATTGCATGGGACTAGCATCCAACCTTTCCATCGTTGATGGGGAGCCACACATTAGACATAGTGCTTGAAATGAGCCTGTATGGATAGAAGAGGCAGCAATCCTAAATTCCATCACGCAGCATTGACTGAGCTCCACCAAAGCCTACAGAGCTCTGCTGTGACCGAGAACATTTGGGATCACAGCCCAAGTCTGAGCAAAATTACTGTTGTGCTTCTGATGCTTTCACAGTGAGGAACCTCACTGCAGGGCTTTTACAGCACAAATTGACAATTTGTACAACCAGCACTGTTGGTACAGGGAACACGATCAGATGTAAATCCAGTCATGTCCTCTACTCACTGGGTAATGTGTGTTGTTGGGGTATCAAATCATTATAAAGACCTACTAAGCTACTAACAGTGTAGTTTGTCAAGAAGCAAAGATTCTCTCTCTACACGTAATGCTTGCTACCATTTCAGATGTCTAGCATGGGGACAAGTGTTATGTTTGGTTAATAAACCCTGGAACAGCCACCAAGGGAACATGGGTTTATTTATTTAATTAATTAATTAATTTCAAAGTATTTTTATCCCACATCCTTCTGCTCAGATAGCAGCTCGGGGCAGCTCACAACAAGCCACACAATAAAATCAACAATTAAAATCACAGTTTAAAATTTTAAATTCATGAAAATGACTAAAAGAGCGGAACCAAAAACCCTTCCTAGCTCCACCCACCCCCAACCCCATCCCNATATAAAAGCAGTTCAGTAATTAAAATCAAATACATCACATTTATAAAACTTATTCAAGAGCGGAACCAAATCCCTCCCCACCCTCCCCGTCTCCCTCCCCCAAAGCCTGGCGGAACAGCCAGGTCTTACACTGTCTTCGGAAAGAGGGGAAGTCTGGGGCCAGACAGGCTTCCATCAGGAGGCAATTTCACAGCCTAGGAGTGGCCACCGAGAACAGCCGTCAGGAGGGAATTCCACAGCCTAGGAGCGGTCCCTGGCCGACCGCAGGACCACACCATGGCCTCAGGCATGAAGCATTCCTGCAGGTAAGTGGGGCCCAGGTCGTTTAGGCCTTTATAGGTCAACACCAACACCTTGAATCAGGCCTGGAAGACAATAGGCAGCCAATGAAGAGAATGGAGCACTGGTCTAATGTGCTCACAATGACCTGTCCCTGTAAGGAGGTGGGCCGCCGCATTCTGCACCAGCTGCAGCCTCCAGACCATCACCAGGGGTCACAAAAAGGCAAAATTTTGGGAACCACTGTTTTAAGTTATGAGAGGTTGATTGGGCTAAAATTGAGTTGTTCTTTCCATCTACTCTTCATAGCAGGTGTAATGTCACACCCGCTGCAAGATTGAACAACTGGGTTTGAAGATAGCAGTTCACAGGATGTTAGGGATACAATTACTGTCTAAAGTTTGTTTTTAAACTCAGTACTAATTACATTTTTAAGCAACAGCCCCACAGCTTTTACACCTCCTCTTTGACAACCTTACAAACCCTATTTTAATATTTATTAGCAGACCCACTGTGGTCCTCCTTCAAAAATATCTATCCTTAATAAATGCAAAGCAGATGCAACACAGCTTCTTCTAAATTATAGACTATATGTCATAACGCTGAGCCTGCCTGTCAGAAATAATTGGAAATATCTCATGGTTATCTATCTGGAGTAAAAGTCTTACGTCCAGCCTACCCTGCTGGGAGCTAAAGAATATACTTAATATTGAACATGCGGACTTATCATTCTCCCTTGAATAGGATTTATGGCTTGAGAGAGTATTTAATGTTGTAGCAGAGCATTCATCATAACCATCTAATTATGGACACTTGCAGAAGAAAATGTTTGCAAACTTTCCAAGGACTAGATTCTGCCACCCTTACTCCCAGGGGTAAAACTAGGGTTTGAGAAGCTTTGGCTCTACCCTCCCAAGCTTCCCTGCCTAGAGTTGTCACCTTTCTGGGTTTTGACCCAGAGACTCCGGGCTCTGGGAGAAGCCCCAATTTCTCTGGGTGAACCAGGGGTGCCTGCAGCTAACCCAGAGAGTCAGGGTTTCCAGACGTGGAATAGGGTGGCCGCGTCAGAAAAGGGACAAGCCATAGGAACTTTCCAACATGGCCCTGTCCATATGGAGATCTGTGACTTCATGAAACTCTGCTGGAGGAGGGGGCGGGGTGTCAGAAAGGGGTCTGGCAGCCCTGTTGCCCTGCAGGTTTCCTTTTGAAGGGAGGTAGCCGCCACCCTACCCCAACCCAAACTCACCCTACCTACCTATCACTTTTGGCCACAGTCTGCTGCTGCTGGGAGCCAGGAGCCATCTCCTCTCCTCCTCTGCCTCCTGGCACTGGCCTACATGCCCTACCTCCCTGGCCTCGGAAGGAAGCACTTTTTTAAAGATTTTTTTTTTTCTGTGCAGCAGGAGCCTTTCTATTATCTTCAGTAGCTTTGGATCAGTAGGAATTACAGATGGAGGAAAAAATGTATCTGCCAACAGAGGAAAGTAGATGTTCAGTGCTTTCTATGGATCCAGCATCATGATCATGTTGCCAAGCACTGACTGTACACTGTACGTTTATTGACTGGAACTCTGAGCTGCTGCTTTTCACATTGATAATTTTAGAACGCAGATGCCTGGTGTGTTTATTCACATGCCAGGGCTCGCATTTAATGAGCAAAATGTCAAGTATATTGTTATCCACCATTAAAGAAACTGTGAAAAATATCTTTGCCATCTGCATGGTACCATCTGCTTTCACAAAACAGAATTTTGCAGGCAAGTACACAAATAACTCAATGCTCAAGTCACTTCAGGAGGCAGTGCTACACCTTCTACACCTGAGGTTGCTACCGGAGTTTGGAGGGTGGAAAGGAGGATGTAGAATGTGGGCACACAGCCAAACTGACATGCGATGCTTCTGCAGCCAACACTAGGGTTCTAAGTTTATATGTTATATAGAGTGTTATATGGAGATATAACACTGAACTGTTAATGTAATTGTGAATGTATCCGTGTCTTTCTCTATGGCTGCTTTTAGAGGTGTGTGGCACACACACGGCATGAAATCACGCCGTGTGTAAAAATTCCACGGGCAGGGTTTAGACGTGACATCTCATGCGTTATAGCCGGCCGCACATTCTTTTAAATTGGGACATCAGCCCAGGCCTGTCACAGCCTTCCTACACCCCTGCTGAGGGGCTTACAATCCAGGATAGACTGTTATAGCTGGTCATGCATGCTTTTAAAACTGTGAACTAAATACCTCGATATCGAGGTATTTAGTTTGCGTATTTAAAAGCATGCACGTCCAGCTATAATGCAAGACATGTCGCATCTAAACCCCACCCGCAGGATTTTTATACGCCGTGAGATTTCACACCGCATGTGCACTGCACACATCTAAAAGTGGCCTACGCCTCCCTCTTCCTTGTCTTCCCTCTCTTGTCTATCCTAGATTGTAAGCCCCTCAGTAGGGGCATAGCAAGGCTGCGGAAGGCCTGGGCTTTCCAATTATGGGCCCCCTAAGGGAAAGAGAGTGGGTTCAGCTGGAGAGTTAATGAGGAGTTGCTGCTGTAGACCCGCTAGGGTCCGCTGCCAGAAGTCTAAAAAATGGGTGTCTTGCAGTGCGGCTCCTGGATGCTCCCCACCTCCACCTCCAACTAGTGGGAACAGTCAGGGCTGGCCTTTATCTTTGCCCTGGGCCCTACAAGTTCTAAGTCTGTCCCTGGCAGTGGCAGGCCTTACAAGAGAGATCCTGTCCAACCTCACTCCCTTAAAGGTGGTGCTGCCACCCTGGCTCCCAGAGGGTCTCCCGGAAGAGCAGAAACCTCCCCAAGAAGGCAGTTTTAAGAGTGGGTGGGGAAAGAACCAGCACTCCACCCCCATCCTCTCAAAAAAATTTCCTTCCTGATAGGATTCTTTACAAGTGGGCTGAGCTCCACTAGGAAATATTCAGAGTGTGTGGGAGCGGGGGTGAGAGCGATGTGCTGCCTGGTCCCCCTGCCTCCCCTGTCCGTTCTAAAAATGACCTAGTGGCACTCTGACTGCTTGCAAAGTACTCCCCCCTCTCAACTGAGTTCCCTCGCTCCATGGTAGTTATATTTATTATTTATTTATTTAATTGCATTTCTTAGCCACCCCCTCATGCCCATGGCATCTCGGGGCAGCTTACAACATAAAAATAACAATAAGTAAAATAACACTGAAACACAAAAATTAAAATAGCTAAAAATCTCCCTAAGAACAACCCCCCACACACCTATTTCCCCAAACCTCCCTCCCCTCCTCCGAAGGCCTGGGAGAACAGCCAGGTCTTGAATGCCCGGCGGAAGGCCAACAGGCTTGGGGCCAGATGGACTTCCTCCAGGAGGAAGTTCCATAAACGTGGCCTGACCACCGAGAACGTCCTCTTCATTGTGGTCCTCTGCTTTACACGGGGGACCACCAGGAAGGCACCCCCGGCAGACCGAAGGGGTCGCTCTGGGACACAGAAGGTGAGGTGGTCCCTGAGGTATAAAGGGCCAAGACCGTGTAGAGCTTTATAGGCCAAAACACAACACCTTGAATCTGGCTCGGTACGGTATAGGCAGCACAGGAGTGATGTGTTCCCAACGGCTTGTCCCAGTACGGAGATGAGCCACCACATTCTGCACCAGCTGCAGCCTCTGAACCAGCACCAAGGGAAGCCCCACGTAGAGCACATTACAGTAGTCCAGTCTCGTGGTAATGAAGGCATGGATGACGGTGGCCAGGTTGGGTCTGGAAATATATGGACACAGCCGCTGCACCAGATACAGCTGGCAGAAGGCAGCCTTAGCTACCACCTCCACCTGCTGACCTAGGTAGAGATCCGAATCCAACAATAATCCCAGACTCCAAACCTGCTGGGCTACGGGTGGGCGGACCCCTCTATGAGGGGAACCAACACCTCCCTTGCCCTACCCACTGCCATCACCTCCGTCTTATCAGGATTGAGCTTCAGTCTGCTCTGCCATAGCCAATCCACCACGGCCTCCAAACATTGGGACAGCACTGAGACGGCAGGACCTGGGTCGGTTATAAAGGAGAGGTAAAGCTGGGTGTCATCAGCGTATTGGTGGTAATGCACACCAAACCCCTCACGATCTCCCCCAAGGGCTGCATATATACATTAAACAATAATGGAGACAAGATGGAACCTTGTGGAATGCCACAATCCAGGGCCCGGGGGCTAGAAGGCTTAGCCCCCAGGACAACCCGCTGGCTTCTCCCCAAGAGGAATGATCAGAACTATCCAAGGACAGTCCCGTCCAGACCCCCCAGGGCTCACAACCGTCTCAGCAGCAGCCCATGGTCCACTGTGTCAAAAGCGGCCAAGAAATCTAGCAGGATCAGAAGTGTTGAACGTCCTGCATCCATCTCCCGGTGGAGATCGTTCACCAAGGCCACCAACGCCATCTCTGTGCCATAGCCGGGGCGGAACCCTGATTGAAATGGGTTGAGGAAACCGATGCTGTCAAGATGAGCCTGTAGCTGCAGTGCCACTGCCCGTTCAATAACCTTCCCTAAAAAGGGAAGGCTAAAGACAGGTCGGTAACTGGCGAGTGCGCCCACATCCAAGGAAGGCTTCTTCAGCAGGGGGCGCACCACAGCTTCCTTGAGACCGGGGAGCAATCTCCCCTGACAAAGGGACACGTGATTGCCCTCGCCAGCGCCATCCCCAATGTCTCCCCGGAGGCTTTCACCAACCAGGACAGGCATGGATCTAAGTCACAACTGGTGGCTCTAACAGACCCCAGGACATCCGCAGCATCGGCTGGTGTCATTTCCTGAAACTCATCCCAAGAAGATACCAGACGGGGCCTCCATTACCTCACGCTCCATCTCCACTGCCCCTAATCCAGCATCGAAGTTGCTCTGGATCCGAGCGAATGTGACTATGTTATGCCACTACCCACGGGGTAAAGCCCTGTCTCTGCTTAATAATTGTTCCATGCCATGTACATTGATGGCGCTATATAAATACTTAATAATAATTACTACCTTAATGACCAATAGGCCCAAATTATTGTCACATACCTGTTAAAAGGTAACGATACCATTTTCTGTTAATAGTGGCTGTAAGATTAAACAGTTATGAAGTGGGCCAGGACTTGAGGGATGTGACACATTTTTTTGTGTTTAAATTCAGGTGTTTCATTACTCTGTAATCTGGCCTATCATAGATGTAGAGATATGGGGAAGGGTAAATGTTTTCCAGTGAAAATATTTTGCACTCTTCTCCACCAGAAGTGGAGTAATGAAATTCCCTGGTAATAGAGATGTAGCTATCATAGGGACAGGAGGGACATTTGTTCTGGGGTTCAAGCTGAGGTATGTGGGGGCACAAATCCTGTCCTGTGGTGGCAGGAACTGAGCTGAGCAGAAGCGGGAGTGCTTGTAGCGTATGGCATGCATGGGACCCACCCGGCAGGTGGCACAGGATAGAGCAAGTCCTGGCGGAGGCACAAGACAGGTGACACAGCTGCAGCCTCCAGGGCTCAGGCACAGCAAGCAAGGGAGGGAGAGGCACCATGGTTTTAGGAGCATCTCTGGAGTCAGAGCAGCGGACTTACTGGGCTGGAGGTGGTGACAACGTATGGGGAGAGCAAGCTGTTCAAGGATAAAATGATGACTCTGAGACCGCTTTTGCACAAGGTGCTGAAAAAGCGCCTGCAAAGATATGCTTTGGAGTTGCTCCCATTCTAAGCAGCGGCTGCCAAGAACAAGCACAGGTCTGAAGATGCAGCAACATCAAACTCCCTTCTAGAGGGTTTTATGACGCTGCTTCTCCAAACCTACATTTGTTCTCAGTGGCCACTGCTTAGAATGGGAGCAACATCACTTCCGATAGCGTGGGCGAACATCTAAGCACCCCCCGGCACAGATTTCTCTCCCTGCGTATCTTTGGAGGTGCTTTTTCAGCGTCTCGAATAAAAGTAGTCTGAGTGGTAGTGGTGGTAATCAGCCTACACTGAAACATCTCAGTTGTGCAGTCAAATGGAAGTTAAAGAGACTGGCTAGAAAAGCTACCAAAGATTACATCTTTTTAAAGAAAACCAGTGGAGACACTCCCAAGGAGGAGGAGGGTCATAGTACAGGACCTTCAATAGCGAGTGATGTGCATCTGCCGTGTCATAGTTATTGGAGAGAAAGATTATTATTTTATTTATTTTGTTCAAATTGTCTAACCGCACCCTCCTGCTGCAGCAGCTTGGGGTGGCTCACAACATCAATTAAAATAATATAAAAAGATAAAGAATATATTAAAAATACTATAAATATAAATACAATATCACATAAAAACAACAAAAACCTAAGAAGTGGAGCTAAAACCCTACCACCCCCTCCCAACCCCCTACCCATTATCTGTTTCCCTCACCGAAAGCCTGACAGAACAGACAGGTCTTACACAGTCTTGAGAAAGAGGGAAGGTCCAGGGTCAAGAAGACCTCCATCGGGAGGGAGTTCCACAGCCATGGTGCTGTCACCAAGAATGCCATCTCCATAGTTGCCCCCCGAGATACTATGGGGACCTCGAGATGGTAGCTCCCAGCTGACCGCAGGGGCAGATCCAGGACTCAGGAGGTTAGGCGGTTCTGTAGGTAGGCAGGACCCAAGCCATATAAGGATTTATAGGTCAATACCAACACCTCGAATTGGGCCTGGAAGACTATCAGCAGTCAGTGCAAAGAACTGGTCACCGGTGTAATGTGCTCACGGTGACTCATCCCCATAAGGAGATGGGCCACCACATTCTGCACCAGCTGCAGTCTCTCGACTGTCACCATGGGTAGCCCCAAATAGAGCGCAGCGCAATAATCTAGTCTTGAGGTGATGAAAGCATGGATGACAGTGGCCAGGTCAGAGTCCGAAACGTATGTCCAAAGCTGTTGCATCTGATGTAATTGGAGGAACACACTCCTCGCCTTAGCTGCCACCTGGAAATCCAGGATGAGCTGTGAATTGAGGAGCACTCCTAGACAGCGGACCTGAGGGACCAACAGAGGACGAACCCCATCAATGAGGCCACCACTCCCTCAACCCCACCCACCAGCATCATCTCCGTCTTATCGGGATTCAGCTTCAGACAGCTCGCCCTCATCCAGTCCCCTACCTCTGCCAGACATCGTTTAAGCACTGAGACTGCCGGGCCTGGGTCAGCTCCTTTTGTGAGAAAGGAGTCGAAAGGACAAGACAGTGATGATGAACAAGGTGATGAAGATGAGAGGATCACACAGGATTTACGACTGTTAACAAAAGTGTAGCGAGTGAAATGACAGACAGCGAACTGGAGACAGGAGTAAGTGTCTTGAGTAATGTGCCTCATGACAGTTTGGCCTCAGAAAAAATATCCAACTGACAAAGCATGCTTCAGTGAACCTCTTAGTATTCAAGACAAGCGGTTCATCATTTTGAATGGACCATGCCAGCCATCAGGACCATTTCCATGAGCCTTCAGCCTGCAGAGGAGAAGGTTTTCAGATTCTTATTATACAATGGTAAATAAAGCTGGTGTGAAACTTCAATGACTATGTCTACTACCAGGCATGTTGGCTTTTTCTTTTTCTTTTCTTTTTTTACTAAGGACAGGGAGGGAACTTGGGTAAATGGAATTCCTGACTGATGTCATCTGAAAACTAAAATAGACTTGCATGAAGTCTCAGTTGCCCACCTCCAGTGTTGCATGGTTCTTGAACAGTGGCATTTGTGCAAGACAGTGACAGACGATATAGAAGATACTAGACAAATGTTTGGAGGCAAGTGCTTGATAGAATTATCAGTATCACACTGACCCTGGCTTTGTACAGTCTGGCATTTAGAGGTTACAGGGAACATACAAGCTTGAGTAGAAACAGTGGGAATTTTCATTCATTAGTCTCACTTACTGCAAAATAGGATCCAGTACTGGACAAGCGACTGAGTATGCCAAAAGGAACAGTAAAGTACCTGATTCCTGATATGCAGAATGAACTGACTGGCATACTTTCAAAGTGTGTCGAGGCTGGAATAATAAATGATGCCAACAAGCTCGGTATGTGGCTGATGGATACAATCCAGTGGAACTTTTCCAGGTGGTGAGAGGTCTGGTCAGTCCAGCCTGTCTCCACCTGGACCTGGAGTATTCCAGTGTCCGCTGTGACAAGTTTATACAGTACTTTGTGGACAAGATCGCTTGCATTCACCATGATTTCGACACGACAGTTGATGCAGGGGGAGAGCCAGAGGCAATGGATGCCCCATCTGGTTCAGTTTTGTGGGATCAGTTTCAGATTATGGAACCCACTGATGCTAGGGATGTGCTGGGGGCTGTTAGGGCCACCCCGTGTGAATTAGATCCATGTCTGTCTTGGATGGTGAAAGCCAGCCAGGAGACGCTGTGGCCATTGCTGGCTGGGTTGTCAGCACCTCCCTTAGGAAGGGCACGGTGCTGGAGTGTTTAAAGGAGGCGATGGTCCGGCCCCTGCTGAAGAAGCCTTAATTGGATGCTTACTCCCTAGCCAGCTATCACCCAGTCTCTAAATTTCCCTTTTTAGGGAAGGTTATTGAGCAGGCGGTGACTCGGCAGCTTCAAGTGCATCTGGACAGTTATTGAGTTTCTGGATCCCTTGCAGTCTGGCTTTTGTCCGGGGTATGGTACTAAGACTGTGCTTGTAACCTTGGTTGACAACCTTCGCCGGGCTATGGACCAGGGTCAGCAGATCCTGTTGATCCTATTAGATCTTTCTGCTGCTTTTGATATGGTTGAGCACAAGGTGTTGGTGAGTTACCTGCGGGGCCATGCCGGGATGGGAGGAACCGTTTTAGATTGGTTCAATTCCTACCTGCCCAGGAGAACATCACCAGGTGGTCCTTGGGGATTGTACATCTTTCCCCAGAGACCTCGCATGTGGAGTCCCGCAGGGTTCCATCTTGTCCTCCCTCCTGTTCAACGTATATATGCAGCCTCTGGGGGAGGTCTTGCAAGGGTTTGAGAGAGTGCGGTGTCATCAGTATGCTGATGACACCCAACTCTACCTCTCATTTTCATCAGACCCAGGCTTGGCGGGCTCAGTACTTACTTACACAGTGTCTGGCGGCTGTGGGGGACTGGATGAGGGCGAACTATCTGAAGTTGAATTCTGACAAGATGGAGGTGATGTTGGTGGATAGGGGTTTGGGTGACCTGGGTGTGATGAAGTCCCCCATCATTGATGGGGTCCGTCCGCCATTGGTTTCCCAGATCCGTAGCCTGGGTGTGCTTTTGATCCACAGCTATGCCTCGATCTCCAGGTGGCGACCGTGGTGAGGAGTGCTTTATGGCAATTACATCTTGTCTGGCGGCTGTGGCCTTATGTATCAAGTTCTGACCCTGCGACCCTCATCCATGCCTTCATTACTTCTAGGCTAGATTATTGCAACACACTCTATATGGGGCTGCCCAGGATGACGGTCTGGAGACTGCAGTTGGTGCAGAATGTGGCAGCCTGTTGCTTATGGGAGTGGGCTGAAGTGAGCACATTACACCAGTGCTCCGGGCACTGCACTGGCTGCCTATAATCTACCAAGCCAGATTCAAGGTGCTGGTATTGACCTATAAAGCCTTATATAAGGCCCTACTTATCTACAAGACCGTCTCACCCCCCGGGTCTTGGATCACCCCTATGGTCGTCCAGGGTGGTGGTTTTGGAGGTACCCTGGACGCGTTGGGTGACCATTGATGATTGAGTTTTTTCAGTGGTTGTCCCTAGGCTGTGGAATGGGATCCAAGTGTCATCTTCCTTAGCCTCCTTCTGCTAGGGTTGTAAAACCTGACTGTTCCATCAGGCTTTTGATGAGGGAGAGGGGTATGTCGGGTTTGGGGGAGTAGGGGGTTTGTGTTTTTGTTCTGCCACGGTTTTTAATGTTTTATGGTTTTAACTTTTATTAATGGTTTTTATGATGTTGTGAGCTGCCCCGAGATGCGTGAGCAGCATAGAAATGTGATAAAATAAATAAATAAAATAACCCAAGATATTGGGAAGAAGGATCAGTTCAGCCAGGTGGCCCACTATATACTAAGACAGATGAAAAGGGGAAGCTAATTGGCATAAGAATAAATTAGTCTTCCTTGGGGTTTGTTGAAATGGAAGATCAATCAGCAGCTGGTTTATTTATTCATTCATTCAAGTTTATATGCCAGCCTTCCCACAAGGTTCAGGGCAGCTTACAGTCCATATTGTGACATGCGTCAATCCATGTCTGACACACATTATTTTAAGCAGCATTGAAAGTAATGAACTGGACATCACAAAACTGCAAGGCCAAGGTTATGATGGAGCTGCAAGTATAAGTGGTGTATATACTGTTGTGCAAGCTAGAATTATAGCTCAACAACCCAAACCAACTGATGTCCACTGTGCTACCCACAACCTAAATTTAGTCCTGGATGATGCTGTGTCAGATGTTCTAGAAGTGAGGAATTATTTTGGAGCAGTAGAACATCTCGACACATTCTTTGCACACATCATCAAGTGATGGCATACATTGTCCTTGTTTGCATCCGAGTCAAACATCACACTGAAGAGAATGTGTCCAACAAGATGGTAATTGCAATATGACTCTCTAGTGGCTCTTTGCAACTGCTTCTCAGATAACCTCCAGGTGCTTACTAAGAGAAAAAAGAAGGGTGAAATCTTGTAGGCAGGAGCTCTGAAATCTAAAATGAAGCAGTTCCAGTTTGTCTCTCTTCTTGTACTGCTCACAAAAAAACTGGAATCTATCAACTGTGTTTCGAAGCTGCTAAAATCTCCACAAAGTGACCTCAACAAAGCTGCAACTCTTCTCCAGGCCTCTCATGCTAATTTGCAAAAGGTCAGAATTCAATATGACTCCTTTCGCAAAACTGCTGTTGATATGTCCAACATGTGGAGAATATTTCAGAAATTTGAAGAGCGACGTGTACCAAGGGTGAAGACGTTTCATGACAAGCTCTGTGAGGACCAAAGACTAACATCTGCACAGGAAAGATTCAGAGTTAATGTATTCTTTGCTACATGGAACAGAACCTCCTTGCAGCTTCATTTAAGCACTCCAAGGGCCTAAATGAAGTGGTTTCTATGTTTGTGGCTCTTCAGCCATCAGCACTAATATCAGCAACTGATGATGAGGTGCATGCAGCTGGAGAAATTTTGGTCAGACAATTCTGGTCAGACTACTCTCTTCTTGGGCTTTTCTTAGGAAAGAGGTCAAGTTCCATTTTTCCGCTACCAACTCACATTTGTCCCTCTCCAATTCTGCACATTTTGCCTCTAGCCTCTCATCCCTCTCCCCCTCCTTTTGGCACTGTTGTTTTGTCTCCTTCAGTAATTCCTGTAAGTCGCAACATGCATACCATAATGCCCAGGCAGCACAAGCGTCTTTCTTACTGCCTCTCGGTTTAAACTTCCGGCAATAGTCTGCATATGCCTCCCCTACCAAGGCCACCAGGTCCTCACCTTTAAAACACCCCTGCTCCCATGGGCACTTCCCCTTTTTGGCTGTCCATCTTTCTAATTTTGCCTTTCCCTGCTCCTTTCAGAGCATGCCTTCCACCTCCCAGGCACTAACGGTCACTCCAGACCCTATTCTGGTATAGCTCCCAGTTTGTCTTTTACCACCTCCATATCCCAGTGGTACACTCCCCTAGCTGCTGAAGCAGTCCCCCGCCAACAACTTCTCACAAGTCGTGGGACCCACACTAGGGCTTCTAGACACAACAATCCCAAGGCTTCCCATGCAACCCCGAGACCAGCGCTCTCCCACTGTCCCAAACCCGACACTACGGGTTCAAGACCCCAAAAATCCCATGGCTGAGGCTGCGCCCCCTGAGACCAGAATCCTCATCATTTTCAAATGCCCCAAACCTGTCACTACACGTTCAGGACCACTTCTTCTCACAGACCCCTGGACTGCTTCCAACAATCCCAAGATCCCAATTCCTTACAAATCCCTGAACTGCCTCATACAGTCCCAAGATCACAATTTTTACAAATCCCTCAACTGCCTCATACAGTCCCAGGATCACAATTCTTTACACATCCCTGAACTGCCTCATACAGTCCCAGGATCACAATTCTTAACAAATCCCTGAACTGCCTCATACAGTCCCAGGATCACAATTCTTAACAAATCTGTGAACTGCCTCATACAGTCCCAAGATCATTCCACACTCCCAGACTAATTCTCCCTGACAACCCACTCCCCGAACATTTAAATCCACAGGTCCAGAGAGAGACACACACAAAAAAGGTGTAGAGAAAAGCAGAGAGAGAAAGTTTTGAGGGTTTCAGCTGACTGTAGCTACACATGCCTCTGTGGATTTTCCACATGTGTCCTGAGTGAATTACCACATGACTGCCCGCATTCTACACCAATCTGTTAACAGGAGAACCCCTTCCCACTTGTGACTATTGGGGGGTTGGTACCCCAACATCCACCATTCCTTAACTTCGGGGGGGAATTAGTTTAATTTCTTAAACTGGGGTCCCTGCGTGTCCCAAGGAACAGTCCGAGGACAGATGCGCGCTACAGACAGTTTACGTTACCCTCCCCAAAAGTGAAGAAAGGGAAGAAGACAAATATCCAATAAAAACTAAAAAGGTTTATTTAAATACATAGATAACATAGGGAAACACAGCCCCGGTCCGGCTGGAGGCTCAAAGGTCAAACACAAGCAGCGCCGAGGAACATGAAAGTACAAAAAGGGGTGGGGGGGAGCAAGGGAAGGGAGATAGAGCAAGAAAGTCTGGACCTGTGGGTTACCTCTCCTTTCCTGTTGGCGAGGGGACAGGCAGCCCATGGATCCAGCGAAGTTGGGGTTGGAAGGGAAGGGGCAGACCAAAGTCTGGGAGACCCTGCAAGACACAGACACGTACAGCGAAACCTGCACGTGTCCGTATCCAAAGCTTCTCAGTTTGCATGGGGGAAGCAAGGGGCAGTTATAGGGTTCAGGATAAGCTCAAGGGTGTTACAAAAGTGAGCCTTGGCACCCTGGGATAGGCTCAAGGGTGTTACAAAAGACACACAGGGAGGACAAAGGGAATCTGCATTTTGGGAGCCATGGACAAAAGGGACTCTGGGTGGATGTCTAAGTGGGACAAAAAGAAAGGATCTGGGAGGGGGGGAGGGATACCAATATTCCATGTCTTTGAGGTTGTTGCGAGCCTGGGTTCTATTCACCAGTGGTTTCTCAAAACAGGGAGAACGCCCTATTTTAATGGCCCCGTACTTACTGAGGACTGTCTCCCCTTAATCACCTCCTTCCTGGATCAGGCTGGTATCCATCTGAGTGAACTCCCTTTTCCTAGGTCCCATGGTGGCTGGGCCCGATCCTTGCTCTGACTTCTTTGGGGGGGAAATCCTGAGTCCAATGCCAACCGGCCCATGCCCTTTGCCAAGTATGAGGGGGCTGCTCTAACAGCGAAGGGGGATTGGGAACCAGTGGAGGGAGCAAAGAAAGGGTTGAAGATGATCATGGCAGTGGAATGTTGAACAGAAGTGTCAAGATGAGAGTGGGGAAAGTCAATAAGAAGGAGGTTGCAGTAGTCGAGGTTACTAGAACTAGGGAATGGAGCTAGGGTTTGGCAATGGAAGCTGTAAGAAAATCCTGGATTGTAGCAATATTATGCAGAAAGAAGTGACAGGCCTTAGCAACAGACTGGAGCTGAGGTGCAAAGGAGTGGGAGGACTAGAGTTAAAGATCCCATGTACTGCAGGACCCCTGTGGGCCTGTATGTTATACGTATGTTATTTCTACATTATTCATGGGTCCCATGTGTTGGGGGGCCCTCCCATGTGTTGGGGGGCCCTCCCATGTGTTGGGGGGGCCCTCCCAAATTGCTGCAAGCGCTCAACAGACTGGAGTTCCAAACCTGGAATATGAGGTTCCATATGCCTATATTTTACCCCACTTCTTCACTCATTCAATCTACTACTACTACATGTCACGTTTATTATCCAAGGTGGAGAAGAGGAGGTTTGGGGCAAGGAGAATGCCCAACTTCCAGACCCTAGTGGGGGCCCTCTTCTTGGGTGGTAAGAAGGAAAACCCTGGGAGGCTACTACTGCTACATTTCAGGTTTTTTCATGGGCCCCCTTGTATTAGGGGTCTCTCTCACAAAAAAAGCAGGGAGACCTGTGTGTTTGCACAGTCTGCACATAGCTGCTGTTGGGGCCCTGTGGTGAAGTGCTGTGGGCAAGTAGTTGCAGGAGCAGCCCCACAGTATCAGCGTGCTTTACCACTTGCTCACCTGAAGCTAGCCCTGAAATGGTTAACAGGGAGTAAGGAGATCATGTGATCAGAATGGGTGCGTCACATGACCAGTCTGGGACTCGAAAAGGAATAGCCCAGCCATAGAGGAGGAGTTTTAGCTTGGAGACAACAGGGTAAGGTGCTCCAAGAGTGGCTGGAGTTATCCAGCTGGTGAGGTTTGGAGGAAACCTTGATCCTATCCCTGGGAGAGGGCAAGGGATTCAGGAAAGCAGGCCTTTAGGCCAGCAGGGAAAGTCTTATGAACCCCACGAGCTGCTAATGCGAGTAAGTGGCCTGGGAGGTCTCTAGTCAAGGTGGGGCAACCCCTCGTGCCTAGGATAGGAGGGGCCACGGGTGGAAGACTGAGACTAGGAGGTGAACAGTATACCATCAAGGCTAAAGGTGGGGCCCAAGGGGTGCCCACTGATGAGGCTGCCAAGTTCTACCTGCATACTCTGAGGACATGGGCCCAGAGTGGAGGGTGACCACGAGGTAAGTGGTCCCAGAGGAGAGCAGAGGATGCTAGCCAAATCTGTCCCCAGTGGAGGGGGCTACATGGCAAACCCAGGACATACAATGGAGCCAGTTGCATGGGCAAGGGGGCCCAAGGCAAAGGGAATTACCCAGGGCAGTGGGGTCCTAGGAGCAGTGCTGGTGAAATAAGAATAGGACTAGATCCCCAATGAGATTAGGGGGTGTAGGACCTGAGGGCGGAAGGTCTGCTATAGGGCAAGCCTCGGGACTCCCAAGTATTAGTATTTATTTTATTTGCGTGACCATAGGTCATTGCATATTCAAAAACTTTACAAATGTAAATCATGCAACTAAAAGAATGGAGAATAAAACAGAAATCAAACAAGTTCCAAAGGAAATTAAATAATAATAATAAAAATTAAAATATGAATATACTAAATTAGAAACTTAGCAAAGTTATACCAAAAGTTTAAACAGATACTGGTCATGTAAATATACAACATTTTAAAATATAGCTACAAAGAAGCAAAAAAAAGTTAGCAATTTGTAATTCACAATCCACAGCATAGGTAATACACAGTATCACACAAATCCACACAATTCCACATCATATCCATTTCTTAATCTGTTTGTTTGAAAAATCCCTTCGGGCTATTAGTTATCCAGGGGGCAGAAATTTAAAATTTTTCCCCTCCTTGAAAAAGCCTCTAACGAAAAGGCAGACACGGCGCTGGAAATTTTAGGAGTGGAATCAGAAAGAAAAATAACAGTAAATTAAAAAAAAAAGGTCCTACCAGGAAATTGTAATATAAAAGGCTTCAAATATTTGTCTCGAGATGTCTCATACAAATTACAGACAAATAGTATATGACCCACTGTCTCTACCTCCTGCTGGTCAAGTAAGATCTGGTGAGGGCTAATGGTAGGGTTGCCATAAAAGAGGATGCTTGATGCTTATGAAAAATGCATGGTGCAGGGCTGCACAGGAACCAATGCAGCCCAGCAATGTGTATTTTTCATGTGTCTTCTTTTAAAGGGGAGGTACGACCACCCTAGCAAAGGGGTGCCCGAGGGCCGAAGGCCTGAAATATGAGTAGGCCTCAAAACCCAAGGTGGAGAAGAGCAGGTTTGGGACAATAAGGATGCACAACCTCCAAACCATAGAGGGGAGCCTTCTGCTAGGGTGGTAGGAAGGAAAACCCTGGGAGGCTACTACTACTACTTATCATGTCTATAGTGCTACTAGGTGTACACAGCGCTTTACTGTCACAGATTTTTGAAGACAGGTCCCTGCCCAGTGGGCTTACAATCTAAGATGGACATGGGTGAAGGGGACAGACAAACAAACAGACACACAGGCTAGGGGCTATGGACCCTCAAGGCACCAGTACCAAGCTGAAGGGCTGAAATAAGAGTAGGCAACAAACTGGGGGGATCTTGAGGGCGATGTCCCAACTGCCAAGGACTCCAGACTGCCTGACCCAGAAGCAGCAAAGAACATCCCTCCAAAAGGGGGACCATGGACTGTGTCAGGACTATGCTCAGGTGGAGGCCGGAGAATCATAGAGGCCATGGAGGGACTATCCGCACTGGGAGCTAATTTCCCAACGGCAAGTAACGTTCATGCTGTTGACAGGGATGTCCCATGGAGAGTGAGAAAAGAACAGGAAGTGCCACAGAGTAAAAGAGATGACCCACCACCACCCCGCTACAGATGTGGAGAGCAGCCAAAGGACTGAGCAAACCTGTGAGTGGCACTGGTCCTGCAAGGACTTGCTATTGGGGCTGAGCCATTGTGCATCACAGATCTCCAGGAAACTCTTTCATGGATTCCCTGGGGATTTCTCATGCGTTGATTGATTGATTGATTTCAAAGCTTATATCCCACCCTCCCATCTTGCCCAATGGCAGCTCGGGGCTGCGAACCATTATTTATTTATTTATTTAAAATTTATATCCCACCCCTCCTGCCCACAGGGCAGCCTGGGGCGGCGAACAACACTCAATAAAACAATTTTTAAAAATTAAAACAATTTAAAAATACAATATGCAGGGAAACCCCCCACCCCCACCCCTCGCCAAAAGCCTGATGGAACAGCCAGGTCTTACATACATGCCGAAATAGCAGGAGAGTGGGAGCCAACTGAACCTCCTCCGGGAGCGAATTCCACAGCACAGGGGCAGCCACCGAAAAAGATCTAACATCGGTGGCCACTTGCCTCACCCGGGGAACCTCCAAAAAGGCTCCCATGGATGATCTTACCATTTGCCATATGGTAAGAGGGTGGAGGTATCCCAAACTACCATGTTGTAAATTATAGTGCTTTTTATGTTTTTTTTCTGTTATGTTTATTCATGTTTTGCTATGCTTCGGGCCAAGGCGAGAGCCAGTGCCGGTAATAAAATTGGAAATTGGTTATGTTTATTCTTGATAGTGCTTTGCAGGTTTTGCCACTTGACAGTTGTGCTGTCTGAAAGTCCCTTTTTCTGAATTACACCAGTGTAGCGGTGCAATTGCTCTGCTACAAACATGTACCCAGTGTTGCTGTGCTTTAGAAATAGATAGCAAATGTGATCTCCGTCTAGCAGTCCTGTCTGCCTATGCTTCTTTGACGAATCGCAGCCTCCAAACACCCAGTCCCTAGCATGCTTTTATTATTATAACCAGAACAGAGTACAATCCCCACTCATAAACAATTCCTTTTTCTTTTTGAGGCAAATTCATCTCTGGGTGCCAAGGTCTGAACTTTGGGTCAGCCTTCCCTGGACTTCTGCCCTGGAACCTTCTAGAGTGGCCCTTCTGGATAGTTAGTGCCCTGATACCACGGGGTTCTGAGCAAGCTTCCTGCTTCTGGCCCAAACCTGTAGCTAAGGGAGGGTATGGAGGAGCTCTGGCCTCCCTAAAATTCACCTTCCTGTAGAAATAAAATGTTGGAGGTTCCCACCTTGCCCCCAGTTTGTTAGTCAGAAGATAAATGTGTCTGAGAACTCAGACAACTGACTGCAGGCCAAAGATCAGCGAGTAATAAACAATTCTGGTAAGAAATTATCTGCGTACGCACCTGTGTCTAGCATGATCTTCTGAAGGAAAGCACATTTGCCTCTTCTGTCATGCATCTCACACAGAATGTCTCTGTACATAACACTTCCATTCTAGGTGCCCAACACTGAGGCGTTATGTTTGGTCACACAAACCCTGGAGCAACCCACACAGGAAACACAGTTTTGCAGAGTTTTGTTCCCTTGGACATATCCAATGAACTCCTCAGCAGTCCCACAGAGGGGAAGCTGAAAACACTGCAAAATCAAAATCTGTTTTCCGGGCCTCTGTTTTTGTGCTAGTCAATTTCAAGGACGTTTTGCCCGGAGGCTGTTTCACCAGCAGAGAACTTTGCCTTGCAGGGGGCCTTACTCTGTCAGTTTTACCATCTTTGCCTTGCAGGGGAGCTTTACTTGCTCTGTTTCATTAGCAGAGAACTGCTAACTTTCCCCATGGTTAACATAATGTGTAGAGCCATCCACACACACCCATGTGTCTGAGCAGCAGGACTATTCTTGCCTTTCTTCTGCCTGATGTTCCATTGAAGCCCGCTCTAAAGACTTGCCTCTCTGTGGTCACTCCCCTACCGGGTGTGAGTGGCCTATCTGATATGGCCAGCAGCTTCCCTCTTGCTCCCAGTTGGGGCAGAAGGTTTAATAAGCATTTCAGAAAGGGTCAGATGGGTCCTGCAAGCAATAGCAGTAGGCCTATATTTCGGGCCTAATTGCCTAATCTAGCAATGTTACATTAGATCCTGTAAGTGATCATGCAGTCTTAGGATTTCATTTTTTACCTGCTAGTGAAATGCTGTTGACAATCTTACATTTAAACGCTCTTTGTTATCTTCAGCCTTTTTCATTCAGATTTTTTTTTAATGTTCAGGATTGTGCCTATCCTCCTAAGCCCAACTGAAATGTACAGGGCTTTGCAAAGACCCAAGCTCATGTAGGATTGCAGCCTTAGCCACTCCAGTTCATGAAGGACAAGTATAGATTTTCCTTCCCATTCATCAATGTATCAGAATGTGCTGATTTAGCAAATTACCCAGCCTGGCAAATGTGCTTGACGAAATTTGCAAGTGGACTAATAAATGCATAGTACATGTTAACTGAATAGAGATGCTTGTCTCCAGAGGTATTAGCTGTCTTTACATTCCACATCAGCTTTAAGTTCTTCATCAGCTTTAACTTAAGTCCCATAGCCTATGGTGCCTCAAAGTTGTATACATTGTACCAGAATGCAGCTTACGTTTTAGGTTTTTCAATTGGCCGGACAGCCAATGCCTGTTTTTGTTAATAAGCTCTAAAGTCAGTTTGTTTTCAGCACCCCTCACCAGTGACCTTTACCCCCTTTACTCGAGCCACTGCCTCAGGTCTCCAGCTGACTGGCAAGTGTGCTTCTAGGCGTCTGTGTGAGCGTGTGAAGGGGACGTGTGTGTGAGAGTGGGAACATGTGGGAGTGTGGGCGGGCGGGCGGGCATGCTTTTAGATGGACCTGGAGGCAGCCTGCCCCCAGAGCTGCTCCAGGGGCCTGCTCCTGCTCCTCTGCGTCCGCCCGCTTGCAGCCTGCCTGGGTGTCGGCTTCAGACGGACTCGGTGGGTTCCCCAGCCTGTGGTCAGCCCACGCAGCGCCCCCTTCCCACACACCTTTGGCCTTTTTTACATGAGACACAGCCACTCATGAACACCCAGAAATCTGGGTGTTCATGCATGGGTGAGTCCCATGTAAATGACGCGGTGGGTGCGCACGCGGTGAGTGGGCTAGTGTGTGCGCTCCCGCCGAACGTACATCCCCAACCTCACTCATCAACACACTTAGAGCAACCAGTGAAAAAGGTGGTTGCTCTGTGTATGTTGATGGGTGGGGGGTGCATGGGGATGCGTGTGCGCCCATCTAATCCCTCCTCCCCCCATCACGCATGCACCAGCACAAACACAGACCCCCCCATCCTGCGTGGCCCATGTAAAAACGTCCATAGAGTTGTGGGCAATCATCCAATTCTCTAGGCTGGTACCCGCAACTCTACGGCATTGCCTGGGGCAACAGTGGACCAAAAGTGGAGTTTGTTTGTTTGTTTATTTCACGTTTAATATCCCACCCCTCCTGCCTCAGGCAGCTCGAGGCGGCTTACATATCAGATATTTAAGATACATAACACAATATACAAAAATACCAAATTTAAAATCCATTCTATCCCGCACCCCTCATATCAATCCCCCTGCCCCCACCCTACCCATCCCCTTCACCAAACGCCTGGCAGAACAGCCAGGTCTTACACTGCCACCAGAAGGTGAGCAGATCCAGGCAGACCCCTACCAGAAGGGAGTTCCACAGCAACGGAGTAGCCACCGAGAACGCCCTCCTCGCAGTGGCCACCTGACAAAAACGCGGGACCTCCTGGAAGGCACCTCCGGATGACCACAGGGGCCGCCTTGGGGTATGGAGGTGAGGCGATCACTCAGGTAGGTAGGACCCAGACCATAGGGCCTTATAGATCAGCACCAGCACCTTGAATAGGCTCCGGAAGACTATAGGCAGCCAGTGCAGTGCACAAAGAACCGGAGTAATGTACTCGCGACGACCCATCCCCATAAGCAGACAGGTCACCACATTCTACACTAGCTACAGCCTGCGGACTGTCACCATGGGCAGCTCCACGTAAAGCGCATTGCAGTAGTCCAGTCTTGAGGTAACAAATGCATGGATGATGGTGGCAAAGTCCTGATCTGAAATCTATGGTTGAAGCCATCTTACCAGATGTAATTGGTGAAAGGCGCTTCTCACCACTGCTGCCACCTGGACATCCAGGTGCAGCTGGTGATCCAGGAGCACCCCAAGGCTCCAAACCTGAGAGGGCAAGGGAGGGCGAATCTCATCAATGATGGGCATCCCACCCTCACCCAGATCACTGCCCCTGCCAACAAGCATCACCTCTGTCTTATCAGGATTCAGTGTCAGTTGACTCAGCCTCATCCAGTACCCCACAGTCGCCAGACATTGGGAAAGCACTAAAACTGCTGGGCCTGGGTCTGCACCGTGGGTCTGCCCAGCAGATGCACAGCTGCTCTGCTTCAGGCCAGTGCCCTGGGTTTGGCTGGCCAGCTCCATCAGCGGTGCTCTGGGATATACCGGATCACTGCCAGCAGAGCTGCCCCTTGCACATCTGGCAGGGCACCTTTAGATGGACAGGCAAGCCCGGGGGTGAAGCGAGCTGGCAGAACCAGGGCTGCCATCTGTCTGAAAGCACCCTGTAGGGAGAGGTGAGGGGAGAGCAAGTGAACTTGTTTTCATTGGTGAAATGCTGAAGGACATGCTTCTCCTGACCTCAGTCTTCCAGTGCTTGAAGGTAGGGATTGGATCCATGAGCCAGATCCTGGAACTGGAAAGGAGTCAATTAAAAACAAATGAACAAACTAGTCATGGGACAGATTAGATTCACGGGCCAGAGGTTCCTCATCCCTGGTCTATAAGTTCATGAATGGTGTGGAAGATGTGAGAAGGGAGCTTTTACCCTTTCTTGTAATATATTTATTTATTTTATTTAAAAAATTTGCTACCCCACCCCTCCTGCCACAGACAGCTCGGGGCGGCTTACAATCACAGCAAAAATAAAGCAACAATAAAGCTAAAAACAACTCATAAAAGGAGGATAAAAATATCCCGCCCCACCCACCACCCTAACCCACTTCCCCCACCCAATCACCCATCTCCCCAGCCAAACTCATGACGGAGCAGCCAGGTCTTACAACTTCTTCGAAAGGAGGGGAGATCCGGGGCCAACCGGGCCTCCACCGGAAGGGAGTTCCACAGCCGTGGTGCAGTCACCAAGAATGCCCTCCTGAGTGTGGCCCCCCGGTAGACTTGGGGAATCTTGAGCAGTGCACCCCCGGACAATTGCAGGGGCCGATCCAGAATCTGGGGGGTGAGGCGGTCCCACAGATAGGTAGGGCCTAGGTCGTTTAGGGCTTTATAGGCCAAGACCAACACCTTGAATTGGGCCCGGAAAACTACCAGCAGCCAGTGAAGAGAGCGGATAATATTACCATGAACCAGGAGATGGGCTGCCGCATTCTGCACCAGCTGCAATTTTCAAGCCGTCACCATGGGTAGCCCCACGTAGAGCACGTTACAGTAGTCCAATCTAGAGGTGATGAAAACATGGATGACAGTGGCCAGGTCAGAGTCTGAAACATACGGCCGAAGCCGTCGCACCAGATGTAATTGGCAGAACACACTCCTTGCCACAGCCTCCAGCTGAGCATCCAGGCAGAGCTGCGAGTTGAGGAGCACCCCCAGACTCTGTACCTGGGAAACTAGTGGCGGGCAAACCCCATCAATAATGGGGGCTGCCATCTTCACCGCCTTACCCACCAACATCACCTCCGTCTTGTCAGGATTCAACTTCAGTCGATTAGCCTTCATCCAGTCCCTCACAGACATCAGACACCGAGTAAGCACCGACTCTGCCGGGCCTGGGTCTGCTGAAAAAGAGAGGTAAAGCTGGGTGTCGTCAGCATATTGATGACATCACACACCAAACCCCCTAACCACCTCGCCAAGCGACTGCATGTACACGTTGAACAAGAGAGGGGACAAGACAGAGCCCTGCGAGACTCCACACGAGAGGTCTCGGTATGATGAAAAATAATCCCCGAGCACCACCCGCTGGGTTCTACTGGTCAGGAAGGAGCGGAACCATTCAAGAACTGTCCCGCTCACCCCCGCACTGTCCCGCAGGCGTGTCACCAACATCTCATCATCAACGGTAACAAATGCAGCTGACAGATCCAATAAAATCAGCATGGTCGAATGTCCCTGATCCAATTCCCGGCGTAAATCATCAGCCAATGCAGCAAGCGAGTCTCAGCGCTGTATCCCGGACAAAATCCCGACTGAGAGGGATCAAGAAAACGGATATGATCAAGATGCCCCTGCAGCTGTTGAGCCACTACCCGTTCAATAACCTTCCCTATAAAGGGAAGGTTATTTTTGGGGTTCCCAAAACTTGTATGGACTTTTGCCCCAGCCCTCACTAAGGGCCTAAGGGCCTTTGGTGCTGCCAGCAGGCATGCCGCTCTTCAGCCCCTAACGGGGCTAGAAGCCCACCTGGAGCCTCCGGGGGAAACCCCTGGCCCCATCCCCTCTCCCTCTGCCACTGGGAGGGGGTGGGAAACAGCAACAGTGGCCCTCTGGGCCAAGTCTAACCCCCAGCTCCGCTCCGGGGGAGGTGGTGCGGGGCAAGCCCAACCAGCTCCCAGCCCCCTGCAACAATAGGGAGTAGCCTATATGAACTGGGGGCACTCAAATAATTGTTCCAGAAGGCAGGTTTTTTACAAACAATTGTTTATCGTCTACGGTGGCTCAAACCCAGCCCACACAGTCCTCAGGCTGGCACTCCCAGCTTTCTTAAAAGGGCAGCAGTGGTCCCAGGCTGCACTCTGCCACAAAGCCAATGCTAACAGAGCTCCAAAGCATGGATATTCTAATGATTTCCCTCCTACTCGGAGTGCTACAGAAGGGGGGGTGGGGAGATATAGTAACACTGAATATGGCTGGGGCTGCCCTAAGCTCCAGATGATTAAATGAATTACAAGGCTGCTAAACAAAAGGATTCATCATTACTAAAGTTAATTTAAAATGACATCATAGTTAGGAATAAGTAATAGAGGAATCCCCCCCCCCTTTTTCTTACCTCATCTCTCCCCCCCCCCCCAATTCATTTCCCCGTATTCAGGGGAATTTCCCTGTATAAGCAGAAACACTGGCTCCAAGACAAAATGAGGGCTTCAGTTTTTATTTTTAAAGCCTTCCCCTGGAGACAGGCTTTTCAGGGATAGGAAAGCATGGCTCTTCTAGACAAAAGTCATTCCTTAACCCTTTCTCTCAGCATAAGGGTCATGACTCCCCTTAATCCCTGGTGCCCCAGCAGGGTGTTATACCCTATAACAGGAGCTCACTTGTAAGGTCCTGGTTTTCACTAGTGCCTAGCACTCATTACTCCAGTTCATGGCAACCAGAGCTGGGGGTTCCCATCAAGTTTGAAAACACAGACCTAGGTGTCTCTCAGGCTCCTCCCAAGTCAGAGGACATGTGAAAATGTTGGATTAAGGATATTTATTTATTTGTTCATTTATTTATATTCTACCCTTGCTGGCAACAGCATAATAAAAACACAGTAACTAATAATAAAAATACATAACAAATCCCTACCCCAAGTCCCTATCCATGCCTACCAAACACTTGGCTAAATAGAAAAGTCTTATATTGTCCCTGGAAAACACTCAGGCTTTGATGAACCTCCAGGGAAAGGGAGTTCCACAAATGTGGGGCAGCCACCAAGAAAGCCTCTCTGTGTGCTCCCAGTTGGGAGTGGGAAGATACCAGCCCCTTAAGAGCTGGCAGAATGAAGGGCTGGCTGCTTGTCAAAGATATAAAGGAAGGTAGAGCCCAGAGGAGGTTCAGTCTTTGTCTGGCTTTGGTGAAGGAAGCAGCTCCCTGGGAGAAGAAGCCTCAGCTGGACTTCTGTTTATGGTACTGAAGCTGGTGGGTGCTGGGGATAAGCAAGAGATGGAGTGCTGAGGGATATCCAAAGAGGGCTGGAAGTATTGGAGTTCCCAGCTGCGGAATAGATAGGGCCAGGGTTGGTGGAGGGCTGTTTCCTGGTATTAGATAGAGACTTATCTGGTGGAAATTGTTATAGAGACTATGTAAAGAAACTCTATCCTGTGGACCCTACTATAAAGACAATGTGAAGGCCAGAGGCTGGGTACCTGGCCGGAGACTATGTATGGTGGAGATTGCTATGGAACTGTATAAATAAAAGGAGATTATAATGAACTAATTCCCATAAGAGTGACTGTTTATGCGTTGACCCCTTAAAGAAACAGTGTTTGCTTATCTGATTCCCTAAAACAAGTGACTAAATGGGGTCTGCTCTTGCATGGACTCCCCTGGAAACCGTACCCTGGCACAGGCTTTAACCCTAAACATGGATTTTTAATAGAACGTGGCTCAAACATCCAGGGTCCCAGTCCCCTCCGCTTGTGGCTAGCTGAGCAACACTACTGTCTGACTGTAAAAAGAGAATAATGATGCACCCCTATCCTGACAAGGGTGTTGTGAAGGGAAGGTCATTTCTCTTTGTAAAATATTCTGAGACTGTCTGTCTCAAGGATGCTGCTGCAGGAGTGCATGGTATTGTTGTGAAGGGACTGCACCCAGAGGTGGGCTGGCTGTGGTGACAGCATTCGGGCCACGTGAGGGGCTGCGGGGCTAGTCCCAGAAATGGTGGCTACACTGGGGGCAAGGCCAGAAGAGATTGCCCTGGCCTGACTCTAACTGTCTTATGGCAAATCATTAAATGGTAACTTTGTTTCTGAAAAGAACTTCCCACCACTTTTTTCAAAATTTGACCAATCCAGTTCTTGATAGGTGGGATGGGCTGACCTACCATCAGCCTCCCTCCTACTATACAAGAAAAGATACTAATAAATCCAAAATGGGACTTGTGTTGGTGGCAGGATCTGGCCCTTAAATATTTATACTTAATGCTACCTTCAGAATTCTATCTACGCTGAAATAAAGTGACTTTTCTGGCAAGGGCTGCAATATGCCTCACTTTTGGCACATCCCCATCTCCACTTTAATCTGAACCTGGTTTAGACAGCAGTGGAGCGTTAGATGTTGGGAGGCCCCATCATGATTTTGATTTACTAGTACAATTCAGGGCAGCTGGTGTTGTCCAGTGGATAGCATACCTCGCAGTCCAACAGCTCAATCAACCAAAGAGGCACATACGCTCTGCCCCCTTAGCTAATAAGCCCTGCCCCTCACACACTCACACCACATGTACACATTCATCCACATACCCAATCCGTACACCCCATTCTTATACATTCCTCCCCATTTCCGCACACCCTTTTCTAGTCACATATACACGGTGGAGATGAGGTGTGGGCTGGCTGTAGTGGCAGCATTCTGGCCGCACGAGGGGAGCCAGGGCCAGTTCCAGCAATGGTGGCTACCTGGGGGCAAGGCCAGATACAGCAGTAGTGTGTACTGGCTGTGCACGAGTGGGGGTTTGGGGTCTGCTCTAGAGGTGGCAGAGTCTGGCCATGTACAGGGACCCCAGTGAAACGTGCACACTATGCTGGTGCATGCATGCGAGGGGTATAGCAGTGACCACCAAAGTACCAGGGCGCTCTGGCACTGTTAGAGCCCATTCAGACGTGTGTTTAAATCGCACAGCTGCGGCGGCGGCATCGTGCGATTTAAAGAACCCCGCACTTCCGGGTTGGCGTGAATGCAGTGAGCGCGCACATTTCAGCCTAGCCCGAATTTTTGGAGCACGGTTTGAAACGCAACTTTTCAAACCACGCTCCAAAAATTTGGGCTAGGTGGAAATGTGCGCGCTCACCGCATTCACGCCAACCCGGAAGTGCGGGGTTCTTTAAATCGCACAATGCCGTCGCTGCAGCTGTGCAATTTAAACACATGTCTGAATGAGCCCTTAGTCACTGCTTCCAAAAAGAGGACTGTAGGATTTTTCTGCAAAAGCTGGGTAATCTTGCCTACATCGGAACTATTGGGAGGCATGGGACTACCAGTGTCTTAAGATGAACTCGAGACTGGCCACCCTTGGAGCTGCTTTTGGGGTGCACCCCCACATCCGCCCACATCCAGCCTGGCTGGGTCTGTTTTGAATGGACTCACAGGCTGCCACAGTCCACCCGTGCAGGCGCAGCAACCCTCTCCCCTACACCATAGAGCTGCGGGCAGATTGTCCAATGCTCTGGGCTGCCACCTGCAACTCCATGGTGTTGCCTAGGGCAACCCCAGGACGAAAGTGAAACTGCAGTGGCTGTCTGCCAAGCAGATGGACTGCAGCTCCGCCTCAGGCCAGTGCTCTGAGTTTGGCTGGCCCGCTCTGCTGGCGGCACTCCAGGATGTTCTGGAGCGCTGCTGGCAGGGCTGCCTCCGAGCAGGGACAGGCTGTTCCACCTGTGCTCTGCCTGCACATCACCTTTAGATGGACGGGCCACTTGTGGGTGAGGCAGAGCAGAGGCAGGGCTGCCGTCCATCTGAAAACACCCAGTATGTTTGGCTTGGAAACTGGGAGTTCTGAATTCAGATTCTGGTGTTGCTGTGTTAACAGTGGGCAAGTTCCTTTTCTCCTTGGCTATACAATAGGGTGCAGGTGTCAGGCCTAGACAGCTGATTGGTGTGAAAGCTTTTAAAAATGCATTGGCATCCTACCATTGAATTAACATTCAGTCCTATCCATGGGACTTTCTGGAAAATACCAGAACTGAATTTGGAGTCTCTCTTACAGCAGAACGTAAGAAGTGCCATATTGGGTCAGACCAATGGTCCTTCAAGCCTGGCATCCTGTCTCTGACGGTGGCTGTTCCAGTTACTTTGGAGAAGTACCTAAAAGGTCATCATGGAGTGATTCATTCCTTGCTGTTCCCAACACTCCCAACAGTCAGAGGTTATGTCCTCCAATCTATTTGGCTAATAGCCATTAATGAACCTATCCTCCAAGAACTTATCCAATCTTTTAACCCCAGCTATGTTGCTGGCCTTGACCACATCCTCTGGCAACAGATTCCACAAGTTAATTGTGCTCTGTGTGAAAAAAATACTCTCTCTCATTTGTTTTAAGTTTACTGCCAGTTAGTTTCATTGAGTGTCCCCAATTCTAGTACTATTGGAGGAGGTAAACAACAAGTCCCTATTTACTTATTTCATGTCATTCATGATTTTATAAACTTCTGTCATTTCCCCTCTGTCGTCTCTTCTCCAAGTTGAAGAGCCCTAACCTATCTAACCTTTCCTCATGCAGATGCCATTCCATTCCCATGATCATTTTTGTTGCCCTTCTCATACCAGCAAGCAAGAACTGTTATAAAGAAAAGTTCTTAGGCCAAGCTAATCACTAGCATAACTCAGGTCTGCGAGATATAAATTAATTTATATCTCGCAGACCTGAGTAATTACATGTCTCAAATTGATACCCACCCTCCTAGGGTGGGCAGTACAAGCCTACAATTTTTACAATTTGCAGATGACATAGTTTTCATGGTGCAATCTGAACTAGGGATTAAAAGAGCTTTAGAAAAGTTCCAAACGTACTGTGAAGCCAATGGGCTGACTCTGAACTTTTCAAAAACCAAGGTATTGGTCGTGGGGAAGAGTGTACGACCTCCTAGCTGGCAACTGAGAACAGGAAGGGTTGAGCTGGTAAACGATTTCTCCTATTTGGGAGTAAACAGCCACAAGAGGGCCACCTAATTAGGAGGGCTACCATTGCTAGGCAGGCTGTTCATCCTCTGTTGAGAGCTTGCAGGATATCGAGGGGCCTATCACTCTCTGACCTATTAAAAGTGTATAGGGCTAAGATCCCTCCTATCTTACTGTTTGGAGTTGAACTTATACCATCTGCCAATATGCTCCCGCTTGAGAGAGTCCAAAACCTGTTCCTTCGGCGGCTCTTGGGAGTTCCATCGGGAGTACCAGGAGCCATACTGCGAGCAGAACTAGGTATTCCCTCTATTGATTTTTTGGCAAAGAGAGCTTTCACCAACTTTTGGTTAAGGTTGCTAAAGATGCAAGATTCAGCACTGCCCGTACAATGTCTTAGGGAAGAACTTTTGTATCAAGGACCACGAACCTATCCGTGGCTTCTATACTTGGGAAGATTAATTAATACCATGGGGTTTTCCTTCCAGCACTTTCTGGGCAAGTCTATCCTGGTCATTAAGTCTGAGATTTATCTCCGGCTCAGGGATATTGCTGACCAGGAGGACATAGCCAGGGTAGTAGCATGGAAAGTAGCCCCACAATTGGGGACCCTTAAGAACCAGGTTTCATTCGAGCTGTTTCTGGATGTCCTGGTCAACCCAAAACTGAGGAGAGCATACATTCTACTCCACTGGCAAATGGTCAGAGGAGCGGTAGTGGAAGGGAGATATGGGCATACCCCACGGGAGGCTAGACTATGCTCCTGCTATAAGTAGGAAGTGGAAGATGTAGATCATTTTCTACTGAAGTGCCCTTATTTTGAAGCCCTGAGGACAACTTGGGTGGCTCCCTGGCTGCCTTGTGAGCACCAAGCTCTTGATCTTGTCAGATATCTACTATCACTCACCCAGGAAGAGGCCATTAGAGACTTGGTGATATATACTCATTTAGCAGCCAAGAAATGGCTCTATATTTATAAGGCTCTCTCTGGGAGCAAGATTCTTGGGATAAGACATGACAACTAAGTGGGGAATGACTCTCAATGGACAGCATGGGGATCAGCGGGTTAATTTGGCTTAGTATCCGTCTTGTATTATTGCCATAAGGGGACCCAAAGGAGGGATAGCTGTGGGGTGCGAGTTGGGGATCCTGGGTCTAAAGGCACAATCCATCTGAAGCATAGTCTTGGATGACCCTGGAACAGGGAAGAAAGCAATCCGCTTCTAATTTCCCAGGGGATAAGCTTATCTATAGCCACCTTGTGGTAGACCAAGCCATTCTTAGCTAGACATTCGCCTTATTAAGGATTTTGCCCTATATTAGGGAAGGTTTAGCGTTTGCATTGATTAAAATGATACTTGGCCTTGTTAATTTTGTGTGACATGTTGACCAAGTAATTTTATTTACTTAGTAAGATACCCTGAGGGTGTATTTTTGTATGTATTTTGTATCGTATATTTTATGCCTTCAAGTAGTAGTTGTTTTATGTTTGTTGTTTGTATGTCATTGAACCATGGCGAGAGCCAGTGCCGGCAATAAACTAAACTAAACTAGCATAACTCAACCAGCCATTTTACTTCCACAGATGTTTTTTGCATCTTGGCCCTGCTACCCTCTATTGGTCTCCTTGAAGTGAAATAATGCCTGTGCGCTGACAGACTGGAGGTATTTTTATTATTTATTTTTCTAACTTTTCCATGCAGACTGTCAGTTTAGTTCCCAAGAAAATATTGGGCTGCCCTGGAAGCTTCATTAGAAAAGGGCTTTCATATCCTTTTTTCCTGGTACAATTTTTTTGTGCCCAAGGCAGGGATGTTGCACCTGCTCATTATCTGATTGACAGCTCAGCCAGACAATAATGGCTGGGAGTAGCAGAGCCATCTTTGCTTGGCCTGCACCCAAAGCTTCTTCCCAAACGCTTCAGCATAGAGGGGAGGAGAGGTGTCCGCTGTTTCTTGGCAATCTCTTTGGTGGAGAGGAGCATTGGAGCCCACCCCTCCCTGCTGTGCAAGCTCCCAGCCCCTGCCTTTCCTCAGTGCTTGGGTTGGAGATTGGTGCTTCTTACTCTATTAGCAAGGGTGTAGCTATGATAGGGACAGGGGATGCAACTCAGCTGTACTGAATTTCGATCCCTCGCCGTTTTGACTTTCGCAGTTTGAACATGACATTCTCATCTTGGTCTATGAGATTCTCGGGGTCAAACTGTAGGAGGTGGCAACCCTAGAGGGGGGGTGGGGTGACATTCATCTGTGCCAGGGCCCATTCCAACTTTAGTATACCCCTATCAATTAGCTGTTTGGTAGAAAGCACCAGAGCCCCACACCCCCGCCACCCACTCTAAACTCCACTAGAGACCTACTAAGCCAGACTGTATTTGGGGCAGCTTTAGACAGAACATATTTTGGTATTTGAATGTGTGTTTAAGGGATGTTAAAACCCTTCTCTGAACCCTCCTCTGAACAACTGTTTGCAATGTTGCACTGTTTACATGTGTTGGCAATTGATGTTTAATACTGCCCCCCCCCCAACTGAAGGATGCATGTGCACCCTCCAATCAGTTTCTCATTGGATATACCAGCATGCATTTCTGATGTACTTGTCAATATCATGTTACATTAACGTCATCACAGAAAGTAGGTGTCAACAGGAAAGAAAATTCCTGATTGACAGCGCATTTCATCAAATCATCTCCTTTTTTTTCCTTTTCACTGGAGCAACAATCTCAACTGCTTTTTGCCCCATGTTGTGCATGCTTAACTGCAATGGGTGTGCACACACCCCATAATTTCACCATAGCCCCCATTAATGTGCTCTTTCTATGCAGGCAGATAGTACTGATTGGGGGTGGGCAGATTCAGACAATGCAGGGGAACCCCCCCCCCCCGATTCCCTGTTTACATTCTCCCCCCCCCCCAAGCCATTTCTGCCCCCAACTCCACTAAATCCCAGCCCTGGAGCCCTGGTAGATCAAGTCCCACTAATCTTTCCCCCAGCTGACTGCGTTTCCCTCTCACCACTCTCCCTACAAGCTGTTTGTGCCTGCAGCCCCCCCAGCGGTGACAGAGGCCCTTTTCACACAAGATGCCCCCACTCATCTCCATGCAGTTTCGCTGCATGGAGATGGGTGGATGCACCCGTGTGAATGCCATGGGGGCTGGGTGGGAGTGCGTGCATGCTCCCGCGCTACACCCCCCCTCCACCCATTCCCCACTTGCAGAGCAATGGGCTCCAATGCGCGTGGGAACAGCTGCACACCCACCTCCACCCACCGCGGCCGCGCACACATCCCCCCCACCTACTGCGGTCCATTTAAAAAGGGCCAGAAAGGGAGTCCCCGCTGAGGGCAGATTCAGCCAATGCAGGGGAGTCCCCCCGGATGCTCTTGGTCTGGGAGCATGCCAAAAGGCTTCTGTTCTCTACGCTCCAAAGACAATAAATAAACAGTTTGAGTTCAAATTTGAATTTGGTAGGGGTGGGGACATAAAGCGCAAAGAATCATGGCAAAACCAATGAGTCCAACAGCATAGAGAGTAACATTGTGTCCCCTAGTCTCTATGACCGCAAACAGGAAGTTATGGGTGTTCTTTTGAATAAACACACCCTGTGTCTGCTTAGACGCAACAGGGGACACCCAAGTCCTGAAAACACCCATGTGATGCTCAAAAACAATCCAGGCTGCACTTGGGTGTTTGATAAAGGTCAAAAAGGGGGGGGGGCAGCTGATGTGTGGCAGAAATTAGTCACAATGCTTAGACAGAACACATACACATGTGTTTGTGTGCCCAAACACAAATTTTGTTCTGTCTAAAGGCACCCTTAGGGTGTCTTTAGACATAATGTCAATGGGTGTCCAAATGTGTGTTTTGACCTTGATATGAACACCGGTTTGGTCCTGTGTTTACCATGTGGCACTGATTAGACACACAACCCATCGTAGGAGACATTGGTGTTTTACTCGCCACCCAATCTCAGCACGCAAGTGCTGCCATCTCGTTCCCCGTGTTGCACCTGCTAACACGCCACGCGATATCATTAGACACAACATTGGGCATGTGTTCAGCCGAAACACGCAAATTGTCCTTGTGATGCAATGGTGTTCACATCGTGTGTTTAGTGGGTGTCCAAATTGGTACTGGAATTGTTATGGTGCTTACACACAACGGCCAAACACGTGCTGAGGGGTTTTGACACCCAATCTTTGTTACGTCTAAAGATGCCCTAGGTCTCCTGCAGCTGGGAAATCCAACTTGAGGTTGGAGCACAGGCCTCTAAACTCCACACTAAGGAAAGTCTGTGGGGAAGTGCAGTGGAGTGGGAAGATTTTAGTGCTCTCTACCAAACAGCCAATCAGCAGAGCACATCAAAATTCTTCCCAACCCAGCTCCCTGCCACCACAGCAAAAGCTTCAACTTCCAGCATCCCTAGGGCTAGTTTCTGGGGTGAGGGTTGGCAGGGAAGGTAAGTGTTTTTGACAAGGAAAATGCAAACAGAAGCCTGTCTTGTGATTTTCATGGATTTTTTCCCCTTCAAATTTTTGTGTGAATATAACTCCCATGTATCTGCTTTCCACTGCTATTATAGGCCTTGACTGCTTCTGCTAAATTTAGCCATTTTACTGGTGACACTTTTGATAAACAATTTCTCTCATGGAGTAGTTCTGTCTTAGACCATGCAGCCATAGTGCTGAGAAATAAACATGTCTTCCCAATATTTATACGTGCCCGAATGGGCCAGGGAATTTTCCTCACACACTTTTTTTTAAAAAAGAAAAGAAAATGTACTGCTGGCAAGAGGCAAACCCCATACAACTGAACGCTTTGACTGTCATCTATCAGAAACGGCTGTTTGTATACATGTAAATTTATGCACAGAAGCCCACTCGGGAACTGTCCAACTGGACACTCTTTGTCACTATCATAAACACTTCTGGAAGAATCCATCAGCTAGTCTGACTCCAGCACATGTTGCTTTATTGTCTATAAAATGCAACATTAATGGCACACACTGTCTACACTTGAATCACTTAAAAGCATCCGTACTGGCAAATAGGCATGTTCTCACCATCTAATAACAGAAAAGCTAGGCACCTACTCAGTACAACTAACTGAGGAGTCAGCACTTGTTGGAAGGAAGCTTAGGCTCCCACTTACCCAGTCAGTGGTGGGAACCGTCACTCCTGCCGGGGTCCTGGCTGGCTGCCAAAAAGCATAACTCCTCCTCCTCATTTCTACAGCACTACTAGGTGTATACAGTGCTTTACACTCAAAAAATTTTTTGGCGATGGGTCCCTGCCTGGTGGGCTTACAATCGAAGATGAACAAGGGTGATGTGAACACAGGGAGAGATGTACACATTCCTATTTTACAGATGGGGAACTGAGCCTGAAAGGTTGTGACTTGCCCAGGGCCACTCAGTGAATTCATGGATAGGACAGGATTTGAACGTTAGCTTCCCAAGTCCAAGTGCAGCACCTTACCCACTAGACCACATCGGCTCTCTGCAGTAGTTTCTTGGGGAAATCCCTGAGTCACAACTTGGCTAGCCCCCACCATGGTAGGGAGCCAGTGGTGGCCGCATTTGAACATGATGGCAGCACCCAGATCAACCCATGCTAAAGTGGGTTGAACCATGCCATTGTCACATTTGAAAACACCAGTAGTGGTTCAAGAAAGACCCTAAACATCTGTGATTCCCAAAGTTTTTGCCTGTGTGACCCCATTTTAATTCCTGAATTTAATTCCTGTATGAGCTGGTATGTTTGTTCATGGCCACATTCAAACAAACAGTTCATTTGAGTAGTTGCACCTTACTTGGTTTTACCCCTGAAGCATTGTATGAACAGGATAGTAACCAATGTTAAGAATAGGAAGAGAAGTCTGGACTCCTGAAAAATTAGGAATACATATTTCCCTTTGTATTTTGAAGTAACTATTTACATGAACACTTATCAGACTTAGGGTGGGTGACCATGGTTCAGTAATCATTACACTTCAGATTGCCACAGTACTAGCTTGTACTTGAGCTGTTTGTCTGAACATTACGGAAGTGGAGCAGCACTTTGATTTAATTAAATAAATCAATTTCATTAATTAATTCATAGTTACTTGGTTCTCTCTGTGTAAATATTTTTGTATGTGCACGCTGTGCATATGCAAGTTTTCCAGGGAGAACAAACACAAGTGGATAAAGGCTGTGCTCCTGAAGCCATTTACTCCTGAGTAGTCCTACTGATTTTAACAAGGCTACTCCCTGTCAGTAAATCAAGTACAATTTTTTTATAATTAGCTAGAATACTTTTTACCAATTAATAGCTCAATCAGTTGATTATATACTAAAATACTACACAACCTCAGCATAGCTTTATATAACACAATCTATAGATTTTCGCTTGCTATATTTTATTTAATTGTATCTACATATTCAAAATTGTTTATATATTTTCAAAACTTTTAAATTTTCTATTTTAAACTTCAACATCCATATTAATGATTAATCTAATGATAAATTGATCAATGGCTTTTTCAACTACTCCAGAGCAATAGACTTGAAAACTGTATCCTGATTTTTTTTTTTGTACAACCCCTTTGTGCAAGACAGCATTTGCACAAGGCCAGAATTTGCAGACCCAAGGGGAAAGGTGTTTTTTGCTTTTCAACACGTGGTAGCTTAATGCCCAATAAAATCCTAGTATGGGCAGGCTAAAAAACCCCCACACCTTAACTTGAAAAGGTTAAGAGTGCTTTTTCATGTCACTCCCCTAGTAGGAGCAGTTGATAGGGAGCACAGTCTGGCAGTGTGGAACTGATTGGCCACACAAACTCGCTTCACACGACATTACCCAATGGGGGAAAGCTGGCACAGGCTGTATTAAGAAGACACACCGTCACAATCCGCTGGGATTGCCTTTTTCCACGTTCAGTTGGTGCAGCAAGTCTGTATGACAGGGGTGGGGAACCTTTTCCCTCATAAGGACCACTTTGAAAGTTAGTACAAGCTCCTGAGAGTCACAAAGAAGTTAGGAGTGGGGATATTTAAGGAGGAGAGTCAAGATCATGGGTTTAGGAGATTCCAGCTCCTAGACCCATTAGTGCAGCTGGAACATCATGATCCTGTGGTGGCAGGAGTGCTTTCCACCAACTTCATCTGGTGAAAAGGGCCAAGGCTGTGGCTATTGGATTCAGACCTGGCCACCATTGTCCATGCTTTCATAACTTTGAGGCTAGACTACTGCAATGGGACTGCCCTTGATGACTGTTTGGCAGCTGCAGCATTTCCAATAGCTTTCCGGGCACAATTCAAGGTAATGGTTTTGACCTACAAAGCCTTAAACGGCCTGGGCCCCACGTATTTGAAAGACCACCTCCACCTTCATGTCCAGTCTAACGAAGGACTCTGAGGTCTGCTGGGAGAGCCCTCTTGCACACACCATTTGCCTAGCAAGTTTGCATGGTAAGAGCATTCTGGTGGTTGCCCCACAATTAGGGAACACCCTCCCTGTGAGTTTCATCCTAGTCTGAGCCTGCTTATCTTTCAGAAACCACATAAGTTGTTTTTTTTGGTGCGGATTTGGCAAGCAGGGATAGGTTTGGGATAAGGCTTTGGGGAAGTCTGGGGTAAGGGATTTTAACTAGTTTTAGCTTGTCGTTTATGTGTTGTAACTTGCTCCAAGCCCTTGGATTGAAATAATAGACAAACGAACAGCCAAGATTGTCTTTACTTGTGCTCTGCATAAGAGCAAGGACAGATATCTGTGGTTCCTCGACCCAAGGGTCTGTTTGTATACGACCTCTTTGAAGAGTAAGAACTATTATTGGGACTCGGCGGCCATGTATGTTTGCACTTGTGCTCTGTAGAAGAGCAAGGATGCTTAGCTGGGAAGCTATTTGAGTCTGTACCCATTTTATGCTTATACTCTTTGTGGATGGCCCTATATTGAAGGGTTATTGTAACTGATTATTAATTATTATTATTATTATTTATTTTTATAATAGGATTATAGCAAAAGCTGATCCTTAATAAACTAGTCATAACTAACGAACAAGCAAGTCTCTTCCCTTTCCTCCTTAGCTCATTTTTTTCTGTTTAGGGTTACGAACAGGATCCAGGAGCTAAAAAGGGGCCAGCTGCAACCACATGTGACCCCTGGACCTGAGATCCTCTACTCTTGCTGTATGGTAAAAGAGCACAGAGAGAGGCTGTTTTGGTGGCTCCTTTGGAACTCCCTTCCCTGGAGGTTCACCAAAGCCCGAATATTTTTAGAGGCTAAGGCTGCTTTTAGATGAGCAGGTATTTAGTTTGTGGTTTTAAAAGAACGCACGGCCAGCTTTAACGTGCGAATCTTCTTGTCTAAGCCCGGCCTGTGGAATTTTCAAAAGTCACGAGTGGATCGCCTGAGCACGACCCACTCGTCAGAAATCAGCCTAAGATCCATTTATTTGACCAGGCATCTGGCAGGTGGGGATAAGGTGTTCTTAGGGAATTTTATACTTTTACATAGTATATTTTTAAAAGGATTTATTTTAAAAACATGTTATGTTTCATTGTATTACCTGTCCTGAACTTTCACAGGCTAGAAATCTAAATAAACAAACAAGCCTTTCCCATTACACTGTGTGCCTATGCGTGCTCTCTTCTGTTAGAGTCAGAGGGCAGGAATGGATCGCACCCAGGGTTAGCTAACTCGATCCTGTCCTGTTAAGCCCCTGTGGGTATTTGCTTGTGAACTTAACACGTGCTAGAAACCACCCTCTTGTGTAGATTGTAGAAGGGTCCTGGGGAAAAAGTGACTAGCCTGGAAGGAAGTGAGTACCCCAGACCGGCTGGAGATCTTGAGGGAACCAGCAGCCGCTTTTAGGCAGGGCTATAGCGCTGCGCTGCGTGCAAGGCTGAAGCAGCAGCCCTTCCCCCGCCTGCTGCCGGCTCTGTGGAGGGAGGCGAGGCCGGGGCACGGCTGGTGTGAGGCGGGCTGCGGCTGCGTGCAGGAGGCGGGGAGGTGGGAGGGTTTAAAGCCCATTAAAGGGGGGGAGGGGGCGGCGATGTATCTTAAGCTGGAGAGTCAGCTGAGTAAGAAGCAAGATCGCGGCGGTGGGAGCACGTAGCTCTGGGTTAGTCCCAGGAACCTGGAGGGGGGGAGCAGGATCGGAGGATCCAGGCGCGCAGCAGCGGAGAAGTTTTCTTGGGCAGCTTTGCTCTTTTCCCCTCCGAGGCTACATTAGTTCTTTGGGGGCCCTAGGAGTTTGCTTTCGTCTCCCTCCCCCCAGAAGCTCCCTCCCTCCTTGCCAATTCCCGTTCCCACCGCAGCCCTCGATCCAGGGGGTGGGGGTGCGAGAGACAGGCGCACGGAGCAACGCTGAAGAGGGGGAGGGGGAGGCAGGGCTTTGGTGTCCTCAGCAGCGGGGAGGCCACGAGGAGCCGGAGCAAAAGCTCAGAGGCAGCAGGTAAGAGCAAGGGGAGGGGGGCGCTCGGCGCTTAGTCCTTAGAGCCTGTAGATCTCTCTCTCCCCCCGGCAAGGCTAGGAGCGCAACAGCCTTCTTTGGCCAAACTTTGGTGCGCGCCTGCAGAAACTGGGAAAGGGGATCATCTCGACTTCCCAGGGGCTCCGAAATGAAGAGCTGGGTCCCCTGAAACCCAGGGCGATGAAACTAGGGATCGTGTGGCTGACACCCCCCCGGTGCGAAAGTTCCTCAGCAGGCAGTGAAAGCTGCCAGGCTCCTTCCCCACTTTCATGAGGGCAGCCCCTCAAATGTGGAGAGTGGCAGAGTAAATCGCGAATGGGCAACCCTGCTTTATTCTCTCTGGGGGCTGCATTTCAAAGGGACTGTGTTTGTGGAGTTGCTGACGAGCTTGTGTGCTGCTTCCTTGGTAACGGATCCAATCTGGGGGTGCAGCAAGGTCACTCTGGAGCCTCTTCCCCCTTGTTCGTTTGGAAAAGTGCCTTATACAGTCAGGCTGTAAAAAGGAAGCCGCTTCTCTCCTCTTCTCTGCCTCCCCCCCCCACCCCCCCGACTTTGACTGGGGTGGGGGAAAGAGTTGAGTCCTGCCAGTTCAGTTGCTTATAGTTTACTATGTTCTCTTCCCTTGGACCTTTCCCTAACCCCTTGGGGGAGTCCTTGAGTCTGGCCATCTCCTTGTCAGAAGTGTGACTCCTCTGTAGCCTGGAGGCAGAAAATGTGGGGCGATAGTGAAGAGAGCTGGGATTGCAGCGATAGAATGAGATCTGGAGGCACAGTCGAAGCAATCTGTAAACGTGGTTCTGGCAGGCAAATTCTTGCTCTCTCTGGGGGGGGAAAGGTTTTTTTTCTATCTTTTGCAAATACTTATATACAATTGTACATTCCCTTCTGTAGGGATATTAAAGCGAAACCAGTTGCGCTTTAAAATATTTTTTTTAAAGTGTGGCTATTAAGGCCATGATCCACAAACTGTCTTAACTTCTACAGGTTTCAGTGGGACTGCTCTGGAGTAAGTGGCTTGTGCATCACGACATAAAAAGTTTAGTTTTCTTTGAAACCTGGGTTTTCCCCCCGTTGAACTGTTGCTGAAAGTTGCTGTCTTCGGTTACATGAAAGATAGGTCTGATGCAAGAACAGTTCCCAGAAAGTCCTTTCCCTGGCTGTTGTCATCTGCCTGATGCTGGCAACCAGCACACAAACATTTGGGGATAATGGAGCTGTTCTAAAACAGTGGTAGGATATCAATGTGGTGGCTTCTGCTGCCTAGCGTTAGGTATGTTTGTGTAACCATTTAAAAAAAATAAAACACTAAACTATAATGGCATTTGAAATTGTCAGGGAAGTCTTTAGTTTATGCACGCTTGTGATTCAAGGCAGACCAGCTAGATCCTTTGACACATGGGCTGCTCATCTCTTCTTGCAGACTGGGAAGCTGCAAACATACTTTCCTGTAAGTGCAGTCAGCATTTAACTGGGGTAGCAGATGCACTACTGGGAAAAAAATATATTTTTCTGCGAACTGTCCCCCCTCCTTCAAATGACACACAACATTTTATTTAGAGTAGTATGGAAAGTGCTGATTCAGCACTGAGTGGTACTCTGTGCACACACAAAAATTATCTTGGTTTGTTGAACTGGGAACATACGTTGCCGGTATGTCAAAGCAGTGAGAAGTAGAATTTTGCAGAACTGTTCTCAACTTGCTTTGTACCTCGAGCAACTGACATGAACAATTGGTGGCACAAACGTGAGTTGAGTGTGAGAGACCTGGTGATTACAGATACTTTTATTGCTCATTGGGATTGCCAAATGAATCTCTGCAGTTGCCCCCCTGAAAGAACAGTACTTGAAGAATGTGTGCCATGTAATTGCTAGAATAAATTGTAAGAAAGTCTATGAATGTAACAAGCCAACTGCATTTACTGAACTAGAAGAAGTATCTAAATCTTGGAATTAAAAGGAGTGAGTTATGAAGACGTAAAAATTAGTACAGCAATTGAAAAACTTGAACTGAAGAGGAAAGCCTGCTTAAATTATGTAAATGACTGTTAATTTAGTTCATTTAGAATAGGGGTGGAGGAACTGGGGTGGGGAGAATACAACCTGTGGTTAGTTTACTATTTGTGGCCTCTTTCCAGTTCTTGGACCTAGCCCCTTGATCCAGTTCCTAACCCCAAACTCTGAAAAATTGAGCCCAGGATAAGGAAGCAGTGATGCACGTATGGATAGGGGACAGATCCATGGCAGATAGCCATAATCTGGACCCTCCTCTTCCTGAGCGCACCCATGTAAGCACCCCCCACCCCAACTTCTATTTAGCCCTTCAAACTTGTGCTAATTTTCAGAGGGAGAAGATTCTCCACCCCTGTTTAAGGAACTTGGGAATAAAAGGCAGCGGATCTCCTTGCCCCAGCCTTGACCCCATGACCCTGAAACTGCACAGGGAGCATGTCGGGGGTGTCTGTCTCCTCTCCCCCCTCCCCCCCCACTATAGGTATGCCCATGGCAAAGGACGTTAATACTCTGAACGCATTGCTGCCTTATACAGGGGCTTAGTTAGCAAGGTCTACAACGAAGTCTGGAAGATTTTCAAAGTAGTGTGTCTGTGGTGACTAGTGCTGAAACTCGGTCCTTGGTTTTCCTCAGAAAACCCTGAGGATCAAGGTACTCGACTTGAGTTTCCAAGTTTCAAGGAATGGCCCCCCCAAACTTCAGAACTCTGAAAATCCTCAGCTGAGTACAGGAAAGGGGACTGGAGGCTAGAGCTAGGCTTGCTCCCCTTTCCCTGGCCCCCTCTGGCCAGGTAGAGAATGGGCCAGGAAAGAAGGGGCGGGGGCTGAGGTGATAGAGTACTTGCTCTCCAGAGGGCCTCCAGCAATGTGTGGCTTCCTTCAGACAGGGTAAGTTTAAAAACAAACAAACAAACTGGGCATGCTGGGCACCATCTTGGAAAGCCTTTAGCCCTTCTGAGCATGCCCAGTTTTTTAAACTTGGTCTGGAGGAAGCCACGTGTTGCCGGAGCCCCTCTGAAGAGCAAGTACTCTATCCCCTTAGACCGCCCCCCCCTTTTCCCTGGCCCCTTCCTCTGAAACCAGTCGTCAGTATTTGCCAAGGGTCCTGGGGGGCCGGCCCTTGGAACTCAGGTGCATATTTGCGAATCGTGGTGTTTTGTTTTTTTTAAACTACTTGATTCAGCCCTCGTGTTGACCGACCTCCTTTTAGAATGACAATGTTTAGATCCTGAATTTAAAACCTAGTCATTTTTTTAAAATAGCAGCCTAACTTCTTACCTGGTAGGTGGTAAAGGCTAAAAAAAAGCAAAGTGTGCAGCCACTTGATGCACTTACTGTGCTTGGGCACCTTGCATTGTGTGCCTGTGGCCACCAGATGTCCTCCCCCCTTTTTCACTGTATGGCAGGGCAGGCAGCTTGCTGCTATGCTCTGCAGCCTCATAAAAAGTGAGGACTCGGGCATGTAGCAGCCTTACCCCAAATGTGGCAAGGCTACCCAAGGCACGGTAGCTTGTGTGCCTGGTTGCTGTCTGCCCTGTTGTGCGGCGAGGTATGCTGCAGGGCTTTGAGCAGTGGCAGCTAGCTTCAGTCCCGTACAGCCACATCATGGCTGGGGGTGGGATAATGGTTGGACTGGGGGAGGGGTGTGTGGCCAGACACCTACTTGTGTGGATGGTACCTTGGCCCACCTCGTACTGTGGCGGGTGGCCGGACAGTGACCCATCCACCTGGCTTCCCCGTAGTGGGGAAAGGGGGCAACCCACCTGTCCTGCTCCCTGTACTGGCCCTGCAGTGTTGTGGCTGCACTTAGCCACCGTGGGACTGTGTAGGGATCAGGCCTGCCACAGCTTGTGTGGCTGCACCCAATGTTTGTTCACTACAGCCAAGTTGATAAACTGCTGCTTCTCTCTTCCCTTCTGCCATATTGCACCTCGCTGTTAATATTATGCTACACCTTTACACTACCCCTGGTCACAATCCCTTTTTGCTTTGGATGAATCTTACCTAAGATATTGGGCTACATTCCAATGAATACTTAATTTGATGTAGTTGGGCCTTACTTCTGAAACATTCACACAGTACTAAACTGAAGCTATTGAGAAATAGGAAGACGTACGTACTGCTGAAAAAATCAAGGGTACGTGCTCCCCTTAGGTTCGTAGCTTGAAGTAACTTCATATGAACTGTCATTGCAAAGGTGGAAACCTCGGTTTGGTGATTCTTGCATCTCAGCTAGGGGGAAATTGCCATAAGCCAAAGTAGTACTGCACTGGACGTCTGAGGGGAGTAGTTACTTTGATTAATTCAAACGAGTTACTTTGGTTGACACTGTTAATCTAAACGTTACCAGAGTGAAGTAGTTCCTTCGGTTTACCTCTGCTGTCAAACATGATCTTGTAGCATTATCAGGATTATTTTTTTTTTTTTAGAAGCTATAACATTCCCAGTCCTTCAGACTAGGTGTGACTTGTCTTTCATTGGTGTTTGTGCCTAATGGCAGTTGATCTCTTGGAATGCACAATAAGAACTAGCAGTTCTTTCTTTATGGGCAAGACTGCGTTGACTTTCTTGCACACATTGGGCTGGGAGCAGTGATGCAAAAGGGCTACAAACATCAGAATCTGCCTGTCCTGAGGATTTCCCTAGCAAGCGGATTTCTCTACCAAGGGGAATCCCCGTACAGCTGAGTCCTATTTAGCCGCTTAACGCATCTTGTAGCATAGAGGCATTCTGTATTGGGCTGAAGGCGTGGCTGAGGAACAACATTCTCTAGCTGGGGGTGTACCCAGGTTATGGGCCCTGGTGCAGAAGGTGGAATGGTGCCCCTCCCTCGCAGTGGAAGAAGATGTACTGGCCTCTGGATCTGTAGGGTCTGGTGCAGCTGCACTGCCTGTCCCTATTATGCTGTTTGTTGTGCCAATCTCTAGATTTATGGTGGGCAGTTACCAGCTTGGCATGACTTCAAAAGGAGCTCTAGATAGCAAAACATAGGTTCCTAAACCATGGGTCATGACCCCAATTGGGTTCACCCCATCTCCATCTTGCAGATGGGGTTGTAATATTAGTTGATCGATTCTGCTTAGCATACTTTTAGGGTCATGTGATTATATTTAAGACTTGGAATGGGGTTGCACAGACAACTTCTGGGACCACTGCTTTTAATTATTACGCTAAGGAAAAGAAGGGTTACACGTTACCTTGTCACTTTGAAACTCGAATAAGCAAAACCTTTTGCTAGATGTCAAAACTGAATTAAAGGATGTGGGAGACATGGGCAACCCATAAACCTGGTCTTTTAAAGATTTGTATTTAGTTGGCCTTACATAACTGTTTCTGGACCAACTATCCTATTATGTTTTTAACTTAGGTTACCTAGGAGTGGTTTCATCCCCCAATATTGATATTTCTATTGTTGTTTTATACTGCCTATTTATATTGTCTATGTTCTTTTCTAATTTTGTTATGGCCACTGACTTAAACAATAAACTGTTTGATGATAAACCTGGTGTGTTGCAGCTCTTGATCCAGCCCTGGCACGTACACTGAGTAACTCTGTTATATTAACCATGAAGGAAATCAACCCCATGGTACTTACTGCAATGCCATCTTGTGGTGGGAGTGTTATGCTGTATGTATGCTGCCACCTTCTGGACTCTGACCAATTGAGGGAGCTAATGGGGGGAACATGAAGTTCTCTGTTATGTTTACTAATGCTGACTACATGAAAAACCATACTTTTAATGTAGTCTGGTTCCTGAAAGGTTGTAAGGGAATAAGAGTTTCCTACCAGCACGTAGCCACTGTTGCATTTAGATATGTGGTCACCCCACGTCTGGTCCGTGGACACAGTGCAAAAGCAACCCGGGGAAAGATTCTGGAGACAAAATTCCAACTAGACATTTGTGAATGGATCTATTCCTTTGTGTTTGCTGTTGCTGCAGTGAGGCTTGTGGGGAAGGAGGGATCAAAGTGCGTTGCGCTCTATGGGACTTACAAAGGAAACTGGGAAGAGGGGAAAATCATCTGCTCTGAAAATGGCCCCATGTTGCTATGGCTGCTGCTCATTATCCCATGGTGCTGCGTGCTTGTCCCCAAAATATGACTCTCTGCAGACAGAATGACAGCTAGATTAATCCCTGAGGAAAAAATGTGTGTGAGAGAATAAGCACAACTATTCCATCTTGGCTTCTGAATTGACAAAACATGAATTACACTTGTGGCATCCTGCGACCTAACCTTTTTCAGGTTTCTTTTTGTTTGTTTGTCTTTTTAAAAAACAAGGGGACGGGAAATACTCTTACGGACTTAGCTTCTCGTGTGAGTGCAGGAATTGGTTTCAGTGCTGGAGGATTGTACCTGCAGCCTGCTCAGGTTTATAGCCTCTACAGGTGTTTCCATTCTTTAGTAGAGGCGGGGGAAGGGGTTGGAGAAAGTGCATGGTTTTTGGGAAGCAACTTAAGTCATATTGAATGTGGTTTCTCACAAATGAGTTTCTGTAATGTAACAATTTGTGGTGGTGTTGCAATAGTAACTGCTTGTCATGTCCACCCACCTTACCCCTTTAATGTTTTTTATAATGCATAAGATAGCTTAGGGAGGGGAGAGTTGGGACATGCAGAGATCATTCTTTTCATTTGTACTGGTTGAAGCTATGCAGTCTCTCATGGAAATGGATGGCAACGCTTCTGGCCTCTTATTGTTGCAATCCTTTTTGTAACGTGCCATGTCAAGGATGCAGAGAAAAGACTTGCACTTCAGTAGCTTAAAGTGGAGAGAGATGAGACACCCTTTTTACTGCTGGCAGGGAAACGATTGAACAATTCCAGCCCTTTTAAAGGGCTAGCTGGAACTTTTTGTGCAACCTCCACTTTTTGCTGTTAAGTTGGTGTGTGCCATTATAAAAAATTTGTAGGGAGCCAAAATAGGTTTCCTGCTTCATGGCCGCTCTCCAAACCAGTGTGGTGACATCCACATACTACTTTGGGTCCCATACCGAGTTTGTCGTTCAGTGCCGATAATGCCATCTGTCCCGTCATGACTTTCCTTATTTACAATTTATGTTGCAGTACTTCCTGTCCTGTGACCAAAGCTAGAGAACATAAGTGGTCCCAAGAAGGCAGCTCTGCACAAGCAGGTCATGATGAACTGGGGTTATTATAAACATGTGCTTTCTCAAACTGAAGCTTTTTAATTCCTATCTAGTGTCTTGACTCTTTTCCCAACTCAAGCTGATGCCAGTTTCTGCTAGCACTCAGCAGGGCAAAAGAAGAAATAGGAAATGGATCTCTCCTGGCTGGCAGTCTCTTCTGGGCATGCTATGGGGGGGATGCTTTGCTGTCTAATCTGAGCAAAAGTAGCTGGAGAGAACAGACGCTTTACCTTAAGACAATTCCTTCCCAGTCCATTAGTTTCATGTGTGGTGTCGTCTTCCCCCCACCCACCCCAGGGGGTGTAAAGCCTGTAGAAGAATTCTGTGGTGATTGCTACGGCTCTGTGACTTGAGGGGAGGCACTTGGATTGACCCCTACCTCTAAAGTGTCCTGGATTTTGTAAGATGTTCTGGATTTTCCAGGCCGTTTTGCTTAACAAGACTGACTTTTTGATTTAAAAAAGTGGGGGGGGGGGGGGCTTGAAGAGGAGAGAGAGAGAAGATAATGGAAAAGACACAAGGGAAGACTAGCTTCTTAAGTTTTTCACCTGTAAGTTCTTCTTTTAAAGCAATAAAAAAATGTTTCAGCCCAGCTTCAGTGCCTAGCACTGGACTATGGAGACTAAACTCTGTGGATCCACATGTAAGAAGAGGGGAGAGCCATATATAAAGAGTTATTTGCATAGTAGAGCTCATGGGTTTTGGGAGGTGTGATGCCAGATAGTGGGGGACAGTGCTGTGAGCTTTACGGTGAAGATGGGGAAGGACAAAGGTTCAAGTCTGGCTTATGGAAGTTGGTATGTGTGCGATTCCTTTTTGAAGTGGAATGGGTCTTCAAACTTGTGTAAATCAACATATGTAAATCATGCCCTGCATCTTGCCTGTGCCTCATTTCAGAGTCTAGGGCTTGAGCTAGATGCTTCCACTGTATGCTTAATCTCTAGAAGAGCTTCTCTGGATTTTTGGGGAAGATGGGGAACACCTTCCACAAGTTTTCAATGTGAGAACACTCCTGTGTGGTGGTTGAAGTATTTAATCACTTGAAAATCATGACGTGAGAAAGTACTTTAAAAGCAAAGGCTAAGGATGCCATGCTTGCTTCATCGTTGTCCCTGAGTAGACTCTGATCTGAAGTTCCCTGATATTCTGCACTAAAAGTGGGCATAGAGCCCTGGTTTAGTGCTTGGGGTTGTAAGCCTGTCCAGTGTATAAGCCAGGAGTGGGGAACCTCTTCCCTCTTGTGGACCACTTGGAAAACTAATTCCAACCCCAATGACTGGATAATAGGAGTTGGGGGTGGGAGGTGTTTAAGAGTTGTGCTCACAATAAGAGAAGGAAGGGTCTAGATCATGACTGCATGATGCATCCCTTATTCTTGAGGAAGTGCCCTCCTCTCTGCTCCCTACCTCTGGGTTCATTCTGTTTGTAGGGGACTGGATCAATGGGCTGCATTGAGGAATTGCAGGGCCAAATTAAAAACAAAGCAAAACGCCATTGGCCAAAGGCATTTGTAATGTACCTTTTGACATTAGCTCGCTTGCCATGTTTATAAAGAGAGGGGATGCAGCTGCTATTTACGTATCTTCTGAATCTCCAGAAGGGATGGCCGCAACCCATCCTACGGGGCAGGACTGCTACCCTGAACAAGGGCTATAAAACAGATTGAAATAAGGAAGGCAGAGGGGACGTATTAGCCACAGGCAAGCAGACAAGTGGATTTTTATACCTGTGTGCCAGACAAACACACTAATATGGATAATATTAAAAGTGTTCTTGAATAGAAACTTCTTGTTTTGGAGCATTGTAGCATGTTACCGAGAAGGTAGGGGTGGGAATATTGGTATTGGATTAATCCAATACACCTGATAATCACCGGTATCAGCATACCGTTTTTTAACGTTGTCCACTTTATCGTTTTTTTTACATTGCGGCCATTGAAATAAATGGCCGCAATGTGTAAAAAATGGTAAAGTGGACAAAGTTTTAAACGGTATGCCGATACTGGTAAATCCGATACCGGGGAGATCTGATACCAGTAAATCGGTATCCTCCCCAGTGTCCCACCCCTAAGAATGCTACTAACATTATCCCTGGCACTTCCTGTCGTTTTGGTATGATTAAGATAAAATTGGTATAATGTAATAAACAGAATTTCTTCTTTATCCAAGCCCTTCACAACCACTGTGCACGGGGAAGGAGGTTGTAAAGCACATGCTCTGGGCATTAAAAGAAGCACCTATTCTTGAATTTTGCTTTAGTCTTGTCAGGCTCTTCATAGCCTTGCTCCTCCCTATCTATTTTTCTGGCCTCATTTCTTAACTTTACTCCTCCTCCTCCTGCCACGGTCCTCATTCACCACTCCAAGGTTGTCTGCTCCCTATACTGTCTTCACCCCTTTGCCCAATGTGCCCCTAGGACTGAAACTCCCTTGTGTAGATTAATTCATAGTCCTGGAGCTACCTCAAGGGCCATCTTGTCCAGCCCCTTACACCACCACAGGTTTCGCCATACCCAAACCATTTGCACAGAAGAATTAATCCAAGAAGAAACCAATTATTACAGAATCTGTGACAAGTAAATACCAGGACCAACCAGAACAGACTGATGCCTCAGATAACGGGGAACAGTCTTGGAAAGAGAGAGATCCATGTGTGTCAACCAGATGAGTCATATCCATGCTGTAACGGAAGGCAAAAAATTTTTTTAAAAAAATTCCCTCAGTTGACTGCCGCTCTACCCAGAGGGAACATTTGTACCAAACAGGACGATCAGTTGAGACCACGATTGTGCATGCAGTCCCCACCAGCCAGGCACCTGATATACAATTATACTACCCAAGCTTCAGAATGCCTCAACGGCTCCACTTCCAGTTATGGACAACTTTACTGCTTTAGGAAGAAGAAATAATAATAATTCTAAAATGCATTTTTGAGTGAAGAAAAGTCTTCCTCCTGTAGCATCAAGCAGAAAATGACTTGCAAGCTGTCGTAAACGTATCCAACTCTATTTTAAAGCTATTCAGGTTCTTTGTTTCCACTGCTGCTTCTCTGAGCTTATTCCAGTAATTCACTGTTCTGATGGTTAAAAACCTACTAATTTCTAGCCCAAATCTTACTTATAACCAACTTGTATCTGTTAGTTGTCTTGCCCACACTTGCCTTTAGTTGAACAAATATTCCCCTTCCATTGTTAACTCCCCAGATTATATTTGTACAATGTGATCATAATTCCTCTTAGATGCCTTTTTGATAGGCTAAATAACCAAGCTCTTTTAGCCTCTTCTCTTAAGATAAATTCTCCACTCCTTTGATCATCCCTGGTCCTTCCATTTTAAGTTCATCCTTCTTGAATGTTGGTGATCACAACTGAACGCAGAGGCAATCATATCTTCCCATCCCTACTGGCAGTACCACACCTACACGCAAGTTAAGGCTTAACTTAAAAATTCAACCATGCGCCAAAAATGGAAACTGTAAGAGCCTTAATTCCTCTCTTGAATTGAAAGTGTGTTGCTTTTTATCCTACAATAGAAGTAATAGTGTAGACTTTGCATGCTTCAGTACTCTAGCCACAACTCCTTGGTTTCACAAAGTAACCCATGATCTCATCACTAAAAGACAAGTATACCTGAACTGATGAAGACTGCCTTTCTTAGGCAGGGAGATGAAAGATATCAGTGGGATACCTTTCAGTTACAAAAGGGACTAGATCTTGCCCCTACTAGGTAAACGTTGAGAAATCAGGGGTTTCTACTTACGTCTGTGTTTTTCTGTCTGTAGAAGGGGGGCAGCCGAGCTGTGAGTCTCAACAGGACTGGAACTCCTCCTGATTCTAATGTTGGGTCCTTTGGGGGATGTTTCTGCACTTACTAATCTTCCTCCACCCACATAATTTTGCTCCTATTATTAATTTCACCTCTGCCCATTGTCTCCCTTCTGGGGGGATGGTGCTTGGCCTGTCCCTAGATGTCAACTTCCTGATCCCCAGTCCAGGACCCACTTCTTCTGCTGTGCCTCTTGGGTTATGTCCTAACAAACCGTTAATTCAGTGTAGTTGCACCTTGCTTCATTTTTACTGTTTGAAGTGGTCATGTGAACAGACAGCTAAACCAATGTTATTCAGGAGCAGGTGGAGAAGTATATATTCCTGTTCAGTTTGTATTTTGAAGTAACTGTACATGTGAACACTTGGTATAAGGGTGCACATTGCATCTTGGCTGAGAGGGTGGGATTGCTGCAGTATTACTTCAGTGTACATTGTTTGTCTGAACAGTACTGAAGCTGACTAGTTAGATTTTCATTGAAATCACAGTAGTTAGTTTATTGGAATATGGCTTCACGTAGGTTCCCTGGCTCTGGGACATCTTTCTCTTGGTCAGGGGTGTGTGTCCATCCATGGCCTACTTGTGGCATTACCCTGCATGTGTTGCTCAAAACTACAAAGTCTTTGGGTGTTTTTTTAGATAAGCACCTTCCCACCCATTATGCAAGCTGCAGGGCCCCATTGGCACCTTACACAGTCCTGTAACATATATGGTGGGTAATGGGTGTGGGGATGCTTGTCTAAAAACACCCTTTGTTTTGCAAAACTTGCTCCATGTTCTCTCCTCTGGTTCAACAGCTTGCTGCTAATCAAGTCCATGATGATCATAAACATGCAGTAGGATGCACTTACCTCCTCTCTGACTCAGGAATGGCTTAATCCTTGCATGAGGAATTATTTTGCTTACTTAATGTTAACTGAACTACCACTTGAAAGGATTCCTTGGGCTGCTGGCATAAAACCAGGATAAACTTTGACCAAGGCCTGTGGCCCAATGGAAGCTGACTAGTTGGATTAGGCATGGCTTTCACCTGGACTACTCAGGCCAGAGCTGGAGTTGCCCAGAGGAGACCTCATTGCTTATGGAGTGCCATGCCATCATGATGTGGCTCCATAATGGGTGTGGTCCTGTTGGAAAGGGAGTGGGAGACTGCCCTTGCTTGTGCTCCTTTTGGAATGCCGTTAAGGGTGTCCCATCTTGTCTGGACCAAGGTTGGATATATTTATTTTATTTATTTCATTCCATTTGTTAGCCGCCCCCTCATGCCCACGGCATCTCAGGGCGGCATATAATATTATAACACCCAATATAACAATAAATCAACCCCCAGCAATTTACACATCACTAAAAACCAACCCCTACCCCACCCCACCCCTCCAAAGGCCTGGGCGAACAATCAAGTCTTAGTCACGTCGAAAGGTCAACAGGCCCGGGGCCAGGTGAGCCTCCTTCGGGAGGGAATTCCATAACTGTGGCCCGATCACCGCAAACGCCCTCCTCATTGTGGCCCCCCGTTTTTCACGGGTGACCTCCAGAAAGGCGCCCCCGGTGGACCAAAGGGATCGCTCTGAGGTGTGGAGGGCGAGGCGGTCCCTGAGATATGAGGGGCCCAGAAGAGCCTGAGAATGTTGATCTTGGGCCAGAAATTCTAGCTGATGTACAAGAAAAGAATGGGGGACAATGGACTTTGCAATAACAATGCAGAGAAGAATCTGGGAATTTTGATGGATCATAAACTGAGCACAAGTCAACAATGTGACACTTCTTGTTTTTTTTTTTTTTAAAAAAAGCAAACACTGTTTTGAGCCTCATTAACTAGTGTGCCATCCAAGACCTGAGGTTTAATGGTGCCACTCGGCCCAGCACTCATGAGACCTCACCTGGAATAGTGTGCTGCATTTTGGGTGCTGTGCTTTAAGGATGCTGACAAAATAGCATGGATTCAGAGGAGAGCAGCCAAGATGGTAAAGACACTAGAATGCAAGTCATAGAAGGAAAAGTGGAAGGAATTGGGTATGTTTCAGTGGGAAAACCCAATAGTAGTTCTCAAATATCTAAAACTATCCACAAAACAAGATGAACAGTTATTCTCCACAGACCTGGAAGATAGAACAAGAAAGAAAGAGACTCAAATTGCTGCAAGGTGAATTTCAGTGAAATGTTAGGGGGAGGTGGGGACACAATAACTGGAGTAACAGTTGTACAGTGGAGTAGGCTGCTTAAGGAGATTGTGAAATCTCTGAATGTTCTAAAAAATCAGCTGGACCATTATCTGTCCGAGAAGGTATAAGCATACCTTCTCAGCATGGAGCTTGGAATGGGACAAAATTATCTCTGAAAGTCTCTCACATTCTGTTCCATTCCAGGGTAACTATATGCTCTGAACTGAGATGACGACCAATCCAGGAAAGTGTTTCACCGAGATGTAACCCTCCACCTATTACAATCGGTGACACAATTCCCATTGACTAATGGTAGAGGATTGTCATGTCCGTTTTTAGCTAACGGAACAATTGATCTCTAAACTCTGCTTTGAAACTGGAACTTGGTAGCATTTTTCACTTCCTTTATAGGCCTCCTGGAAAAGACACAGCGCTTGCATTGATCTTCACGTGTTGCAGTGTTCTATGCAGAGGTCTGACACAGGCAGTGTGTGTCAAACTCCATGATCCCTCTTGCCAAATGCTGTGTTGATGGGGGGGATCTGGCTTGGTGAGCAAGTATTTCAGAAACAGTCTTCCTTGGAGTACATTTTTTGAAGAAAACTGCCTTGCTGCGAGCGCTCCCGGCCTGTGGTGTCAATTTGAATTTGTGGCTCCTCTGCTACTTAAAAAGCATTGGACAGCATCAGGCGGTGAGGGGATGTGAATTCAGGAAGTTGAAACTGTTCTGTCCTCCAATCTCATTTTATTGGGTTTTTTGGACTGTCAACTCCCAAGCTTTCTAGGTTCATTTTGCATGAAACATTTACCCTGGATAAACTACCTCTGAGAGTAACACCATTTCATCTGGCTGCTCCTATCTGGGGGCGTGGTGGTGGTAAGCTACTTGCTCCATGTTATCAAATGCCATGCAAAAAATCATTGTACGATAACTTACTTGCAGGTAAATAATTCAGGGGTAAATCTCGCATGCAAACACCTAAAATACAGATTATTATTTTTTTAGTGATGCCCCAAGGGAGGGAAATACTGTCTGGCTTTGAAAGCTGATGAAATGATTGGTGTGTAATCCATGTGCATCTTTTTGTCTAACAGATTGCTGTGGATAATGGTATTTAGCAGTTGAAATGCTTTGTTTGAACCCCTATATTGCTTTTCCCTAAAAGAGAAATGTAACAAATACATCAACTTAAACCAGCTGAATGTCACATAGAGTTTGGCAAATAAGGCCCCAACAATATAAAATTCACAAAGCTAGGCATTTGTGTGAGGAGACCCACTGAATTCAGTGAAACTAGTTGGTGATTAGAGGCTGAAATGAATATTTTGTGTAATTAGCAAAGTTGGCATACTGGTGATTCTGAATATTTGCTTTTTGCATGTTTCTGGGGCTACCATCTTGCTTGAGGCTCTAGCCCAAGTGGGGCAGGTCAAAGGGATAGCCACACTCCTTTCTGATATAACCCTGTGCCACAAAAAAGCCAATGTAATTTTAGACTGTCTTGGCAGAATTGTTTCCAAGAAAGACCTGTCTGGCATTTCTTGTAAAAAAACCTTTTATCCTCAACCGTCTGCGAACAACCCGAAGTGGCCAACTCACCATGCCTATATTGGAATGGATGGGTAGTTGAATCCTCTATTTGCTCCTGAGCCAATGAGGCTTGATCGGTGGGACTGGGAATTGGTCATGCTCCTATGTTACAAACTAGCTCTTGAGTGTAGGTTATTGTGGTGTGAAATAACTAAACATCCATGAGGAAGCTTGTCTTGTTGCAACCGTCCTCATTCAGTGTTGATTATTTCAGAACAACTAATGCATGCTTAAACCACTCGCCTGGTAAGTAGCACAAATCCTGAACTAGTCTTTAATGACCTTAATTGTGAGAATAGGTAGGCTGAAGTATGTTAATTGTTTGTGAGACCACACCCTAGATGCCTACTTTATAATCACTTGTCAAGTTGAAATTTCAGTGGCTTATTTATCTTTCATTGGTCGCTTACTGTTAAACAATTCCTTAACAATGCAGCTATCTAGTCCAACAAAAGGACATGAGCACTGCTGTCAGAGCAGTGGTTCACCAAATTCTTGCATTTTGGAGACGAGTATAAACCTGCGATCCAAGGAAGTCAATAGAGACAAAGTAGTACAATGAAACTTCTTATTCGACCAACTACAGTTGTTGGAGGTATGCAAGCTAGCTTTTAGGATCTCACTGGGTCCTTCTTCATCAGGCAGTATCCAATATTGACTTGGATCATGGCTCCATCCACAGATGGCAGAAACTAAATTCTGGGTCAGGATTAGACCTGAAAGGGGTAGTGATTTCACTAACCAAAAGTACCCACCCAGTCATGTGGGTACTGCCAGGTAGGCAAGGACCTTGCTTACTAAGGCTCTGGGGTAAGGGATGTGGCAGCAGCAGTCTGGGGACTAGAGTGGTCTCCATCCTCAAATATGCTGCCCCCCAACCCCCAGTAAGTAAAACGGGTGCCTGTTTGGTTACCGCAAATGTAACAAGTATTTTAGCTCTAGTCGGGAGCCAGAGTTTGGGAGCCCCTGTGGTCGAAGCAAGAATGAAACCTACTTGGGCCTACCAGCAGTTAGACAATGCCTGATCTGCTCAATACTGGCTTATTCAACAGTCATGGTTGCCATAACTTCGGAGTTCCTACTTATCTCGCTCTCTTAAAAAATAAACCAGGCAGTGCAGGTGATGCTTGGGCATAGCTACTAGGTGACAGAACTAGTAATTTGAGCTTTTTAAAGAAATAACTGAAAGCACGGCTGCTACAGTTACTTTGTGTTTTTTGTACCTAAGCTACTATTCGTTGGCCTTGGCATTTAGTCTTTGAATTACCAGTGTTTGCTTTTCTTGTTATAGCTTTCTTGAGTTTTGTAAAAGAGTTTGATTACAGATCAAGTTGTTTTTTTGTGTGTAATAAATCACGAGTAGGAAACTTTTCAAACAGTGAGAATAGATTTACAGTTTGAATTCTTAAAGTGAACTTGCAGGTTTAGTTCAAGTCATACTGCAAAGAACTGACTATTTTTATGACAAAGTGGCAGGAAAGCCTCTAGCATATTGATCTAGAATTACTTTGCAAGATGCTAGGTAAAGCACTAGTACACGTTCTTGTAGTTTGCGCTGTTCTGAAGAGAATCCTTCTTGTTTCCATATTCTCTTCTGACACACTTGACTTGTAAAAAGGGGAAGAAAATATTTAGTCTAGCTGCTCTTAGTACTGTGGACATGAAAAGCATTCTTGCAATAGACTGAGGGTGATTTCAGATGTGCCGGCCTCCCTTGTTGCCATGGTCCAGGATCCGTTTCGGGTCTGGGATGGGAATCCAGGCTGACCATCCTTTAAACGTGCCAGCCTGACTCCGCTCGGGGAGGGGGCGGGGCTGCGTGGCACAACGTGCAGCCGCACAGCCCCGCCCCCCCCCGCTTCCCCGGCCAGCCGCCCTCCTGGAGACGGATGGGCGCAGTGGCCAATCTGGCCTCTGCTTGATCCTGGATTGTGTCCAGGACCACGCTCCGGACTCGGCGGAGGTAACAAACATTACACTCCTTCGTTTCTGGACTCTGGTCCAGCTAACCACCATTCCGGAGGGGAGGCTGGCCTCCCCTCCGGAATGGTGGTTATTCGGATTCCTGCCGCAGGTTCCCTGGGGTGACCATTTGGCGGGAACCCCTTCAGACGTTACGTCCACACAGGGGATTGACTGTGGTAAAAGGGAGGCCTGTAATGTCTGAAATCACCCTGAATCGGCCTGCTTTTAAAAAAAATAAATAGATATAGCGATTTACTGCACTATACCTTAGTTTCTTGAAACTGCATGTATGGTTTTTAAAGAGATCATCCATTTCTAGTATGACTATCCTACTGAAACCTCTGTTTTAAGGACCCGTGTGGCATTGAAAGAGACAGTTGTTGAATTGCAGCGTGATGGGATTCGTAAGTTACCCGGTGCTAAAGCTGACTTGTAGAAGTGCTATGTGATGCAACAGAGGAAAAAAGGCAAGGAGTAGAAGTTGGTAGGATGTGTCATTTAGCTATGCAGTACTCGAGGATATGCATTTTGGATTCAATAAAAATACCATGGAGATGAAGTAGTTAGGATATCTTTTATTAGACCAACTTCTGTTGGGAGGTGGGGGTGGGGGGGAAAGTATGGAAGACTAACAAAAGTTCATCCAGTAAAAGATATCATCCAAACTACTTTTGGGATCTACATGACAACTATACTGTCTATAATAAGCATTGCTGCATTCCTTGGAAGTAGAAGGAGACTTATTTAAATTATGGGATACTGATTTTGCTTTGCTTTGGGCATAGTCTGTGGAACTTTAAAAGGATGCTTGTATGTTAATTTCTGTGGTAACTAAAACCTATTTTTTTTTTCTTCTTTCCATGGGACTTGAAAGTAACCCGTATAACTGGTATCCTGAATCTTCCTGACTATTGTGGAGCACAAATCTGTGTTAGCTTAACAGTGTGGTCCCTGTGTCAGTACACAAGGTCGACAGTACCGGAAGGAAAGGCCAGCTGTTAAACTAAAAATACATGTTATGCCCAGCACTGCTGAATGAGTCCCTGCAGTAAATGTAACACAAACTGTGTATGCAATAGGAGCTTATGGAAAATGTGAGGGAGCAGGATGGGAAATCAAAGGTTAATTTTTGTTTTCCTTTACAGTCTTCCTTGTACTTCCTGGTTCTTCCCAGAAGATTTTATAATTACAAACCAGAAGCCTTACTGCTATCCGTGTCTATCACAAGGATGCATCCTTCCGGTAGCATCTATCAACCAGGAAGTATCGGTAGGTTCTCTAGAGAACGCTTTTAAAAAGGAACTCCATTTCATCAAATGATCTTAACCACACTTGCATATGAAATGACACCAGTATAGCTGGGATATAACGGGACATAATTAAATAGGATCCCAAATTAAACTGCACTTCTTTCAAATTCCCACCTACTATTGTAACATGCAGTACTGTAATGCGTGAACAAGATGACCTTTTAAATGTACTCTACTAGTTTGGTACATTTGATAGTTCTTGTAGTAAAAGAGATTCCTGATCTTATTGGCCATGGTGGATGCAAAGTAGTTTGAATTATAGCTTTTATTGGACCAACTATTGTTGGTGGAAATGTGCAGACCTTTGGACCTCACAGGGTCTTTCCTCGGGCAAATAGGGTTAGAGCTAAAGATTTGAACAGATTACAGTAGCTATATTTCATGTAACAGAGGGGATGGAGAGAGATATCTGGGAAACATGAGTGAGAGGTAAAACAAAGTGAGTGATAGATGAACCATAGCAACAGAAGGTGGGAATAGGGGGAGAGAAGTAATATAAATGGGAAGAGTGCAAAGGGAGGGTGGAGTATATTAGAAGATACAGGAAAGAGATGGAGTGGGTCAGCAACTGGAAATACTTTCTACCTCTTTGAAACGGATTCAATTTTAGGATGATTATTCCGTAAACAAGGATGTGTTAAATTCAGCTTCCTCTTCATGCTGTGGTCTCTGCACTATGAAATAGGAGTAAATTTTATTTTGTTGCCAAATAAGGTGAACTTGTTGAAAGGGGTGGGTGAAGAGGAGTGTGTGTGTGTGCTGGAAGTAGGGGGCAGAACCTTCTTTCTAAAGTGACTTGCTCCCCAATATTTTTAGAATTGAGGCAAAACTTATCGCCAGCATAACAGTAGGCTGTGAGGTTGGTTACTTGCAAATAGGAAGAGAACCTGTTTTTTTGTTTTTGGCATAGTAAACTTTCCCTAGGTGGTTTTGTGGCACTCTGCTTTCCCTCCTTGATTATTTTTCATCCTGATTTCATTTTTTTGAGTGTGCCTTCCAGAAAGATTAAAACAGAATTCCTACTGCCTCTGCCTCTTGACAGTCCTGGAAAACTTACAAACCTTTTTCTGGGAACAGAAAATAGCAACTAAATTCTGCTCTGTGCCTTTGCTTATAACTGCGCTATCTTTAGATTCTTTCTGTAGAGAGGACTCTAAAAGTTGGTATAGTAATAGTGTTCCTGTACTTGGACTGCTACATACAGTCCTGCCAAGATTAATGTTTAATCTTAAGCTAACTTTTCTCAATTTCTGCGCTGCTAGTAGACTTCTTGTAGCACCTTGCTCTGTTTGCAGAATGCTTAGTCAAATGGGAACTTTCATCCATGGCTTGGGTCTTGGAGTACTACCAGAATCCAACACACAGTAGAGAATAGGAGAAAATTAAGATTTTTTTTGTCCCAAGTTGTTAACAAAACTGCTTGCTACAACACCTTCAAAAACTGAAATGGCCATCTTGACGGAATCCACTTTCAAGAGCCAATCTTGCCTCCATCAGAAGTTGCATGCAGCAAAGCCTTATTAAGAACTTGGTCTTATTTGTCTTGCTCCTAAACAACAGATATTGCTTGTGATGTTCTGGAGAGCAGTCACCTTTGTAAACCAGTAAGAAAATCTCCTTTTTAAGAGGCTTGATTGTTGGCTTTGATCAGGGGAAAATGGGGAGTTTCCTTAGCTTAGGAGGTGGAGAGAAAATTGTATATCGTTTATTAGACCAACGACTGTTGGTGGAAATGTGGAAGCGTTTGGACCTCACAGGGTCCTTCCTCAGGCAAGTAGGAGTCAGAACTGAAGGTTTGAACAGATTACAGAAGCTATATCTCATGTAACAGAAGAGGTGGGGGTGGTTGAGAAGGGACAGAGAAGGGGTGTGATATACCAAGGAGACGAGTGAGAGGTAAAACAAAGTGAGTGATGTAAACCATAGTAACAGAAGGTGGGAACAGGGGGAGATAATGTAAAGGGAGGGTGGATGGTTTGCTTGCTTTCAGCTCTACTCACACTTTAACTCTAGTGTTTATTCACTCACTGCCTTCCTGTATCTTCTAGTGTACCCCACCCTCCTTTTTCACTCTCCTCACCTGTTACTATGGTTTATCACCCAATTTGTTTTACCTCTCACTCATGTCTTCCTCTTCTGTTACGTTTATATATACCCGCTGTACTTTGCTTAAATCTTCAGTTCTAACTCCTACTTACCTGAGACAGAACCCTGTTGGTGGAAATCTGCAAGCTTTTGGATCCAATAAAAGATATAATTTGAACTACTTTGTCTCCATCTCTGTCACTTGGGATCAACACAGACCGCACACTTTGATTACCTTAGGAGGGACAGTCCCATCTTAATGGCTCTAGGCAGCAGCCATTTGCTTGTTCAAGGAGCAAATGGTTGAACATCTAGCAACTCAAGAAGCTTACAACGTAAGTTTTGGGGATATAGGACTTGTAAAAGAGAGACCATTGCTCTTAAATGCCTGTTTGTCAGACCCTAGTGTTCAGAACCTCTGCCTTTTTTCAGTCACAAGCACTCGGGAGTGACTTTTGTGAGTACTTGAGAGCACTGCATAATTTGCATTAATGTTTGTCTCCTCTCTGCAATTTGGCTCAATTCAAATTTGATGTTTCGCGTGTGAAAATGCTCCCAAGCACTCCTGGAAGCTGGCTTGGGGAACACTTCCACACATTCCCTGAGCACTAGGATCTATGCCGTACGTAGTGTGTAATGGAGCAGAAATGGTTATCCACCTAGATATCTGGAACCATCAGATTTGTTGTAACCAGACTCGGCACCTGCACACATTATGCTATTTCATGTTATTTTCTATCTTACGGGAGATCTAATAATGTGTGCATGTGCCTTTTTCTCACTCGTCACGAAAACTTCAGTGATTTTTTTTAATTTTTTTTTTTTTTCATCACAGATGTTGGGAGTAATGAAATCTTTCTCTGACAATAATGAGTTCTGTATTACATTAAATTCCCTGCATGCACACATTCCAATATAATGTTTAATTGCGCTTGAGTTAGAACATGTAGAGGCTCACGTTATTTGCAGTGCTCAGTTAGTTGTCGTTAGAGGGTGCTACTGCTGTATCTATCTCCCAGTTCAATAGCCCTGTAGGGGTCCCAGAGTACATTTTCGGGTGAGCGAGTGTGCTCTGCTGCTGTTTGCTAATTTCAGGCTGGTTGTGCCTGCTCCCAGCCTGCTTGTCAATTTCAGGTCCGTTTCCTGTCCCACTGCAGAGTTCCCCTCTCGAAGCCCGCCAGCAGCTGCTCCGCTCTTCAGCCCCCTCTCTCTGGCTACCTGATGGTTCCTCAGCCCTCTGTCTCTCAAAGGGACTGCTCTCAAAACCCATGTGCAGGGTGCACACCTGCAACAGTTCTCCCATGGCAACTTTCCTTGGAAATTTGTAACGTGCATGGATCCGTTAGATTTAATAATGGATCCCTTAAGGTCACGTGACTTTGCACTGGCCCCCCAAACCTGGAAAACAATAACATGGGCATGCAGACTTGCAGGACTCTTCTGTGATCACTGCCTTCGCATGAGATAATACCTCATGTAACAATTGGCACTTGTGCAAGCAGCAGCTGATAATGCTTCCTCCCATTGGTAACAGCATATTAACCAGTTTACTATGTAGCCATATTATTGCTTTAAGCTATTTACCGTGTTGCCCCATTCCATTTTCCTGACTGTTCTATTGTTAATGGCTAGCTTGTAGCCGTTAACAATGCTACAGATAATTCCTTCCCTACTTACTCCCCAGGCCCTGGTTTCCTGCTTAACTGGGTTTCCCATTGAATACCTTGTTCAGATCTACTGCATGCATCTTTGCTATTGGTCCAGAAATGGCAGAACATGGTAAAGTGATATATTAATTGGTATTTCTGTTAACTGCTCCAGTATGCAGTTAATTGGCTAACCAATTCCAGATATTTGGAATTTCAGTTAACAACCACAGTTACAGAATTAACTGTTTCAGCTCTAGTGTGTAAACATGATCAGAAGGGAACCCCGTTATTGCCCAAGTGTTAGTGTTTTGGATAAACAGAAGTCATGTGCCTGATATGTCCACAAATAGTAAACTCAAGGCACTGAGATTGCACTATATTGGCAAATTATTACTACTGGAGGCCATTCAGCAGTATACTGGCTCTTATAACCCCATACGTTTTCAAGAATGCATCATGCGTGCCTGAATAAGACTTCGGAGAAAAATGGACACAGAAAGAAATGGGAATGAGGGGGAAGAGATGTCTCAACTCCAAGCACATGAGTACTGGGAAGGGATCAACAACAGCCATTTGTTCTGGTGCCTGTTGCTGCTCTGAAGTGTTCTAATAGCCTTGGTTTGTTATGGACAGCACAATATATGATCTGGGATGCATAAACTAACCAGTTTAGTTTCTTGCTGTCTAGGGTATCCAAATAGTTGTATGAATCCTACGAATTCCAGGCCTTAGAGCATGATGCTCTTTCTTTTATTTCTGATATACTTCCAAATTAACTTCCCAAGATGGTTAAAATAGAGATTCAAAAAAGCCATCTCCAGTGGGGGGAAAATGTGAAACTGTTGGTTTGATATAACACAAGATACACGTAATCTTGGAGTTAGTCTGTCTTGAGCCGTTTGGCTTAGAGGCCTGTTACCCAATCCAAGAACAGTCAGACTGTTCCCGTGGGACTAATATTTCTGGTGCAGGCCTCTTGAGCACGGACTGCATTGGGTTCCTCAGCTGTGTGAGACCCTCTCCTGCCCCCATGGAGCACTATGGTGTCATCGCACTTTGGGGGGGTGCATCGGAAAGGGGGTGGGGAGTGGGAATGATTTGGCACTGTCCATTTCCAATGTGGCCATGCCGTAGTGCTCCATGAGGGAAGGAATCTAGTCACATTGGGCTATTTCCCAGTGCACTGTGCTTGGGCTCAAATTTCTAGCCTGAGCAGGCCTATAGTTTGCCACACCATGGTGGTATGGTTAAGCTCTGCCAGTTTCTGTGGTCTGATGTATGGAGCAGGGACAGAACTGGATTAAATTTTACACCTATTATGGGGCAGCATGGTGGGCCTGATGTTTGGGGTCAGTCGAGGTGTGTGCATTTCTGCCTAGCCTAAATTTTGTAAGTTGTGCGATGTAATTGTTTAATTGCCTGAAGGTTAAGAACCTCCATATCCTGTTTTGCAGAGGAGTAAACATGGAGGTGGTTGGGGTGAGGTGGCAAAATATGGCTTAAATGGGAGAGGGCATCATGTTTAAACCTGGGATTGGATGATGGAGTGATGTGGTCAGGACCCATAGCTGACCACCTCTGACTTCCCCAGTGGATCAGGATTCATTTACAGCTGGAAGCTGGCTGCCCAGTATGAAACTGAGGGAGTTGAATCGGCAATGTTCTTCAGTATAGCTGGGGGCTTTAACTACCTGGCCACTCAAGTATGATCTGGAGACTTCACAAGAGTGACAGGTGGTGATAGTTCCCATTTCCATTATTAAAGGCTAACCTAAATACTTGAATGGAGGAGGAGTTACTGAATTGGCCAGACTCTCTCTTAATGCAACTTGGGTCACACATTTATTGATGCAACTGGTGGCAACTTGGGGGAAATGGTCACAGTCTAGGAACCATGAGTTGGCCAAAGGTTGTTCTGACTCTCTCCAGTTACATGGAGTTCACTGCTCTAAATGTTCTATTAGGCTTTCCTTGTGCAAAGAACAAAGGAATAGGCAAGTGCTTCTGTACTGGCTGAATACTACAGGTGGTAGACCAATGAAAAGGAGTGTTCAGGGCTGGTGATATATTTGTGATTCTTAGTCTTTAAAAAGAACTTCCAAACACGTGCCCCCCATCTCCCAATTCCCACCTTTACTGCAGTTAGGAGCAAGTCAGAAGTATGAATGACAGAGTTCACTTGGGAGGAAGAATGAAACAGTACTTTAGGAAACTCATGCCGACCTAAAGGTTTACTACTCAGCCCCACTGGTAATGCTGCATCAGCATCCTAGCAGCTATTCAATTATTAGGAAATATGTAAAGGGCTTCAGTTGTGGCCAAATCAAAAGAAGTAGAATCAGTTGCTTTTACAGCTAAAACAGCAGACTTTAAAAAAGTTATTTAAAGGGTTAAGGGGATCCAGTTCCTTTTTAAACACAAGCTTTTTATTTAAATTGGCCTATATTTACACAAATCAACACAGGAATTTTTGAAGATTGCTCCATTATTGAAGCTTCTAGGGTTCAGGTAAGTGAGTCAGAAAACAGGGCTTCTATTTTTTAGGCCCAGGAAATGTGGGAGCTGTGCTAAGGGGTGTGTGTGGGAAAAATAAACTGAATTGCATGAGGAAATGGCTTGCTTTCTGCCAGCGTTCAAGGAAAGCCGATAAGGTGCAGACGGAGAGGCATTAATGTTCTAGGAGGGTTGATGCTCTTCTGGTATTGCTGCAGCCAGCTTATATGTCTTTTCTAGGAAAATCGGTGGGTAATTCACAGACATTGAAGAGAGGGAAGGGAACAGGAGCTGGGTCCCGTTTCTCTCATGAAATGCTATCATTCCGATTTGATAGCCTCCTGTACAGCAGAAGAGAACTGGACTACCAGTGTTATGGGTTGTGCAAGAGGTTTTTGTCTCCTAATGAAGTGCACTGCGTTCAGACTTTTAAAATACCTAGTGGACAAAATTTCAGATATTTTCCTCAAGTTTTTAATTTAAAAAATTGCAGTGTTATAACGTAACTGTAAAGAAAGCAACCTAAACTCGGTGGCTAGTTTTCCTGTGCTGCTCGTGGTGGGCTAAACTTTGAGAGCCTTTCAGACTAATAGTTCTTAGGGGAAAGTGGGTTAGGGGGCAAAATAAGTCAAAATCTTACAAGAATAGTGATGCAAGACCCAGCGTCTTGCACAGGGAAAGTATTCATTTTTTGGAATAAAACAGCATTTTCAAACCAGTGTATTTCTGGAGATTTGTGTCCTGAAAACGAGTGGCTGCTGTTTCTTTTTGGAAAGGCTGCAAGTGCCCTTTGGATTTCAATTATTCATCTGAGCTTTAGCATCAGAACACAGTTTTTTTTTTATCAGCTACTCTTTTTGTTACATCATTTAACGCTTAAAAATCTCCTCTAAATCCTTCAACTAAAAACAAAGGGAAAAGTCAGGCCAGATATGTAGCATGTAAACTTCTGTTTACTGTGGAATTTCTGGTATGGTTAGGAACACATGCCAATGCTCTCTGTACAGGCGATAGTTCAGATACTTAAGTACCATACTAAAAATAACATGGCTATTTTAGACATGGACCCAGTTAGCGAGAGGGTAACTCTCTCGGCTCTCTATAGTCAGTAATCTGAAGTAGCAGGCTGATATCAAACACAAAGCAAATAAGCTGTTCCATTAGCAATGTCTTTGGCCGTTTTTAAACAGGACATGCCCACCCATCCTCTCACCTACATGAGCACCCGTCGGAAGACGGCGTGGGTGGGCGCGTGCTCCCGTCACCCAGGCATGAAGCATCAGGGGGAAATGCAGTGAGTATGCCTGTGGGGGGCAGGAGTGGGTGGTGCGTGGGTAGGGGTGTGCACCCATATTGGCCTCCCAATCAGCGGAGGTGCATGCGCGCTCCATGGGGCGCACACGGACCTGCCCCGCCGAGCCATTCCTGTTTAAAAATGGCCGTCTTCCACATAGTACTGCGTTTTGCCTTATTTGCTACATGCTTGGTAAGAAGAGGGGAAAGAATAAGCATTTAGAAACAAGGAATAGAAACTGGGTGGGGAAAAGTAACTTCTGGCTTCACCCATCTGTGGCATATGGATAAACAATTATTTTAAATCTTCTCTTCCTACTACTGAATAATATTGGTTTAGTGCTCTGTTCATGTGAATGCTGCAGGAGTAAAAGTACAGCTCAACTACATTGGGTGTCTTTAGATGGAGATGGAGACAGAGCCTGGCTTCCCCTGAAGTTGCTCTGGGGGTGCACCCCCCCCATGTCCACCCACTTCCAGCCCTACCTGGGCCTATAACAGATGGACATGCAGTTTCCCCAGGCTACGGTCCACCTGTGTGGTGTTCCCCACCCCCATACACCATAGAGTGGTGAGCACTCGCCCAATGCTTGAGGCTGGTGCCTGCATCTCCATGATGCTGGATGAGGCAAGGGACAGGCGGGTGTGGAGCTGCAGCGTAGGTCTACTCAACAGATGGACAGCAACTCATGTTTAACTGTTGTGGCTTGGCTGGCCTTTGATGCTCCAGAGCACTGCCCATGGGGTGCTCCAGAGCCACCACAGCCTGCTCTGCTTGCGTACCTGGCAGGCACCCTTTACACGGACCAGCCAACCCGGAGGGGTGAAGTAGGCTGGTGTGGCCGGACGCAGAGCTGCTGGAACATGGCGTTAAGCCGCAGCAGCAATTGTAACAATTACTGCGTTATCTGAGAGCTCCCTCATTCTGCTGTGTTGTCCATTAGGTTGCCTAAAGCTGGCAGGATAGCATATAGTTCTCTAAAGTTTCAAGAAATGTTCGTTAACCACATCCAAGCAAGTGGAACTAGAGTTCTAATGCCTAGAAGGCTGTGACTCTTTCAGATACAGATCTGGCCATAGTCCTCCATGCCGCCTTCACTTCAAGGCGGAACTATTGCAACAGCTCAGTGTGGGGCTGCCATTGATGACTTGGAAGCTGCAGCTGGCTCAGAATGTGGCAACCTGACTCCTTTTGGGGATGGGTCGCAGGGAGCTCATTACGCCAGTGCTTCAGAGTCTATACTAGCTGCCAGTAGCATTATGGGCACAACTCAAGGTGCTAGTTTTGACCTATAAAACCCTAAAATAGCCTGGGCCTTGCATATCTAAAGAACTGCCTCCACCCCTCCCCCTCCCCCTGTCCTCTTGCTGCCTCTGAGGTCAGCTGAGAGTGCTCTCTTGCAAGTTCCATCCCTGCACCAGGCCCACACTACATGGATGCACAAAGAGGCTTTATTGGTGACTGTTTCACAGCTTTGGAACTCCCTTCCCTTGGAACTTCAAAAGCCCTAACCTGAGCACCTTCTGGAGGCAATGTGAAAGACCTACTTATTTGGCCAGGTGCTCAACAGACTTGGTAGGGCTAGGATTTGAGGTGGTATTTGGTTTTATGGGCTTTATTTTCTGTGTTTCATATGTATTTATGATGCTGCTAGCCACCCTGAACCTCTGAAATAGGCCGGGATAAAATCTTTAACGAAACAGCACCTGGTGGGGGGAAACCCTGGAGTCTTTAATCTATCACCCACCCCCAAGTGCAGGAGGAGTGTGCTTGGGGGAATGCAGCAAGTGCGTGCTTAAGGGTAGGGACTGGATCTGTGAGCTAGTTCCATGATCCAGACACTTAAACATGCCTTTTCTGCATGTTTCTGCCATACCTGTATCTATGCAGTCTCACCCTACAGCCCTGTTCTCGTATCCAGCAAACCTTTCCTCAGTGCGTCTGTCTGGTACTGAAGTAACTTGGCATCTATGAACTGGGTATTAATATGAGGATTTTGGTTGACGCGCAGCCCAGTACGTTTCTGTGTGTGGCCCAATTGCTGCTAAAAGGCCACCAGACAAAGTTCCCCACCCTGGCCTAATACTTATTATTATTTATTTATTATTATTAGCTTTTATATAGCACCAGCGATGTACCTGACGCTTTACAGAGAATAAGATAGACACAGTTCCTGCCTGAGAGCTTACAATCTAAAGACGGGGAGGGGAGACAGGGAAAGGGGAACAGATGAGAGACAAGGGATGCAACATTCATGAGGATGCGAGAACTCAGGTACACGTTCTTGGCTTGGTTACAGTAAATTGGGAGTTTGCAGCTAACAGGTGGGGGATAATCCTGGGTGGGAATGATTAGCAGGAGTTAGGAAGGGCAGAGCGGAAGAGGTGGGTTTTGAGGATGGACTTGAGGGTGGGGGCAAGGCGGACGAGAGCAGAGAGGGAGTTCCAGGCATGCGGGACAGTGAGGGAGAAGGGACTAAGGCGGTTGGGGGAGTAGAGGAGGGTGAGGGAGGGGATGGAAGAGGAGTGGAGTGCTTGAACAGGGCAGAGAGATGGGGGGAGCGAGGTTGTGAAAGGCTTTGTAGGTACAACCTCCTCGACTTTACAAAATACGCTCAGGAAGGGGGAGCCAGTGAGGAGAGGAGAGGCTGCAATTGATTAACACTTTTTTAAGAAATAGCCTCTGTTCCTTTTTGACTTTCAAGTACTGGCCCTTTCTTATGCTGGTTTCCTATAGAAATAAGGCTTTTATCTGATCATCCTTGGATGCTTGGGTGTGTGTGGTTTCTTGCTTCCCCAACTACCTTTGGGTGCCACATACCAATTTCTGGCAATAGGGTTGGGGAGAGATGGCTGCTTAGCTGAAAAATCTCATTGACTTGCTACAAGCATGGTCTCCTTCGCCCCCTGCAAAGAGGGTTTTGTTAGTTTGGATGTAACCATGTCCTGGTCTGAAAAATAATGATTCCTGGTCTACAAAGACTTGCCTTTGGATGGATTAGTTCATGTTGGGTGACAGGTATTTTAGGGATGGCCAAGGCCCAGGGGAGAAATTAGGTGTGGGGAAAGGAACTTGCCCAGGTGAGGGGAGTGACTGGGGGTGGAAATGGCATTTCTTCAGCTTTAAACAATACTGAGAGTTTTATGAGAATGTACTGTGGGAGCAATAGGAGGAGAGGGTATCTTGGACAACTCCAGTCCCTCTGTGAGAGCAAGGGGTAGAGGTTTAGAGGAGAACCGGGGGGGGGGGGGGGGGGGGGGGGGGGGGGGGGGGGGGGGGGGGGGGGGGGGGGGGGGGGGGGAGGTGTGTGTGCGCGCATTATTGGAGGTTCTGACGTTTTTGTTTTATTTTGTTTATCTTCATTATTTATACCCCACCTTTCCTGCCTAGGCAGCTTAAAAAAATTAAAATATTTAAAAATATACAGCAAAGGGAAGCATAAGAAAAATAAAAAACCCATCCTCCTCACCCACCCTTTACCCACCTCCCTCACCAAAGGCCTGGTGGAATGGCCAGTTCTTGCACTGTTGCTAAAATGGCATGTGCCTGTGATCCGTGAGTTGCCCTGAGCCTTTGGCAATTGGGCAGCATATAAATTGACCATAACGTGGAAAGTATTTTCAACTTGCTAGAAGTTACCTAGTTCAGTGAAGAAAGCTTGTCTGAATGTTGCTGGCACGGAAGCTATCGAAGTAGGTTAAAATTAGAACCATTTTTATCGCATAAAGATAAAGCGGGTGGCAGAAGAGATTATTTCTCTAGCCCAAGACCAACATGGGGTATACTATACCATAGCAAATATCTGTTTGTGGTTTTGAAAACAATATGGTTTTGAAAACAACTTTCATTAAAAATGTGTGCTCCTGTGTTCTATATAAAAGCTATTCTTGTGCCATTCCTGTTAGCACAGCTTGGAGTAACTGGAAAAGAATGGATGAGGAATCTTTCTGCAGATGTCTTCCGTGGTCCGCGTTGGCATCTGAAACCTGTAGCAACTTGCTCATGGCAAAGTTGGATCAGAATGGGGCGGAGGAAAGCGCCCTGTTCCTGCTCCCTGCTTAGAACGCTGCCTGTATGTATAGGGCAGCCTTTGTCACATGCTGGTTCAGGGGATATGTAAGCCCTGTCCTGTCCCTGTTGTAGCGAGTGTAGAGTTGCTGTTTTAAAATTTACATTGGGAGTGAAGTAGTTGTCTAGCTGCTTACCAGGTTTGTACTTGCCTATTAGAGCTGCTGACCTTGTCTGGCTTCTCTAGTTCATCGTTTAAAACCTGTTGGAACTCTGGCCTCTCTCATCAAATGGCGTGGTTCATAAACTCTCCTAAACGATGTTCCCGTGTCTGCTTGGGGAGTGGATGTGAGTAGGGCAGGAAGTCTTAAGGCGTCGGTGTTACCCTGGCCCTTCCTTGGGGGTGGGGGGGAGACTTCTCCATGTGAGAGACAAGAAGTGGACAGAATGGTTGAACGAGTGTGGGTGGGATTCTCGTTTATACATATTAAGATTTTATTATTATTGTAAGTTGCCCCAAGCCGCCTCTGTAATGGGGTAGGGCATTTCTTGGACTGCCTGAAAGTAGAGGGTTTCTTCCAGGGCTCTTGGTAAGGCATCCTGAATGGAAAAGTTATTCTTTCATGTAGGTGGTTTGGCAAAATGACATTCTTTAAGTAAATCGCTGGCATGGGGCCCCTTTAGTATGCTTTAGATGTGTGCAGCTTTGGAGCTGCCAAAAATACTAATTAAGCCAAAGATAATCCTCTGAATAATATTACTTCAGCATTTAGTGAAACTTTTGTGTTTTGCATTTGAGGCAACAGAGAGGTTTTTTGATCTACGTTTCAAAGGCCACTTTCACACGTACAAAACTAAACCCATTTATCCAAGTTGAAGACGTTCTTCAGGTTTTACTAACTCCTAAACCAATTTAGTACAGCTGCCATCTGCCCCGAGTGGCCATGACATGAAAGTGCACATGCCACTTAACCCTTCATGTTTTGTACACAAAGCATTCTGGGACAAATTCCATAGAAATCTCAGCAGGATTGATGCTTTGCTCTGCAGCCTGGGAATGATTTGTATACTGTGCTCACCAACAGAACACAGAAAAGATTAGCATTACGAGGTACTCTAGTTTAGAATGCAAATTGGATTATTTGCTCCTGATTTTTTCCAGAGTACATAAGTCACCACCACTTCTGAACGATACCAAGGTACAAGTGAATTAAGTCCTTAAATAAACTTATTAGTTTGTGTGAACCTGACCCAAGGGAGTGAGGATTCATCTCTGCGGTGCCCAGTTGATAACTTTGAAAGTGTCTTCGTTATTTGGTGGTACAAGTGACCCCTTGAATGCAACTGTATAAAATGAAACCTGTCTTTTTTTGAGTTTCTCTACTCACTCTGTGTATCCTGAACTGGGGTTGCTGATGGGCCCCCTCTTTGCGAGTTGCTTCTGGGGAGAGGCAGAGCCCAGCCCAGGTGTTGTGCTGGATGTCCAGGCCTCCCAGAAGGACCCACCGACCTTCAGCTCCTTTAAAGCTGGTGGGCCTGCATGTCATGGGGTGCTGTCGAAGACAGTGATGGGATAGCTGGATAGTCTTAATTGATTTGTAAGATTAATGTGGAATGTTTTGGGGAATTGCAAGAGTGGGTGCGGTCTAGATGCAACTATTATCCCTCTGAGAGTGTGGGAGGGGGAAGGGTACTTCTCTATCTCTCTCAACTCCCCTGGAGAGGAATAGGGGTGTGGATGAGGACTCACATGCATGATTTGAGGGGTTTATTTTTAATGCTTTTTTGGTCTCTGGTGGGGAGAAGGTTATAGTGAATGGGGATTTGGAGTTAGTTGGGTGGGAATGCCACTTGAAAGCTGCCCTGAGTCGTCGTCACTTGCAGTATTATATTTGTGTTGCACCCTTCTCCAAGGAGAAGAACTTAAAACCAAAATCCAAGGCTCTCTGCCCAACATGACCTTCACCCAGTTGGCTTTGGGGCAGTGTTCTGCCCATCTGCTTTTGCAGTGTCCTGAGCTGCTTGTGGGAGGCAATGCATCTGCTGATTTGCCCCACAGCTCTGCTCACAATAAGCATAATGGGTAGGTAGCGTACCTGCTGACTCTTCATTGGCCTGCCCTCTTGCTCCCACAGTCCTGTTGTGTAACTAGACATGCCAGGCTGCACCCTACACCACAGCACTATTACGTACTTAGTATTTTTGTTAACCATGCTCTTGAGCACTTAATTGAGTCTACCACTTCATTATGACAGTTACTTCACTCAAACAAAACTCCCTCTCTGTATTGCTTGCCTTGCATTACTCTGTCAGGCACTCTACCTCAGCTCATAGGCAATAGAGACAAAGTAGTACATGGATAACTTTTATTGGACCAACTCCAGGTCCGAAAGCTTGCATACCTCCACCAACTGGAGTTGGTCCAATAAAAGATATCCATGTACTACTTTGTCTCTATTGCCTATATCTAGGACCAACATGGCAACCTTACTTTCTGTACTCAGCTCCTAGATTGGAATATGAAAGGTTTTTTTTAATGAGCTAGCGGTCTAGCTCCACTTGCTGCTTTTCAGAAAACAAAGTTTTAATACTTTTTGGGTTTTTTTGGTCTTTGTGGCTCTTCCACATGCTATTTCTCTTTGAAAATGAATGACCTTTCAGTCTCTTCATAAACGGTAACTGTCTCCTACAAAACCATCTCTCAACTTATCAGAGTTTACTTCTAGAAAAGCAAAGTTGCCACACACAGCAAATACGTGTAATAGCAATAGGCTTCTATCTGCTAATTTCTTTCTTGATTCCCTATCATGAGTAGAATGTGTTGCATGCTAGAAACAATCCTTTGCAGATACGTCTGTATTGCTCTCCGAGTTCTATGGTTTAGGGACTATCCAGCAAAGCACTACCTGTTCATATGTGCACCAAGATTCTGAACAAGTGTGTGCACAAGTTATTCATGTAGTCCAGGGTTGGGGAACTTCCAGGGGGCCACTTTGAAAATTGGGACAATCTCTGTGGACCATGTACAACCTGGAAGCAGGTGCGCTCTCGGGAAGAGGAAGGTCAAGAATCTATCGTGGAACCGTGCCAGGAATCTGTCCCTTTATCCTTGTGTGCATGTGCTCATCTCTGCTCCCATTCCCCAAGTTCAGTCTTTCACTGCTTAGGGGTTACATACTGGATAAAGGAGTCAAATAAAAACTAGCCGAGGGCTGTATGGGCCCATGGGCTTGAGATTCTCCACCTCGATATAGTCTTTCTGTGCTTTTAAATAACTTTTTCGTTAGTTTTGACTGACTGAAAGGTGTGGCTTAGGACATAATGTTCAGTATGTCACTAACGTCTTGCTTACACAAGGCACTGTAGATGTCTTGTGTACCCTGGTGCTGATCTAGTTTTGAGTTGAAGCATCTGTTTCAGACAATCCCGAAGTAATTTCCTAATGTGGCAGCGACTTTCATTCCTTGTTACACTGTGTTGTCAGGGTCCTGATGGAATGAGCATGCAAGCTGGCATTGAAGCTTGCCAAGTCTAAAGCATCTGAGGAATCTTAAGATGTAAGCTTCGCTAAGCAGAAAGGGTATTTCAATGCTGCAGGCCAAGAATTTAGAACGAGCAATTTATCCTCTAGTTTTTGTCTAGACTCGAGGCTTCAGAGTACTGTTTTTAAGATCTACCTGTGAGCCCCAAAATGGGTATCCATTCTTACTGCCATACTGTTGGCTGACTAAGACCACTTGCCCACGTTACTGTGCTGTCAAATCTCTTGGCGTGGGTCTTACGCCAAGCTGTGCCCGTGGGTGCTTGTAATCGGCCACGTCCTGCAGGATTTTTTTCTTTCAATTGTCGGGGCTCGAAATTCAGCCCTGACGCTTGAAAGAAAAAAAGCCTTATTTGTGTGAGGATAGTGACCTTGATTATTACATCTCAGCTAGGGGGGAAATTGATGCAGTACTACTTTGGTTTATGCTGTTCATTTGAATACTACCAATGGCACTGCCCCACTTTGTCTGAATTCTGCTGAACACAGTGTGAAACTGAAGTAGATACGTTGATTTATTTTTGGTTGGAACATGTGTGTGTGGGAGTGGGGATGCAGGGCAGCAGTGCATGCAGCATGAAGAAGCTTGTTCACAGCTTTTAAAATATGCACGTGGGGTTCCGAGTCTCTCCAGCGGTTCAAAAGAGGTGTTTCTAGACTCTGTTCTTGCTACACATGTGTCCCCAGTTTTTTTGTGTGTGTTTTTTTTTTTTTTTTTTTCCCCTTGCTACTTGCTACAGTTTTAATTTCTTGCCAGAATTCCAAAGGAAAGATTTGGGTCAGTTCTTGAACTTTGTGCAGACTTTCTAAATCTCCCAATTTCATAGACCGAAAATGGAGCAAAGTGTCTAAACTGTGGTTTGCTTTCAGTGACACATGTCTGACCTAGGAATACTTTTCCATAATGGGAAGGCTGGCTGTCCATGGCCCTGAAAGCCAAGTTAATAATAGCTTGCAAAGATAAAAGCTGTCAGACAGCTACTTAGAGGTGTTCTTTGCTGGAGCTGGCTGCTACCCAATATTCTTTCCCAAGTACAAGTCCCCTATCCAAACCTCTTCAACTAAATGGGAGATTCTTGGAGTATTTCCTGAAAGTCACATATTGGACTACTTCACTAAGAACACCGTATGGAAGCAAGTTTATCTGGAAACACAGTTGTATCTTAATAGGCCTGTACCCCAAAATTTAGGTGTAAACCCCGTTAGCCATGTGCTGACCTGAAGAAGCCATCTGGGTCCTCTGGGCACTGCTCAGAGCCAATCCGTCTAACTGCCTCCCCCAAGATAAGGACCCTCTGCAACCTCTGCTTAACTACCTAGCCTCTCCTCTACAGGGAGTTGCCCAGGGTAGGGTAACCCATCATGTGTGATGGGTGGAAGGCGGATGGGTTAATCATCTTTCTATGTAAAACTTGAATCTAAATACGGTGTCTGTTTACACGCTGGAGTCAAACGTAAAGTGACTGAATATTTGACTTATCTCCTTACTGCTGGAACTGGGAGATTACTCTCCAGAACCTCGTACAGATCTGCAGAGTCTTCTAGACAAGTAGGTTGATCTTTCAGTGGCACGCACATGAGGCCCTCTGTGGCCCCTCCCACCAGCATCACTTCAGTCTTGTCAGGATTCAGCTTTAGCCAGCTCACCCTCATCCGGTCCCCGACAACTGCCAAATACCGAGTAAGCACCCAGGCTGCCGGGCCTGAATCGGCTGAAAAAGAGAGGTATAAGGCTGCATGTATACGTCGATCAGGAGAGAGGTCAGAATAGAATCCTGAGGAACTCCACATGTGAGGTCCCAGGGAGATGATGAGCAATCCCCCAGCACCACATGCTGAGTTCACCTGGCCAGGAAGGAACAGAACCATTCAAGCACAATCCCATCCAGTCCCGCAGGCAAGTCACCAGCAGATCATGTACTATATAACTGATAAGGATCAAAATAATCGACCAACCCTGATCCAGCTCACAGCGGAAGTTGTCAACCAAGGCCACAAGTTCAGTCTCTGTGCCATAGCCCAGACGAAAGCCAGACTCGGAGGGATCTAGAAAACTGATGCAGTTCAAATGCCCATGCAGCTGCTGAGCCAAAGGGAAGTTTAGAGACCAGGTGATTGTTCAAGAAAGCATCTATTGACATTGACTCCCTTGCCAGCTGAGGCCGTACGACCATCTCCTTGAGGCATCCTGGCACTCTGTCCTCCTGAAGGGAGGCATAGACCACACCCACCAGCAACGGCCCCAACGTCTCCCAGCTGGCCGTAACCAGCAGGATGGGCATGGGTCCAGTTCACAGCAGGTAACTCTCTACCCTAAGGACATCCCCTGCATCAGTGGGTGACACCCACTGAAACTGATTTCATACAACTGGACAGGATGGGGCATTCATAACCTCCTGGTTCTCCTACCATTCCAAGTGTGGTGTCGAAGTCATGGTGAATATGAGCAATCTTATCTGCGAAACAGTCAACAAATAAGTCGCTGTGAGCACTGGAAGATTCTGGTTCCAGGCAGAAGGAGGCCGGTCTGACCAGCCCCATACCACCTGGAAAAGCTCAGCTAGATGCGACTTAGTAGATACTATGACAGCAGCAAAAAAAACCCTTCTTTGTTGCCTGCACAGCCACAGCATAGACTTTTAAACTAGCTCTATGCTGCAATCTGTCAGCTTCAGTGCGAGTACTATGCTACCGTCACTCTAACCGCTGCCCTTCAGTCATTGCAGGTCCTCCATAAACCATGGGGACCTGTGCCGCCGATGCTCAGGGGGCGCACCCCTACGAGCTGCATGGTCGATTGACCTCAGACAGTAAGGTATTCCAAAAAGCCACAAGGTCATCCAGGGGCGTTACCCTCTGATCTTGATGAACGCTCACAAGAGTGTTCCAGAACCTCTTTGGTTCCAGAAGTCTCTGGGGGGCAAACCATCCTAACCTGCTCCACACCCTTCCAGGGGCAGACACAGGCCAGAAATAGGTATATCCGGACTTTATTCCAGAGGCTAATGCCTCTGGAATAAAGTATCTTTCTGTTCAATAATTTCTTTGTGCTGAACAATCATTGGCTAGTGAGAGGTCATTGACTAGATTACATTATATATGCCACACTTTTTTGTTGTTGTTATAAAAATCCTCTATCTCTACCTGCCAAATGTTTAGCCAAAAAAAAAAGTCTTGCACTGCCTCCAGAAAATTCTCAGGCCTGTATTTTGACAAACCTCCAGGGAAAGGGAGTTCCACAATAGTGGGGCAGTTGCTGTGAATGTGTGTGTGGTGTGCCCTCGCTGTATGAACCTGATACGCAGATGGTTCTCCTGGTTGACCACAATGATTGTGATGAAGGTGGAGGTCGTTCAGATGTGTGGCCTAAGTTAGTGTGTTAAAGGTCAAAGCCAGCACCATGAAGTCTGCCTGGAAAGCTATTGGAAGCCAATTCAGACTCTGAAGTATAGGTGTAATGTGTTTATTCCAACCCTCCCCCAAAAGTGTGGGCAAGGAGACAAGAACATTCATGAAGCTTCAGGTGCACATACTTAACTTAGTAGCAGGGGAAAATGTGATTCTGAATGATATGATAGTAGGAGCATCCGTGAGTGGGCTATGGGGGATAAAATTTGCTTAAATCAGTGACTGCAGGCTGAAATCTCTGCATTTAAACTGGGTAGGTGAGGTCATCTAGTTATATCTTGGGTATAATTGAAAATTCTACGTTGGGGAAACTTTCTATTGTCCTAACCCTAAAACTTGATTTTTCTAAAACAAAAAATGTGACAGTTTAAAAAACCATTGAAGGCCAAACTTTCCAAAACAAAAAACGTTCCTTCTCAAAACCATTTAACAGAATACATTTCCCCCTAACTTTTAAACTCCAGAAAAAAGAAAACTAATTACAATTAACAAAAACATTTAACATGCATTACAACAAAAATTAAACTCCAAAAAGCATGGAAACTATTTACAGATTTTCTGTCTATATTCCAGAATTTACCATCAACATTAACGTAATATATACACTTAATTCCTTACCATACATACTTTTATTATTTATCACTAACTATATCATGTTATTTCTTCATTGATCATTTCTTTATTATTATAATCTGACAACGAACAATTTTTTTCAAAGTGCCTTCTGTCATCTACATGTATAAAAATTGTGTACACTTTATACAGTGAACTATTGACAATGTCAATGCAGACAACTTTGTACAATTGGTTGTACACAAGGCAATTCTGCGCAAAAGGACAGAGTTAAGGCAATTTGAAAAAATAGTTCTTTATCTCAGAAAGCCAGCAAGAGGCATCTCTAGTCAGTTTTCATGTCAATTACCTCTTGTGTCAGCATGGAAAGTTGCATGGCTTCTATTCATTCACTCCTGGGGAGGATTTTGAGCAATCCATATCCATCCATATTCCTCCTCCCCCTCCCCCACCGCCTCAATATGAAAAGTTGCAGTGAAAGGTAAGGAGTGAGGCATAGGGTAACTGACATGAAACTGACCATGGCTTCCTCTTGCTAGCTTTTTGAGGCAAGTGGATAATTGACATGAAACTGACTAGAGCTTGGTCTTCATGACAGAGCTGGCTCCTGATAGTTAAGTGATTTTTTAAAAGCAGTCTCTTAACTTTCCTGCTTAACACCACAAATGGCAGTCAGCGGCTGCTCAACTGCATCGGTCGACCAACAGAACTGATTTTTTTAATGTCTAAAAACTCATTTTTGGCTGCACCAATCATTGCACTACATCAGCACTTGATCTAGATCTCCAGCTCCAAGGCTGTGAAATCTGGGTGCACAACTTGTGAGGGGGAGGAGATAATAATGATTCAAAATAGTCAGGATGCTGTGCATTTTGACCACAAGCAATTAACTTTTGAACAGTGTTAACTTTTGTTTTTCTTGCTGGATCTTCTTCAGACTTTGCACATATGATGGTCCCCACAAACATAAGGCATGAATAAACTCTCACAACTATAGCTCAAGCAGCTTCCTCAATATCGGGGCTTCAGCAGTCCACTGTTCATAATGGAGAGTGGTTCTACCTTTAACTTAAACTTTCTTGCAGCTATCACTGCAAGAAAATTGGAATCAAATGACAATTGCAGCATTGTTTAGGCAAGCGCAGCTCTTTCACAAAGCATTAACTAGAATGTCTTGCAGTGCTTGACTGACTGTTCTCCCTTTTGATCTGTGTGAACTCCCAGGTCTGTGACACAGTTCCTTGTGGTGTTTCTGCTGTGTTTACTGTAACTTCATAATGTGTTCTCCAAACTCTAGTTAGTGTAGCTTACAAAATATAATCCTGTACAAAGTGGGAGCATTGGGAAGACCTTGACAAAGTTAGCATGAATAAACTGAAATGCATTGAGAGCTGAGTTGAAACATTTGCCTAGAGTATTTGTACCCTGTGTGTGGGCTGCAAGCAAAACGTTTCTGGTGATGCCATTTTGTTTTGCTTGTGACAGCTCAGTAAACTAATGCAAGATATCAATTGGGAGGGTGGAGTGAGAAACATGCACACCTTACACCTGGCAAGGAAGAGGTTAAAATTCACTCCGTGCACTCAAGGATCATAATAGAGGAGCATGTGGTGGCTAGGAGAAGTTTGAGCTGCTGTTGCTGCAGGAAAATAATAATCATCTTTATTTTTATATAGCGCCCCCCTGCCATGGCAGTCGGAGCACTTTACAATCAACAACTTAACACCACATTTTAATCCTCGTAACAACCCTGGTGAGGTAAGTTAGACTGAGAGAATGTGACTGTTCCAAGCTCAACCAGTGAGTTTCTGGCTAATGCGATACTAGAACTAGGGTCACCCTCGGTCCAAGTACTGCACACTTAGCCATTACACCACATTGACTCTTGTGGCGTTTAAGAATCCAGGTTAGGTTTTCTTTAAAGAAAACAGTATATTAAAAGATAAAATATACTTTTATTTTGAAAGACACGTAGGTTTTGTTTTAAGGTTGTAAGTAGTCAATAAAAATAAAGTTGTGGTTTGCTATAAAATTCTAACTTTAAAGAGACTTGTGACCATAAAAAGATTGGGGCCTAAAGAAAAGTTTGTGTGTTACAAAGTGTAAGACTAAAACTGAATTGTTTTTTGAGTGTAAAAGACGTGGTACAGCTAATCCTGTTTGCACTGTGGTGGGGCATCTTGTCTACCTTGAAAGAGGTGACTGTCCCCTATGCCAAACTCCAGTATCCACCTCATGAGACCTCACAACTTGACCATATGATAGTCTGGGAACAGAGCTTGATGGGTGGGGAATTGTAGTGGATAGCTTCCTCTCTCCCTCTCCCACATTTCTCTCCACTACTCTGCATTTTAAAAAACCCTTTCTGTCGCGTGTCTTAGCTGCTGGAACCATCTTGGCATCCTGCCCTATGTTTAGAAATGGTAGCATAGTCCTTTTTAGTATAATGCAAGCTTTAGCCGTAAGTCGTAACTAATCTGTGCAGACAAAATTAGCAGCCTACCATTTAACTGAAAGCCATACAAGCCCACGTCTTCCACTGCAAAGCTGCTTTATTAATGGCATGCATTTCTAGGTAGCTTTTGGCTTGTTTAAATAGGAAAGCTGAAGTTATGACCCAGTTCTACTTCTGTGTGTCCTAAACTCGGCCTCTCTCAACCAACTTTTATTTAGCCGTGCTCTTAACTGCAGTAGACTGTTGCCCAAACCAATCTGGCTAAGATTTCATCAGGGTCAGAGGGGATATTATCATGCATATAGCAGATGTGAGTTCTTTTCTCTGTTAAGGTAGTTTGCTTTAAAATAAGCCGCACTGAATAGGACGAAGTATGGTGGATGGCAAGGTCCACTTAACTCAGGGAGGGGGCCTTCCAGCCAGTTTTTATTTGATCCTTTTCCAATGTGTCTGTGTTCAAACGCTGAAGAAATGTGCTGGGATGAAGGGACTAGAGATGGGAGTATGCACTTTAGGATAGAGAATGTGTGGATCCATGATCATTCCCATGTATGAAGACTTGACTGACTTGCAATTGATGCTGAAAATACAAGGTGGGAAGTGGGTGGGGAAGAAATCCTGAGCCTTTTTTTCTCCAGGAAAACGCACATAAATACACTACACAGCAATTAACCAATTAAGTACACTTGGGGATTTTTATAGTAGAAATAGAAATTTCAAAGCATTCTAGAATCGTAGTAGCATTAGGTTTTGGGGGTTTGTTTGTTTTTAAACCGTACCACTTAATCCCTGCCTGTTCCCGTCATGAATGCAGATTTTCAATTTGACCTCCACTATAGGCGATGGAATAGGAAGAGTGTTGGCTAGCTTCTTTTTTTTTTTTTCAGTGCTTACAATTTGTAAGCTTCAGTAAAGGCTGGTTTCTAATTGTAAAGATGGAATCTAATATAGAAAGTGGAATAAAGGGATTTGTTTGGTGGCTTTTCCCAGATGGATGGTGGTGCACGTCATGTAGATGAATTCCTAAATCTTTGTGGCATGGGACAATGGACTGGATTGCTTTTGACTGAGCATTTATTTTAGTAGCATGGCAGTTAGTCATTAAAGATGACATTTTAGTTGCAGTTGAACTACAATACTTGATGCCATTGTTCTTCCTATCGTACCTTTGATACCATACTCGAGTAACTGTTAAATGTCTCTGTAAAGAAGCATCCACTGGACTTCATTAATGACCCAGAAAACTAAGTCCTGGAATCAAATTGGCGTATTCCCCCTTCTGTGTACTGGTATACAAAGTAAATTGACTCTCATTTGGGCAAAGGTTGAGAGGGATACTTAAAATTGAGCAGTTTTCTCGGCTCAAGAAGTGTCCGACTTGCACAAGCATGCAACAAGTTGTTCCAGTTCTTTGTATTTTTCTCTCCATCGCAAATTTATCTGGAAAAAGTTGTTGAAGCACCCTCCGTGTAACTTCTGTTCTTGCATTGCAGGTACTGTGAAGCAGTAGATGTACTTTTGAAGAAAATCTGAAGGCACAAATGGCTTTAGCTGGCTGTCCAGACTCTTTTTTACATCATCCTTACCGGATAGTAAGTCACAATCTGTTTAACATTGAATGCAATGTATTGATGGTTGTGAGGTGAAGTCTGTCCATGAAGTTGAAGGCTTAATAGGTTCTTCATCAATATTTGTTTATATGATTTGTGGAACAAGCTGACTTTTGAACATATTCTATGGACCATCTCCAGTGTCCAATGTGTATATACTACAAGCAAAAGTTAGACCAGTGACTCCCAAATCCTGACTGCAAGGCCCCATTTTGAGACTTAAATTACATAGCTCTCCCCCCCGCACCTCCCACCGAAGAGATGTAAATTATACGATCAGATATCACCGGAACTTGCAACCTCATCTGAAGATGGTGGGGACTCCACTTGAGGTCCTGAACTATAAATTGGGTCCTTCTCAATTAGTCCTATATTAGCTTCTTGAATCATCAATGAATTGTAGAGTTGGACTTGATGGTCATCTAGTCAAACCACCTGCTTTTTTAAAACCCTCCAACAGGGAGCCTGAGCCAGGGGTGGGGAACCTCTGGCCTGGGGTCAAATGCAGCCAATTGCTTTTTTTTTTTTTGGTCGTCTTTCTTATTTCGTCCCTTTCCAGTTCTTGGATCTGGTTGCTGAATGCAGTTCCTACTTGCAAGAACTTAAGAGTGAGCTTGGGGGGGTGAGAGCATGCCCTTAAGGATAGGAGACAGATTCATGGCACAGATCCATGACTTGAACCCTCTTTTCCTGAGCATACCTTTTTTTAAGCACCCTTGCCCCCAACTTCTTTGTGGCCCTTAGTTTGTTCTAGTTTTCAAAAGTGATCCCTGGCAGGGGAAATGTTCCCCACCTCTGGCCCACGTCCTCTCTAGGCAGCTGGTTCCAATACCTACAGCTGTCACTGTTACGAAGCTTCCATCCCCCTCCCCCCTTGATCGACCTTCTGGTTGGTGGGTGATGGGGGTTGTTTAAATTTTTTTGCAGGGAAGTGTACAGTATTAAAATACAAATATAAAACATAACCATAAATACAAAAGCATAAAATACCCCGCAATCCTACACCAACCCCTAGCCCCCACTGCCAAACGCCCTCATGAAGAAAACCCTTTTGCGCTGCCCCCTAAAGGTGCTCAAGCCTGGACATAAAGGAACCTCCCTGGGGAGGGAGTTCCACAGCTGTGGAACAGCAGCCGAGAATACTCTCCTCATTGTAGAGACCAAGTTGAAAAACAGTTGTTCCAGACGGGCTTCCCTGACTGACTGCAAGGCCAGGCGATCTTCCAGATTAGAACCTGGTAGTTCTAGTCTTGCCCTCTGTGGTAACAGAGGGCAAATGGAAAGATTGCTGAAAGGCCTCTTTTGTTCACTAGGCAATAATGCCTACTGGGCAACCATTTTTGCTGTTCTCTAGTAATAGTAGAATGAGACTAAAGATATGTTCTGATGACATTTTCCAAGTGCTGCAACTGTCCTAAACCAGTATATATTTTTAAGGGTATGGTCATGTGAATGCCTGATCCATGGTAGAGCGATCTACTACACCAATCGGTGGCTCAACTATCCTGATATTTTATTTATTTATTTTATTTTAAACATTTATACCCCGCCACCTCCTGCCACAGGCAGCTAACAGCACAAATAAAGCAATGTATACTCTAATAACAACACATTAAAAATGTCATCCCACACTATACATAATAATGATAATAAAAGGAAAACCCACCCACCTTCACACTCCCCACCCCATTACTCCTCTCCCTCACCAAATGCCTGATGGAACAGCCAGGTTTTACAGTTTCTACGAAAGGCTGGGAGGTCTGGGGCCAGACGGGCCCCCGCTGGGAGGGAAGTGGAGACTCAAACCATGGTTCAGAAGTTGGGCCCTATGCAGATGGGGGTCACAATCCCAACTGATATACTTTGCATGTCTTTTGTTGTTTTCTGGGATCACAGGATTATATTTAGGTCTCGCAATGGGTAGCACACAGGAAAAAGTCTGGGCAACCATTGCAGTTGGGGATACTTTGGCAAATACACTTTCTTTTGATTACCCAGATGGATCAGCTATGAGAGAGTTGGTCTGCTTTCCCAGGATTTATGTAGTATCAGCAATGTTCTTGGCAATGTTGCATGGATCTTACATGGATTTTATGAACATTGAGCACTTCACAACATTAGTACAAACTAGAGTGCTATTCTGTGGGGGGCGGAGGGTGCTATATACATGTTGTTGTTGTTGTTGTTGTTAGAAATTGGTCCCTGCCCTGAGGGACCAACAACCTAGAATGGACAAGGAGAGAAGCTAAACTTTTACAGGTGGAGAATTTTTTAAAATTACAGCCCCTGAGATTGCAAGAATACCCGCTTCTCTTTTAAATGACTAGCTTTCTGAATTTGGAAGAGAAACGTTCCAAAACGGCACTTAGAAAATCTGATTATTTCAAGCTAATCTCCTGATATTTTGGGGGCTGACTCGTGCTTTTTAAGCACTTGAACCTGGCAACCATTGACCAAACTGTGTGCCAGAAAATGCTGTGTAAAGTTTTTATGCTAATATTCCTGAAATGAGCCATTGAAACTATTATGCAGATTGATTTTGGGAGGAAAATATTAACGTGTCAGCGATTTACCCCTTGCAGGATCTAGCTTTAGAAGAGACAACATTCATTTCCCAATCTTAATATAATTTGTAACAAATTATTAGTTACTGTGGCATTCAAAACAGGCAGCTGAGACATGGCTGTATTGGCTAGAGAAAGGGTGCATGTTCAATGTGTATGGTGTGACGTATGGTTGTGACCATCTCTGTTTTTTATACAGCCTTTCTGGACTTAATGGTCTTAGAGAATTTACGAATAAAAACATGTGTTTTGAATTTAAAGAATGTTTTTGGGAGTCCTCAAAGCCCTCTTCTACTCTTTTTCCAAGTCTTACTGCTGCCCTGATTTTAGGTCAGATGCACATTCAGACACACCCAACTATTTGGTTACAGCATACACCTGAAGTAGAGAGGGGGGGCACCACAGTTTCATAGCTGCGATAGTCTGAAAATAGTGCCATGCTACAGGTAACTTCTCAACCACTCCTTCTGTTTCCAGTTAAGGTTGGTAATTAGAAACAGCGGTTGAACTAGATGGATCTTGAGGCCTTTTCTCTCCCCATCCCCCCAGAGTAGCTTATACATCCGTGGCCAGCTTTCTTGCTAACTGCATAGTATGTCCTTAAGGATAGGAGACAGATTCATGGCACAGATCCATGACTTGAACCCTATCAGGGACCTCAAAGACTCCACCTCTGTGGAGGTCAAGTTCACTGCAGATAATCTGGAGGCAAGTGCATTAAAGCCAATTGAGCTGCATCACCTTGTGAGAGTGGAGAACTTGGCCTATAGACCTCTAGAATGTAGTGAGAGGGTGCCTAGCTTTAATTCCAGATTTAATTCTTAATTTTTAAGAGGATATTTCTAAGATCCTGCCCTCGGCCTTTACTGAGTTGGAAACTTTCATGTTAAACCATCACCTTTTGAGCGTGTTCCCTTGGAAACTATCTCTAGTTTTGTGGGAGGGTGAGGGGGATCAATACTGCCTTTCACTGGCTTTTCAGGAGACCTTTCCAACTTTCCTAACTCTTCACTACAAGCCCAGCAGTGAGAATTGGCAGCATTTCTCTTCTGTTCTTGGAAGTTCAGATCACAGTTCCAGAATTTCTCAGAAAAATGGGATGACTTACTGTGTGTTTCCGTTCTTTTGCAAGCTTTAGTCAAAGCAGTAATAATGCAGTCACTTGAACTCTTACCAGAGATTGAACTTTAACCCTTCACTGCATTTATTTTACTTTATTTTATTTACTTGTGTTGCTCTTGTCTACAAAAGGACTTGGTGCAATTTTACAGAGGCTGTTTTTAAATGGGCTGTGCACACCCACCCAAGCACCCATCTGAAGATGGCATGGTTAGGTGCATTCTCCTGTGGCCCAAGCACTGCCCACTCATGCCCACGCACAGAGCATTGGGGGGAAAACCTGGGATGGTCCATGCGGGGGCATGACTGGGTGCTGCGCAGGTAGGGGGGCACACCTGTCCTGGCCCATCTGATGCCCACCCACCCACTCGACGTACGTATGTGCTCCACTGAGTGCGTAAGTACCCACTCCCTGCCTGTGCCCATTTAAGAATGGCCATAGTAAGAATATATGAAAGGTTCCCATGCACTCAACCCCAAATTCTCCTTCACATTCACTGCAGCCCTAGATCAGAATCTATTAAGACATTAAAAATACAATAAACAGTCCCAGAAATCCAAGCCCCTCAATTCCAATCCCTCCCCTGCACTCAATATCCTCCATACAAATAATTTGCCCATCAGCCTATACTCCACTCCTCACCAGTGTGAGTTGTAATGTTACTCCTCCCTCCCCACAAAGGGGACTGTGGCATAACATCCTTCTGCTCTCCCACCACCTCAACGAGATATTGTCAGGGAGTGGTGGATATTGCCATTGGTTTGTAGAGTGTGTGCGCGCACATAAGAAAAGTTAAAATTCTGCACTTGGAAAAACTCTGACTCAGAGTTGTTTATGCTTCTTCTCCCCTCCTCCCCCGCGCCCCTTTTCCCTGTAATACTAACTCAAGGGAGGATATGAAATGCATTGATTTATCTTCATATGGCTCAATTCCTGTTGGGTGACAGATTTGTCTGGAAGTGCTCCACAAATAGCTTGGCACTAAATGGAGTACAAACACTTGTTCCCAAAGTGGGAGGGAACCCTTAGACTTGCTTCCTTTCATGCTTGACGCCGTGGATTATAAAAATGTGTATGCTATGCTGCTGGAAGGATATGAGAACACGACTCTACATCTAAGCCTTGGGGGTGAAGGGTGGGAAGCAGAATTTTGGTCTGTTTTCAGATGTAGCTGTGTAAACTCCTGTAATTCATACCCTTTTGTGGGCAAGCTTCATGAAGACTTGGTCATTTCAACGAATGCAGAGAGAGATGTGGGAGTTATGCTGGATCATGAGCTGAACATAAGCCAATGTGATGCTGTGTCAAAAAATAAAGATGCCATTTTGTGCTACTTTTAATTATGTCCAAGACACAGGAAATGGTGGTGCCACTTGGTGCTGGTAAGTTCACCTGGAATATTGTGTTCAGCTCCAGGCTCTATGCTTCAAAGAAGGTTGTAGACAAACTAGTACACTTGGAGGAGAGCAACTGAGATAATAAAAGGGCTGCAAGATGAGCCTTTATGAGCAGGGCTCATAAGGCGAAAAGTTCCCAGGAAAACCTGATTACATTTGTTTCCCATACTTTCCCAAAGAAAAAACACCATAATTCCATTTTTTTGCAGGAAATTTCCATCTGCAAAAACTCACTGACAGAGAAAACTAGGACTTATTAGAAAAGGTTGAAGTTATTGGGTATGTTAGTCTACAGAAAAGAAGGTTAAAGGGGAATGATGACATGATAGCAGTTCTAAAATATCTAAAAGGATGCCATAAAAAAGGTGGTGGACATCTTGTTCTCCACTGCTGCAAAAGGTAGAGCAAGTGGACATGAGTTTAAATTGCTGCAGTGTAGATTTTGGGGTTTGATATTTGGGAGTGGGATTTCCAGCTGTTGGGGAATGGAATAAATTGCCTAGCGATGTTGTGGACTCTGCTTCCTTGCATGTTTTGAAAACACAATTGGATAAGTATCTGTCTGCAATGCTGTAAGCAGAAGATACCCTGCCTTAGAGCAGGGATTAGACTAGATGACCTTTGTTGGAATCCTAACCCTTCAGTTTTATCAGGGACCTCAAAGACTCCACCTCTGTGGAGGTCAAGTTCGCTGCAGATAATCTGGAGGCAAATGCATTAAAGCCAATTGAGCTGCATCACCTTGTGAGAGTGGAGAACTTGACCTATAGACCTCTAGAATGTAGTGAGATGATGTCTAGCTTTAATTCCAGACCTTCTTAGTGGATTGGTATGCTGGACTGAAATATTTAAAGTTGCCTCAGTCTGATGATCCTTGTGGGGGAAACTGGTGGAACTGGTCATTGGGTTTTCAGTGGGAGGTGACTTTTTTCTCTTTTTGGTGGGGGAGAAGGAAAAACCTATACCTTTTTTTTGTTTGTTTTTTTTGTTTTGCAAACCCCCCTGTTTATCCTATAGTCCTTATTTATTTCTGTGCCTGCTCAATGCCAGAAGCCATACCCCGCCAAAATCCAGTCTTTGCCTACTCAAATTCATTAGAACAAAATAAAAATAATGGGTAAAGCATATTTAATTTAGTTTATTTCATTTAGTATTTCGTAAGTCTCTTCCATTTTCAGAAAGCCTAAAGGTTCCAGATGCTATCCAGTCTGCTGTACCAAATTGTCACAAACAATTTATGGTGGGGTGGGGCACAGCAGAACGCAAGTCCAGCTCGTCATCGTACACAGGGAGACCTTTGTAGAGTTCATGTGCGGTGGTAGTACTGAACAATGGATAAATTGTGCTGTGCATATAATATGTTGTAAATAGTGCTTTTTAAATCTGTACAGCCAACTTATCGTGGTGACATATAAGTATTCAGTGTATTAAAACTTACTGTATTGAAACATTCTTTCAATAAAGCTTTTAAATTTATTTATAAAGAGGTTTATTGATTGTGTATCTGTAGGAACATGACTGAAGAGTTTTATTACAGTGAACATTATGGCAAATTATTCTCTGAGGTCTTAAGATAAAATTTAGAGAAATGGAGTAGTCTGACCACCAGAAAGCTTAAACTCAAAACTTGTGTAAGCAGAAAGCTTTAATCATTCATTAGGTTGTATGAACAACCGAAGTTGGAAACTTCATTTTTATTTAGTGGAAGAAGTATTCTCATTGTTGATGTTTCTATTTCATACCTAGGATATTTCTGGCACTGAAAATCGTTAGTTGGGTTCTTTCCCCAGTGAGGCTTACAGCCTAGCAGGAGGGGAAACCGAGGGAGAGGCAGGAAGGATGCATTCATGAAGTTGAGAACTCTTGGGCTCTTGTGCTCGGCTTGGTTACAGGGGAGAAGAGCCCTGAATGACGGGGCAGTACAAGGCACGTTGTGAGTAGCCTGTGGGGGTGAGGGACTAGGGAAAGCTTGATGGGACGAAAGGTTTCTAGGAGGGATTTGAAATTTGAGTAAGAAGGGAGCAGAGCAAATGCATTCAGGGAGGGAGTTCCAGGCTTAGGGGGGCAGCATAGGAGAAAGGGAAAAGAGGTTTTATGGAATGAGACTCTGGGATGGGTGATGGTGGCAGCCGAGGAGGAATGGCATTCTTTGTGGGGAACGTAGTAGGAGAAATGCTGTCTGCTCTTGAAAATGTGGTGGTGTTAAACAGATGTTTTCTTATTAGCTGTAGCATTAATTGTTCGACAACTGCAGCTTCAGAACACTCAAAACTACTTCTTATGGTGTCGTTCTATTGAAATAGGAGCAACTGACTTAAAGCCTGAAGCAGGCCCAGCCTTGGGGTGGGGCAACTGTCCTGGGCCCTGCGATGTGGGCACCCCATAGGAAGTTCTGGTCCCAGTAGCCTCGGGAATGCCACAGAGTGGTACTAACGCCCCTCAGAAGGTGCTACCTCTTGGGCCTCCTCCCCTGCCTTGCAGTCGGGGTCAGGCACAGAAGCACCTAGGCCAGGATGCTTAGTCACCTTCTATGCTTCTTCCCCAGTGGTGGAGTCCTGCTGCTGCCCCTAAAGATCCTACTGGGGCCTTGCCCCCATCTCTGAGGCTCCTCAGGCTAGCTGTGAGGGTGAAGGCCCCAGTCAAAGATGGGGCTGCTGCTGAGGGGGGAGGGGTGCTGCTGTCATTCCTGCAGGCTGCTCTTGGATCTTGGAGTCAGCCCTTCTGCAGAGCCTTGCTGAATCCCACCCTTCCTGGGCCTGACATGCATGTGTTTGCAATATTCACTGACTTGCAGACTTAATGGGCTACACCTCCCCCAGGTTTGATCTGGAATCTCAGTATTGACCCAGAAAAACTAGGGCTTCTGGTGATGGCACTGTTGGGAGAGGGTGGGGACAAGGGCAGAGCCCTGCAGAAGCACCTGCCCAGCAGCCACTTTGCCATAGCAGGAGTGTTGGTACTTCTCTCAGCAGGAGCAGCGGTGGCAGTGAGGAGTCTTGTGCCAGAACCCGAGGCTGCTGTTGGCGGCTCTCCTCCTCACTCCCCTCTTGGGTCAGCAGAGGGGAGGAGGAACTGTTGGGAAGGGTGGGCGTCGATAGCAGGACTCATAGATGCTGAGAGGTGGGGGAGATGGAATTCAACTTCTGCTGTGGGAAAGCAGTTATTAAGCCAGTGCTTTTGTGGGGTGTCTGTCTGCCTCCCCCAACACATACACCCACCCAGAGGCTCTGGTCTCACTTCTTTACCTAGGGTGGAGAGGTACAAGACGTAGCAGCTGGTGCTAGTACTTGCTGCATGCCCCTCCATATTACGAAGGGGGTAGGGCAAAGGGATTGCCCCTTTCTGATGTAATTCCATCCCCATAGCATAGTGACATCCATGCTACTCTGCATGGGGCAGGCTTAAGCCTCCAGTTTGCCACCCAGAGGAAGGTGCCAACCCTAGTCTCGCTAGACAAAGTGGAAGATTAGGTGTAGTGCCCTGCAGCAGAGGCTGACTGGAATGTTGGGTCTGGCTAATAAGGATTTGTAGAAGGACCTCTTGAGGAAGGACAGTTGGGCTGGTATTGAAAGTGGATGATCAAGTAGCTGTATGATGAGAGAATTGGCTTCAAAGCTATCGCCTTCAGGAGCAGCCTGGATTGTAATATTGGGACTGTGGCAGCCTGGACTCTATTTTCCAGAGGTTCCAGCGGAGCCAAGAAGCAGGCATCGAGGGTTTGGGGCAACGTGTTTTAGTGTTAGTTCATTGGGATTCAGGCAGCTTATTCAGAGAATCCCAGAATGTAAGCAGCAGTCATCCAGACACAGTAACAAAACAGGCAGAGATCAAGAAAGCAAGCAAAAGGACTTCATTATAAATGGGGTTCAGGAAATTGTGGGAGAAATGTTGTGACTGTTGGAATAGAATGTGGTATTACTAAATTTAAGCTGTGCATTTATATCGTTGATCCTAATTAGTGGAAAATGTAGGTTGCTAAGCTGTTAATCAATTTATTTTAATGAAACTCTGAGAACAGAAGTGATGGCTGCACAGTGGGAGCCCACCTCGAGTCAGGAAGCTGTGGCGAACATGGTTCGGACTGGGTAGAGGCACTGAACAGACATGCCCTTAGCCAGAGGGCAGGGAGCACAGTGAACGTTCAGCTGCTGACCCTGCTCCTGTGGTGTGCCCAGCGCCCCGCCGTGATGGGCAGCCATAATGGCCGATGACTACCAACCGCCATGGCAGTTGGCCATGGTGGACCTGGGCTAGGTCATGTTGGTGGCCCAGGAAGAGACGTGACCAGTCTGAAGTATTACCTTCAGATTCTCTCTGTGTGGAAACATGTTGGTTCAAAATAGCAATAACTTCCTAGACTGCCAAGAGTCCTTGCATCCTTAGAAATTCTGAACATGATATGAAATGGCTTGAATGGTCCCTCTTTCCTGATTGCTGTACATGAGTCTGATTACTTCAGACATCTGAATCTCTTCACTTCGAAGGAATGCCTAGCTTAGTTTCTTTTCTCACAATAAGCGTAAATACTTATTAGCTTACATAATACATATTGTATTACCTTATATGAGATAAATGTCACTTACTTTGACATCTTTTTGGCAGACTTTAAAAGAGGCAGTCTGAAAGTGGAAGGAAGACTTTCACCTCTTAAAAATGAAACTCTTCTATGCCCATGTTTGATTTCAGTGATTTGAACCTTTTTGGTCTGGGACAGAATGGTCCCAACCATCACATTTACTCATCATATCCCATATTCATATGTATTAATCTGTAGGACTAGAATGCAAGTCGTAAAGTAGAAAAGTGTTTTGGTAATGAGAAGATGAGAGAGGGAGATAGGAAAAGCATCTGCTTTCTTGGAAGTGTTACTAAACAGCAGATTGCAACTCCCTAGTCTTACCTAACCTCTTTCTAGGAAAGATTATTTGAGGGGATGTCAGTGAAACCAAAATGATTAGCAAGTTGAGAAATATTTCTCTCATTAAGAAGTTAATTATCTGATTTATGATTCCTCAAATATGAAATCATTTGGACTCTTCCAAGAGCAATTTTAAGCAAATATTATCTGTCATTTTCTAATTACATGTCATTCAGGTTTACTGATTACTATGGATCTCCTGGGAATCTCTTGGAATATTTCAGGTCCTCTTCTAGGATAAGGGGAGAAAAAATTTGGACTCACAATGTCTTAATATTTCCTTACCTGTTCTGAATACACAACATTACTGAAAATGGTTGAGCATTTCTTCTGTAGCTGGTGGCCAGACTTTGAACACCAGTATCTAAATTATAATGGAGTTTTCTCTAGATTAGAAAACCTCTCGTCAAGAAAAGATGATTGAATAGCTGCAGCTAAGGACTTGCCAGTGCAAGTGTCTCCATGTCTGTAACAGTTCTATACTTGTTGAATGGAAGAGTGGAGTGTTTAAAATCTCATATTGGTACAACCATTTCAACTGGCAAGGGTTCTTTGGAGCATGACACAAGAGAAGGAAACTTTAAAAAAAAAAAAAAAAAAAAAGTGTCCATTGACGAACTCTATTTGGAAGGTTGCAGCACAAAAATTGAATCCTCACATAGTTATAAACCAAACTGAGCTGTGTGGCAGGAGGGATGGGGGTACTAATTTTGTATAAAACAGAAAATAAAAATAAATAAATGGTGAGCACTTGTGCTGCTTGCAAAGGGTCCTGCCAAAAAGAGTTTTCAGAGTGGAGGGCTAGCCCCATCCCCCACTCATTCTTAACTTTCTGGCAGGGTTGCCACTGCTGGGAGCTGGGGCAGAGCAGCCTCTGTGGGTAAGCCCCACCCCGGAGATGCCACTCCATTGTTCTCATGGGGGTCCATAATTGGGACCCAAGCCCAGGCCCACCACAGCCTTGCTATGCCCCTGACCACTTTCAAGGTGCTTCATTGGTGCTATTAGATGTGGCTCTCCTTGCCATTAGCAGTAGTTCTTGAGATTCCTGTAAACCAATCATACCTGATTATGTTTTTTTTTTTTTTTTAATTGGTAATGGACAAGAATAAGCTGTTAAGTTCCTTCCATCTATTCTATTGATGTCAGGCCCTCATTGCCTCAAACCAAAATCTTAAATCCTTCATCTGGCTGCTTTTGATACCTTGGACCCCTCGTTAGATAGATAAGGTACTGGATTAGACCCTGGAGACCAGAGTTCAAATCCCATCTTAGCCATGAACTCATTGGGTGGCATTGGACAAGTAACACTCTTGCCCTCTGTTCCGCATTTGTAAAATGAGAATGTGTATTCCTGTCTCTGCTCCCTTGTCTGTCCTATCTCAAATGGAAGTAAGGCCAAACTATAGCAAATTAATGGTTTGCTCAGAATGTGGCTTCTGTCTCCTTGTATGTTCCTCTCTTGTCCATCCTACAGTGCAGGTCCCTTGGGACAGTGACCTGTTTCTAATGCTGAATGTTCAGGTTGAAGCACATATACGTTAGGAATGGACCTGTCCTCAAAGAATTTATCTAATCCTTTTGAATCCAGTTATACCCCCGCCCTACTCAATATCTAATGGCAAAGAGTTCCACAGGCTAACTCTTGTGTGGGAAAAGTACTACTACTTGGGTTTTTTCCCCCCCTAAACTCAGCTGCCTGACTTCATCAGGTGTCCCTTAGTTCTAATATTTGGAAAGGATAAAAACGGCTTATTTTCTCTGCAGTATTCATGATTTTGTAAACTCCCATCCTATTTCATTCTTCAGTCTTCTCTTTTCCAAGGTGATAAGCTGTACTTTTTTGGGGTCTCTTAGAGGTTAATTCTATTAGGTATTTATGTAAAATGGTGAAAGCTGTGCATTGTACTCAGAGAGGAACTATTACAGAATCAAATTGGACATCCTTTATTTGCCTGGAGAAGAAAAGGGGTTTGATAGTTGTTGTCTCTTGGTTATGGCTTGTGTAATAATCTCATTTGGAATAAAAACTTCTACATTTATTAACTCGGTCACTTGTAGTCTGAGGTCTGGAATAAAGTACCTTTAGAGGTTGTAACTTTGACTTTGTATATAGCAAAGACCAAGGTGTTAATGGAAAGGGCAAACATTAAATTGCCAGGGGTTAGAACAAAAACAGAACTCTCAACTTTGAGTTTGTTCATCAGTCACTTGGGGCTATCTGGTAGCTGTACCTTTCATGCTTTACACATTGATTTCTTTTCTTTTTTTTTAACCAAGTTTGGCAAGTGTGGGGAGATTGGCAGTTGCTGCAGCTTGGGGTCTCTGGTCTGATAAAGCGCTTTTAGTTATTAGCAGAAGTAAACAGTTGTCCATTTATGCTTCATGAATGCATATATTAGTCATACAGTAAATACTGTCCTTTTGGCATGTTCCCCAGAACGCTAAGTACTTATGCACAGTTTGTGGGGGTGGGGGGGGGAGAGGGGTGAAGGTATCGGTTTAGAAAAAAGTAAACGAAGGCATTTAAGTTAGCTGATAGGCTTATTTCAGCTTCAGAGGATTTTTCTAAAACTGATACCTGAGGTGAAGAGGGGACGGGCTGGAAGAGAGACTATGATGAATGGTTTAATATTACAGTTTGTCATGTTAAGAGGTTTGTCAAATTTCCTCCATGGCTTGAAAATGAGGTTCATTTAGTCTGAATTAACTAATGTAGTTAGGCAGAGGCTTCTAGACTTTTGCTGGCATAACCCCATTTAAGACTGAAATATAGTCTTGTGACCCCAGACATGGAATGAAGAAATGTAGAGTTTATTACGTACCCATCAGGATGGTTGTAATTTACTAGGGTTGCAACCCTTCCCCGGTAGAAAAGCTGGAGAGGGCAGGACCATGCCAGAAAGGGTGATGCAAAGTGGCTGTTTACCTTTTTTGATGTAACCCCTCTTTTTTGATGATCTGTAAGGGGTGGGGGGGGGGCAAAAGAACTGCCACACCCTGAACGAGGGGGGGGGCATCAAAAAGTGGGTGTATCAGCACAGCACATGGCATTCCACAGCAGCTGGGACACATGGGAAAGATCTATGCCCCTTCCCTTCCTGATGTGGCATCCTCTGGGAAGCCTTGATTCTCCAGGTTAGCAATCGGTGCCCTTGGAGTCTCTGCTTAAAACCCAGAGATGCCAACCCTGACATCTACAGGTGGTCCGACCCTGACCTGCAGCTTTGGAGCCTCTGGTCTAATAAGTGCAGGCAGTGAATGGAGCATAGTCACAGGGACCCGAGTTCACTGCACCAAAAAATCCTAAATTTTGCAACCAGTGAAGCCAAATTCTGCAAACTCACTGAGCATTAATATTTACATAATTAACTTGATTTGCATATCTCTGCATGCTGGGAAGCAAATTTGCAACAGGTTTGACATAGAATCACAACTTTGCTAAAAAAACGCAACTCAAATCCTCGAATTTCAGCACCCCAAAATTCCCACCTCATATTAAAACCCCAGACCACCCTCACCCAAACAGAGGACCTTCAGATCCCGCCCGCCCACAGTTAATCTCCGAGGGGCCTATTTACCCTCAGGTCATGGTCACACCTCCCAGACAGACGGCAGCTGCAGCAGCAGTTTTAGTTTAGGGTCAGGCGACAAGTTTATGTCTGAGCCAGGATTTAAAGGTCCTGCAGACAGCCCCCACTGCAGTGTCACAGCAATTTCAGCATGGCACTGCGAGGATTGGCTGATTCTGCAAAAATCACTGCAAATTGCAGCAATGCAGTCAACTCGGGTCCCTGAGTATAGTTAAACAGCAAGCTAACACTGATGCTCTTTAATAATCTAGTGGTAGTTTTAACGAGACTGCATTCAGTTATGCAGCTAAATAAAAGTCTTTATTAAAAGCTTTTTGAAGCTGGTGGGAAGAAATGTTGCTTGGCTCCAGTGTCTTGTGGATTTGCCCCTAAAGAGCCAATAGGGCAGTGGACACTTGGAAAAACTTGCAACTTGTGCTCCAAACCGAAGGGGAGAAAAGGAGTGCACTTGAAAAGAAGTACACTTAATTAGGGCATGGTGTGCTAAGGGTCCTCCAGGCCCATTGAGATTTGAAAAAATCAGGCTGAATTGTGGGTATTTTCAGTTGAGGTGTGTGCATGTTCGCAGCTGAACTTGGAATTCAGGGGCCTGTACCCAGAGAACTCCAGATACAGTCATGTCGTGCCCCCCCCTTCCGCAGGATACTCAGGAGTATTCCTGGCAAGGCTGCATCTTCCCTACTGGATGCTCTGGGGGGTGTTGGGGGAGGTGGCCCCAGATCGGCATGTTTCTTTGAAGGGGAGAGAGAGAGCCACATTGGGAGTGCTCTACAAGGGCAGGGGTCCAGCCTGTAACATTCTGTGGAAGCTTCCTCTTCCTTGTCTTCAGTGCAGGTCACGTTGAAGGCAAGGAAGGGGAAGTAGACCATGGACTGGAGGCTCCCACTCCTGCCTTAACCAATGGGAAGCAAGTACTATGTTGCTTCTTCTTAAGGGTACCTAGAAGTGCTGATACTTGGTCAAGAGTCAGGGAACAGGGAATTGTTGGTGTCTGGAGGATAGGATGGAAATCTGTTTAGAGTTGTTTACTCAGCAACTGGTGGATTTTTTTTAATTATTATTTTTTTGGCCAATTGCTATGCTACTGATGTTTTGGTTTATTTGGACGCATAAGCCTACGTTTCATGGAATTTTAGCAATCAAGAAATGAAAGGAATGAATGTTTGTTCTGTGGTAAGTTTATAATCCTTGACAATAATGAAGTAGGAAGATGGCGAGGATTTGCATAGTGGTTTGAAATGGAGCTAGACTATTCCTAGAACTCTATTGATTTTCAGATTTTTGCATACATGGGACTGGATATAAAAACTTGAAGGAGGGAGTTTGTGTGTTTAAAAAGAATATTCAGATTGCCAAATCACATTTTGACAAGTCATTCCTCTTTAAATTACTGTATGTATTTCACTTTTAATAAGGCAAGGTATGATTCTTCATTTGCAAAGCGGGAAATGGGACCAGTGTAGGATACATATTTCTTCCCCTCTGCTGTTGCTCAGTCTTGCCGTTTATGTTCACTTCTTCCTGTTGTCAAAGGTCACTATAGGAGTTTGGCTTGCATTAAACTTCAGGTTAAAATAGTTATCTATAGCACACTTGAACATTATGGTAGCTTGAAAAAGATCTGTGTATTAAGTCCATGTTTCAACGAGTAGAGTAAACCAAAATAATTTCTTTGAATTAAATAGAAGTCACTACTCTTCAGTGATGTTCAGATAAATGTAAACAAACAGAAGTACTGCTTCAATTCTCCCTGCCTCCCCTCCCATAAATTGAGACCTAGTGATTGCCAAACATGAAGCCACAAGCCTCATGCTGATAAGTGTTGACATGAACAGTTACTCAAAATGCAAACCAAAGGGGAATATGAAAAATCAGGCGTACATACTTCTGAATAACTTCAGAAGTATGTTTATGTGAACTCTTCAGGAGTAAAATGGAGGTGGTAACAACTACGCTGAATTAACTGCTTTGGAATGCAGCCTAATGTTGGTTGCATAGTCTGTTGCAAAGGGAATTGTCTGGAGGTGTTAGGGAAATAGCAGCTCTTTAAAGGCTGTGTTTTAGTGAAATTGTGTCAAGTCATGCATTAAACCAATATAATCCACAGGTGGTTATTGGTACCAGCCTGAATCAGAATATTGTATCTTATTATATGAGAGTGGTGGGGCTGGGACCATGTATATATTGTAGTTCTTCTAGGAAGCTACACTGCAGATAAACTGACTAAAAATAAACTGGTCTGACTTTTTAAAAATCAGTCATTCATGTTGACGTCTTTTGGTTCATAGCCTATGTTTCTCAAAGGGCATCTTCTGCAATTTGTTTTCCTTAGCTTCTTGTGTAGATGTCCATATAAAGTGTCAGCAGTTTGTGTTTGAGGAAGGACCAGGAAATGCCCCAGGAACTCAACTGCTTATTTCCAGTGACATGCTTGCTTACTACTACGTTATAAAGAGATGGAATGTTTCAAAAATATATTTTTTAAACATTGTGTATTGCATCTAACTCAGTAAATAACTACTGATTTGCAGCAGTGTCTCTAAATCCTTTTATGAAAGGTTTCCGATGTGTGAGCTGCTCCTCTTTATCTAATCCAGATATGGCCAAACTATGGCTTGGGCAATTCAAGTGTAGCTCTCAGCCAGGGTCTGTTCCAGGCTCCTTGTTACCTTAATGGTGCTGTGCATCCTTTGCATTGCACTCGAGTCTGAATTGCAGCTGTTCGTTGGCATGTCTGCTGCTAAGACCGCAGAACACCAGCTCTGCCAGACAATCACAAAGCAGGAGAGATGGGGAGGGGGCAAGGCTTAGTATGGGAGGTGCTTCCCGTTTTACAGAGGGGGAACGGAGTTGGGGAGAGAATGACTTGCCCAAGCCGGAGTGGCATTGGTGTACTGTTGACTGTACAGGTTATTCCAGATGTGGCACAATGGGACTGTTTCTTACAGAGCTGTGCATATTGGCCTAAGCCCCTTGGACTTGAGTTGAGTCATGCTCCCCATGGGCAAGAGGCCCTAACATGCATGGAGTGCTGTGGTATCCTAGCACTTCATGGGTTTGGTGGCCATGCTGGATAAAAGGTGGGGGAATGCCTTCACAGTACTTCTTGGGAATGGAGCCACCTGTGCTGCAGACTGAGCATAGAGCCTGACTGAGGTTGGTCACAGTTAGATTTAGACCAGGTTTGGGCATGATTTTTGGAGCCCATGCAAGGTTCTAGTTAGCTTACTTCAGCTGCTCAGCAATGTTTCAAATCCCTGGTGCCTGAGGAACTTGGACTTCAAGCTCTGGTACATCACTGACCTTATTTCACCTCAGTCTCCTTACACAATAGTTTAGATAAGAGTTTGTGTTGAAATTAAATTACTTTGGTTAGTAACAGACCAGCAAGGATATGATTGTCGGGAGAAGCTGGTAACAGATTTTCAGTACTTCTACTCACTTGGTTGGCAATTGAATGCCAATAGCTGCCCAAGTTCTACCATGTGCACTTGTGAATCTTCAGCTGATGTGAAGCATGATGGCTTTCTTTTCTCTCTCTCTTTCTTTCAAACTTGTATACCACCGTTCCCATAGAGGCTCAGGGCAGCTCACAATTAATAAAACAAGAACAATAAAAACTCCCACCCTCCCCACAGACCTAGCTAAAAATCCAACCGACCCCTATCCCCGCCCGCCAAATGGTTTTTCAATTAAAAGTTTTACGTTGCCTCTGGAAGATACTTGGCTTGGGCTCAAGTGAACCTTCTGCGGACGGGAGTTTACAAAACCGGGGCAACAACCGAGAACATTTTCCTACTCACCCTTGTCCCACAGACAAGGGTAACAAATGGCATCTGCAAGAGGGCACCCCCAGTCAACCGTAGGGGCCGCAGTGGAACATGGTAGGACAGGAGGTCTTTCAGATATATGGGACCTAGACTGTTGAGGTCTTTAAAGGTCAAACCCAGTACCTTGAATTGTGCCCGGAAAGCTATAGGTAGTCAGTGCAGACTTTGCAGCACAGGTGTAATGTGCTCCTGACAGCTTGTCCCTGAAAGGAACCGAGTTGCTGCATTCTGCACCAGCGGCAACTTCTGAACAGTCATCAAGGACAGCCCCACGTAGAACATGTTGCAGTAATCTAGCCTCGAGGTGATGAAAGCATGCATGACTGTGGCCAGATACAAATTGGAAATAAGACCACAGCTGTCTCACCAGATGGTGGTGATGGAAAAACTCTGGCCACCTGGTATTCCAGGCGTAGTGAGGGATCCCCAAAGCACTCCAAGGCTGTGAGCCTGATCGACTAGCAGAGGCCAGGCCCCATGAATAACGGGTGTTCCAATCCCCTCCAAGTCACAAGACTGGCCAACCATCATCACGTTAGTCTTGTCAGGATTCAACTTCAGTCCGCATACCCTCATCCAGTCCCTGACAGCAGCCAGATATCGAGTAAGCACTGATGCTGCCAGACCTGCATCAGATGGAAAAAGTGGGACCCGAGTGTCTTCGGCATATTGATGGCATTTCACCCTAAACCTCCAAATGACCTTGCCCAGTGGCCTCCGATACACATTGAACAAGAGGGGAGACGGAATAGAACCCTGCAGGACACCACAGGGGGAGGTCCTGAGGGGACGACGAGCAATCGCCCATCACCACCTGCTGGGACCTCCCTGGCAGGAAGGAGCAGAACCGCTCGAGCAGTCCCGCACACCATCGCCAGGTCCTGTAGTTGTGTCAACGCCTTATGATCAACTGTATCAAAGGCTGCTGAAAGATCTAACAAGATCGACAAGGGAGATTTCCCCCCTTTCCATCTCAAGGTGCAGATTGACTCAAAGCCACAAATGCAGTCTCCATACCATACCCAGGACGAAAACCTGACAAACCGATCCAGGAACTGGATCACGTCAAAGGAGCCTGGAGCTGTCGGTTACTAGTGACTGCAGATGTTCTTGTCCGTTCTTCCATCCAGTTCCAAACGTCATGAATGTATTTCGCCACGGTATTCATGCATTTGTACGTGAGCATTAAAGCTCCCTAGAGTCGGGATGACTCCCTCCCCCTCCCCTTTTTTCTTTCCCCTTTATTCGAAAAGGTAAAATCTTTCTGCAGCAGTGTTTGTACTCTGGTGGGCATCTCGCTGCCACCAAAGCCAGTTGGATACACACAAGCAATTTATCAATTGTCTGCCACCCTGCTAATGTCTGTCTAATTTTGGGAAAAAACTCAACTCAATAATCGGAACCTAGAACATGTTCTGCCTAGAACACCCCAATTCAGCAAAGGATCTGTAGTCCTCCATCTTTTTTTCTGCTTCCTGGCTAGTGGACTTTGTACGGATATCTGCACCCGATCAGTCGGTGATGAGGGGGTGGCTTAGGTTATTTATAATTTAAGTGTTTGGACTAGAGACCCCCCCTTCACCACTCCTGATCCTTGCTTCTCTAGTTTGGATGTTCCAGGTCAAAGGATCCTACTCTTTCCTTTTTTAAAATAAATATTAAGTGACCTGTTTTGAATCAGAGATGGCCAAAAATTAAGTATTGCCATCAAAGCAAAGAGAGCCAACCATATAGTTGCAGGTGATTGGCTTCCATAGCAATATCATTGCATCCTAAATGTGCTGTCCCAAAAGGTACCTATTTCTTGCTAAATCTCAAATCAAAACACAGGATTTCTTCTTTTGCTGTGTCCCTGCTTTTGACCTTGATTTTTTTTTTACTTCTGAGAACCTCTACCTACTTTTAGAGTTCATTTCCACAAATTGTGCAGCGCATAGCATGATGATACTTAGCCAGGGCCTCTGCTACCACGATCTTCATGCGTTTATACTGAGGCTTTACTGAAAGGTTAGAAGGTGGGGACTGTAGGAACCTTTATATGCAACAGTGGTGCAAATTCCTTAGATGAGTGGTTTGATGGATCACATTCTAGCAAAAACTGTTCTTGTAAAGTACCGTACATACGAATAATTAAAAGTACTAAACAAATACATTAATCTGTTGGTATTTTTTCTGACAGAACCTTGCACACCCATTGAAGTGTGAGTCACCAGTTGGACACCCTTTGTTTTGTATTCATTACTACATTTTGTAATCATTGGCACGCAAGACACTGCCTAAATGTCCTCTCCAATAACCTACTAGCAATTATGGGAGTCCTTTGATCTTGCAGAGATCTTAATACAGCTCAGTGTTCTGGAGCACTCATACAATATTAAAAGAGCTATTGTTTCTTCTGCACAAGTGTTGGAATGTACTTTCCGAAGCAGTGCAGTAATTTCTTTTGTCTCAAGTGTGTCAGTAGACCTTTGGGAAGATTTTTTTGGGGGAGGGGGATTTGGAAATATAAAATGAGCTGTTGCTGAGTGAATTGTTTACACTATATCCTAGTGTAGAAAATACAGCAGGGAGTTTGAGAGATGGTGACTGAAAATCTTTCTTGCCAAAGATGGCGATGCCAGTTTGTGCCAAACTGCACTTCCCTCCTCCTCCCCCCCCCCCCCCGCCCCCCCCAGTTTCTTATTTTGGAGAGAAATTGTAACTTGCATCTAATTGGCTACTATTTAAATGCAAATTTGCTGAGCTTTTGACAACTTTTGGCTGTAGAGAGCAATAACCAAGTACTACAAGACTGCTGTATTCCATCTGCTGTGGAATACTGGGTTGATTTCCGTTACCAGCAACTCCCTCTCTCTGTCCTTCAGAAGATCTTTTGAGATGGGATATAAGTATTAAAAATGTGATCCTAAAATATTTTTCCATTAATATTGAAACAGACACTGACTTATTGATAACAGTGGCATCAGCCACAAAAGGTGTGTAAGTGGTATTGTCCAAGGACTGCAGCCAAACGTTAATATGCAAAAGGGTATACTCACAAGGTCATTCTATAAGTAAAGAGGTAATTCTGCCAAGAGGATGACTGACTTGACGGCATTGAAATTTGTTGCATGCCTTTCTCCCAGACACTCCAAGGAAACTGGCTCTGCGTAGCATACATAGTGCAGGCATTTGTCAAAGTAAACTAACTTGCTGCAAAGTTTACAGTAAAACCCATGGGTTTCTGCATAAGCAGAGCTGCTTTGTTAAGGGGAAATATTTGCTATCCGTGTAAGCCACGGTAACAGATTTTGGGTTTTAGTTCCCATTTTAAAACTTGTGCTCCGACTTTGGCTGTAACTTTGAGGAGTGTTCAGTGAAAACAGCTTTTTATTTTGGGTTTGTGAGGACCTTCAGGGTAGGTGAGACATTATTAACTTTAAAGCTCCAAGACCAAGCAAGTTGGAATCTAAAACAAGATCTTCAAAATTAGGCTGCCTTCCTACGAGATGAATTATCTTGCACATATAATACTGCAGGTTTCCGGCTTGCATGAATGTGCTTTTCTGCAGCCTTCACACAAACTCCGGTAAATGTAATCCCAGATGATGGGGAGGAAATCTTACTTTTACAGTGATGGGAGTTAATCTACCATGAAACTTGGAACATGGGAATGCAGTGTTTGGGATGGGTATTAAAAATTACCTGAAATTTGTAATGTGGGAATATTTGCATTATGTTTCTGGATTTAGACACCACTTCAAGCTGGTATGCGCAGAAAGGTGTGCAGTGTTCCCTCCTGGAATTGGTGGTAGTAAATGTTTGCAGCAGCCACGGGCGATATCTCCCATGGGAGTGGGTACCGACTGTCTGCTCCCACAATTTGTGATGTCAGACATTCATGGAATACTAAGTATCACAGAAAACATTGCTGCTTGTGAGGGCTTTCTGTGCTCAGAGTGTCCAAACCTCCTGTAAGGCAACAAGCTCTCCTTCAGTCACTTCATATTCCCTGTACCCCAAGGCACTTATTTTCCTGAAGATAGTAATCTCTTCCATCTGATCGAGGCATTCCCTCCTGGCTCCTTGAGTATCCTCTTGCTGTCATTGGAACAGTGATGAGAAACATGGCAAAGAAGAATCCAGCCGCCGTTATTGACAGCCTTACTTTCTGGCATTGCACAAAACCTGAAGAAACAATTGCGCTTGCTTGAATCCCACTCTTTCACTTTGTTTGGCACTCCCGCTGTTTTGCAGAACATGGAACTAGAGCATGGTTGTGTGTTGTCTGCACTCCACTGTGCATACATAGAGCCCCATTGTGTACATTTGCCATCCTATGAGCGCGTAGGTGGACTCTGCTGATATGCCAGTTCTCTCTGCATATCTCTCCTTGTCTCTCCCTCTGTTCCCCTTCCTTCATCTCTTCCTCCCCTCCCCCAATCTCTGATTGTAAGCCTCAGGGCAGGGACCCTGTCTATTCCATTACTTTGTAAAGTGCTAGGTACATTGCTGGCACTATATAAATGCTTACTGCTAATAATAATAATAATTAATCTGGCCTCGTCCAAATGTCAGCAAAGGCCAATATATCCATGACTTCCCCCCCCCCCCCCCCCCAAAAAAAATATTTCTCAGCCCAGGGGACCCTGGCTGACCACAGCAACTGCACTTGAAATCCATTCGGCTTTTCATGGCAATCAAGCCGCTGAAATGAATTTTATGGCATCACGACTCCTCATGTTCATTCCAAGCAAAACCGGTTACTTTTCAAACATGAGAAATTATGAGTAACTTTTAACCAGTAGTGTCCTGGCCCTGCTCCCACATACATTCTGAGCACGGTGATCTTCAGTGCCTTGCAGATTTCCCCCCCTCCCCTTCTGTCTAGCATGCAGCGGTTGCCCCCGCCTGATGCATGCAGAGGGGTACATGTTGGGAGACATGGCTTCAATCACGGACACCACGAGCAGTGCTGTACCCACCAAGAGGCTGGTCTGGTTGAAGGAGAAAAGCATGGGTTGGTGGGAGAATGTGCTGTCTTCGTGGGGAGAGGCTGAGTGGGTTGCAGACTTCAAGATGCTCCATTGCCTCATCCTGCAGATAGCCAAGATCCTCAGACCCTGACGAGAAACCGAGCGTGGTGTGGGCGCCCATTTCCATGGAGAAGCATGTTGCCATCACCATCTGGAAGCTTGCCACGCCTGACTCCTGCTGCTCCAGCAAATTTGGCATTGGAACCTCCATGGCTGGTGCCATGCTAGTGGAAGGTGTGCACAGAAATTATGGAAGTGCTCCTGGACCAAGTGGTGCAGTTGTCTGACCCCACAGAAATAATGGAGAGCTACTGTGCCTGTTTTGTGGATGCGCTGTCCAGGTGGTCGAGGAAGAAACTCCTCTTTTGTTCCTTTCTTTGGCCACATGTACACCAGAGATTTTGGAACCTACATTGAAACATGCATTGAGGAGGGTGTTCGTGAGATCTGTTGTTCTTGGGGACTGTCTACAGTACTCACTGAAGCCCTGGTTCATGAAGGCATACAGTGTTGCCCACACCCCAGAGCAAAAGTACTTACACTGGCAGCTCAGCACCACCTGCTTTGTTGTGGAGAGAGCTTTCTAATAAGTAGTGTTAGAGATCAGTTGCTAGAATTGATTTCCAGCTGGAGACCGCTCCACTTCCAACTACCACCACCTGTCTTCTCCATAACATCTGCGTGACTGGCAGGGCCACATTGGAGAATCCCATGTCAGTTAGCTCTGTCGAGCCAGTGCACCTGTTCCAGGATTGTATCCTGGATTGCAGGCCTCCCAGGGCAGAGACCGGTCTCTAATAATCGTCCAGAGCAAAGCACATTGCTGGTTGCATATAAATACTTAATAATCTTTGATTTTCAGATATAGAAGACCTGACTGCCTTTCTCGGAGTTGTTTGATAACCCTTGCCAAAAGACCAGGTTATTCAGGTGCATATGATATGGTCTAATTTAGAAAGGTCTCCTAACTGTATTTCTAACAAGTGCTAGTTACTTTTGAACATCTTGCCACTTTTAGGGTTTGTTTCCTTTTTGTAAGGATAACAAAGTTCGAGTCCAGGCTGACTGTCAGAGGCAGCCACTGGTTTGTTTTTTGGTTTTTTTTAAGATTCTTTTTTAAGCTCTAAGCCGGTCATCTGTGTTCCCTTGTCAGAGTGATTTGGAGAGGTCTGCCATGAGAGAGCAACTTTTTGCTGCCATGCTACACTGCAAATAAATGGTCAGTGACCAGTAGCTGTGAAGTGTGACTTTCAGCAAAGGAGATTGGCTTTCGACTCTAAGGCTGCCTGATTCTTGGAAAGCTGGTTATTTTATCCTAAGCTAGGGGGCGGGGGGGGGGGGGAAGAAAAATCTGACAGCTATTTTCATATACCTATTGGCCAGCCAATGATGACTATATTTTTAGATTAGAACAAATGTATCTTTTGGGTGATTGGGTGGGTGAAGTTTGGGCATGTTCCAGCAAGTTGAGAGGGAGCCTGCATCCGTATCTGAACTTGCATCCCTTGTCTCTCCCTCTGTTCCCCATTCCCTGTCTCCCCTCCCCTTGTCTTTAGATTGTAAGCTCTCAGTCAAGGACCGTGTCTATTTTATTCTCTGTAAAGCACCAGGTACACTTCTGGTGCTATATATAAATGCTTAATAAGTAATAATAATAAATTAATAACTGCTTAGGAGAACAGAGACTACAAATAGTCACTGAACCTTTTTTTTTAAAAAAATGTAACAAAATCCTAGGTAAGTGCTTTCCAGTGAGATTAGACTCCCTTCCCCCCCCCTCCCCCAAGGTAACTCTTGTCTCAGTACTGAATTAAGAACCCACATGTTAAATGCTCTATACATCCGTTACCGTGTGACCGCTAGCATGCAATCCAGTCGTCCAAAAACATGCGTGACTTAAAATAGATGGGACACCTTAAATTTTTTTCCTTCCACCCCCCCACCCCCCAGAATCAAACAAACTTGCTGCTGCTTAGTGTCAACACTAATTTGCATCCTGATTAATTTATGGAGGAAAATCTTCTCCACTTAAATCACTTTCTTGGGTTTTCAGATTAAATTATGCAGACGACACAGCTGAAGCCAAGCATGATCGACTGATCTCCTTTCCTGTGTGCAAGTGTAGTGTCAGACTGGATTTTTTTCTTTTCTTTTGATAACTCCTGAATGTAGCCATGCTTGTTGAAATAAAAAAAAGCAAATTCTGGTAATTTATGGATTGATAATGAGCATAAAGCCATGAAGCGTTCTTTTGCTTTCACTCTAAAACAATCCTAAAGTGGTTTTGGCTGTTAATGTTGAGAGAACATGGTGAACTGAACTGCATAACAGGACACAAAATTTACCTTAACCTTTTCAAAACTTAAAAGGGCTGTAAGACTTTAAAAAAAATAAAAAATAAGAATAATATATAAAAAAAAATGCCTTGCATGCTTTCCCATAGCTCACTAGCCACTTGACTACAATAGTTAGAATAAATGAGTATTTTTTGTGGTTATTAATGATCTTTTTAGAAAAATTGAATAGATCAAATCAGAGGGTATGCTTTTTATTTCAGACTGAAAATTTTGCCCTCGGGAAGAAGGGAGAGGAGTACAGGTTGGGGTGGAATATCTAGAAAAACATACATGCAACTCGGTGGGAACCTGGTGTCAGTTGTAGAAAGAACTTGATTGAGAAAAGCAGGTGTCCATCTTGTTGACAAATGTAGTCTGTAGGTTGTGGACAAAAATAAAACTTCCACTTGGCTTTGTAGTGGCAGTCTGACTTAGAACAACAATCAAACTTTTGACCTTGTTCCCATGGCCAGTTTGATTCCTATTGCAGTTGGCAACGTGCCATTATCTGTCTTTGAACAACTTGTCCTTCCTGGGTCTAATTATATGTGACACTATCATGTACTTTCCCCCTCCCCCAGCTGTAAAGTAGGGTGGAATCAAGTGAGATGTTAGCCTGCTGAAGTCCATGTAGCCCCAATCCTATGTTTAGTGCATCTAGCCTAATAAATGGGCAGTTCCCTGCCTGTGTTACATGTGCTTGCAGCAGCTTCCACTATTGGCACTAGCAAGCTCCCTTCCGTGTGGCTGCCTCTCAACTAAGAGGTACGCTACAGATCTCCCTTCCCCACAGTCTCTCGAGACTGCGACGGGGGAGGGAGTTCTCTAGTGCACCTATCAGCAGAGGCAGCTACACAGGAGAAAGATTGCTGCTGCTCCCATGTTTCAGCTGGCCAGGTGTACTAGGTGGGAAGCTGGTGGACCTGGATGTCGACAAGGCTGCGGGTAAACCTAATTGATGAACCGCGGACACGTGGTCAGCCATTTGGCCCACATGGTGGGCCCGCAATATCCCTGAACTCCTCCATGAGTGATATCTCTGTGGTGGCAGTGTGACCTGGGGATTTGATTCTGTCCACTGCTACCTTTTTTTCTGTCTACATTGCTTTAATGGGTATAGTTTTATTTATGTGAGGCCACATTGCTTTCTAATTTCGTTTGTGAGGCCACATTCTGACAAACGGTAGCCAAACCAAAGTAACTACTGCGATGTAGTTGCAATGAAATAACTACTCCACTTTGATAGTGTTCATGCTACAGTTCTAAATGAAAGTAATTACTGCTTAATCACCCCCTGATGATTATGGCACAACAGTTGAAATGATAGCTAACTAATTGTGAACACATTTACATCAAATTACCTCCATGTAACTAATTGAGCAAGCAAAGGGGAGACAATACTCCTTTTTTAGGAGTACATATTTCTCTTCCTACTCACCAATAACTTTGATGTAGTGTTCTTGAAGTAAAAAAACTGTATCACCATTTATTTTGAAGTATCTGTTTATCCAAATGTGGCATAAATCTGTCATGTTACTGCACTGCCACTTTGCTGCACTGATACTTTGTCCTCTTGGTTTCTAATTCCTTAAAAGGCTTTTTCCCTGTGGCATCTAAGGAAAACATAGTTGGAAGTAGGAATCTATAGAAGATACAGAAGGAGTTTCCCATATTGAGACAAAGTAGGATATTTCTGTGGAGTCGCATTATGATTTGTAGAACATCTCTAATTTGAATTTCATCCATATTTACATAAGTACCAACTTAAATATCTTCGGTTGGAGCACATGAGTTAGGCTTGTGAATTGAATACCTTCCTGAAGGTTGGGAAGGTCACCCAAGAGAAGATGTAACTGGTTTTCTTCGTCATTAAAAACTTTTTAAAGGAAGATTTAATACTTGGTTATAGGCTTGCAGCCAACTCTGGGACCATGTTCTGACAAAGAGTTCATTTGGTGTAGTTGGACCTTCCTTCAGTTTTACTCCTGAAGCGTCCACAGAGTGCCAGGAAGAATGTGCTCCGGAAAAATCCAAGAGTATATGCTTCCCTTCTGTTTGTAAGTATTTTGAAGTAACTGTGTGAACACTTATCAGTGTGAGAGTGATAGCTGTGGTTCAGTGATCATTATGTCTCAGCTGGGGGAAATTGACACAATACTACTTTGATAACATTCTGATGAGCACTGGAACTGAAGTGGAGTATTTTCTTCAATTGAATTAGAACAGAGTAGTTACTTTGGTTTACCTCTGTTTAATTGAAATGTGACTATAGCCACAGTTTTTTGAAGGAAGATCTTTCATACCTTGTGCCTTAGGGAAGGCAAAGTTTTACAATTACTACTTTCTATTGCAATGGCATTTTATAACCGCCTACAATATTAAGTACTTGTTTTGACAGTAAGGCCTAATGACTAGGACTTGCGATGATTTTCTTCATTTCTTCTGCATCAGTTAAACCTCAATCATACCACTCTCATAAAAATTTAACTGCTTTATAGAAAAGCCCAGGATGTGTTCTCACGCATACTGGGTGACTTCTTAGAAATTACCGAATAGAATTTTTATTATTTGATCTTTCCCTCCTCCTGGTTATTTTCTTTCAAGTTTACTCCTGACATGTCCTTTATGAAAAATGATGATCAAGAACAATACTCTGTTATGTGTTCTGAAGATGCTGTAAGCAATCTGTGTTTATGTATAGCTAAAAAAATAAGGGCTACTACAGAATGCATTCAGTTCAGTACTAAAAATAAAATGGATTATACAATCTACTCAGGAACCCATTAAAAAATAGTACTTTCCTGAGAACATAATAAATAGTCTGGAGACACCAAGAATCCAATCTGTTTTGAATCTAAAGATGCTTCTTCAAGCATAATGCCTCAGAAGAAGTTGCAGGTATCTTCTTACCCCTTATAGTAAAATATATATCTCTGTCTCGCTCTCCTCTTTTTCTATCCATCTGTCCATCAGGCTGTAGGTACTTAACTCTTAAAAGTTTCTGAGCATTACACCTGAAGAAAAGTCTTTTGGACTTGAAGTGCATTGAGTTCTTAATATTGCCAAGTTATTTATGTTCTCAGTAAAGCATTTTTTCTTTATGGGTTTGAGTACATCGAATAACCCATTGCTCATTCACACACAACAAACAAAAATTAAGGATAAAGTGGTGAATTTTACGAGGGAGAAGGATGTTTGTGAATGAGCCCTTTGGTTTTGAAGCAGTAGGGAGGCACTTCCCCATTGTATGGCAAGTAGTACTGTTGCCCCCCCCTTTTTTTTTTTTTTGTTGAAACCTGTTTGCTGCCATTTTGATCTTTCAGATACACTTTATCTGTTTGTCAGTTTTACTGAGTACTGTATTCATCGGGGATGTAGCTGATAGTTGTTAGAGCTATAAGTGCTCTGGATCAAGTGTTCAGTTTTGTCACCCCTTGATTGATTTGATTTTTTTTTTTGATTTTTTTTTTTTAAAACCACAGTCCTCAATATTTGGTTTTCTTACAGCCCCAGAACCTTGGAATTATGTGCAAATCTTGGCATTTAAATTAAAAAAAAAAACAAAACAGATTTTTTTCCCCAACAATTTTGGAATTATGTGGAAAATTCCCAGATAAAATACAATAACCTATTAAAGTATAAATATAATATAACCTATTAAAATATAAATAACCATACAGCTGTGCGGGCGTTGGAGGTGGTGACTTTCCTATTCCAGCTGAGAATAGCAGCAATGCAAAACCGCATCTCCAGGGCAGCAAAGCTCTGTGGCTGTTAATGGCTCAAGAATAGCCAGCGCCTTTTAGCATCGCCCAGTGACTTCTGCCTCCAGACATCCCAATTCACTTATATACCTGGGGTGGGGGAAGAGCAGATGATACCAATCCTCAATCACCAGGCTTCTAGGAAAGGAAAGCAGCTAGCCCCTTTCAGTGTAACTAGTGCTCAGTAGTTAAGTTGTATATCGGAATATAACTTTAGGTATGTGACTCCATCTACAGATGTCATGGTCCCACTTGGGACTAATTGGACCCTTTCCCCAAAAGTTTGGTAACTTTTGGTCCTAGCGTGTTTGTCATGTCTCTCCAAATAGAGAGAAATTTTGTTTTTTATTGGACCACTTCATGCAAGCTTCTGAACTTCAGAGCTTTTCAGGCAAGATTAAAAGTCGAAACTAAAAAGGAGTTAAAACTGCCCTAGTCTGCATTTAGCTCTTTCACTTTGGAGATGCTTCTTCCTCGCCCAAGGAACTGCTCTCGGTACCTTTTTAAAAGCTAGCATGCTCTTGCCAACCATAGTAAATTTGAGAACTTCTTATTGGACCAGCTCTGTCTTGTACAGAACTGTAGTAAATCTAAAAGCAGATGGATTATTGGTCAGTTGACTTTTAAAGCAGGTGCTTGGTATGAGGACAGAGCATACTATGCTGAACCAAAGGAAAGTAAATGTGCAGTGCAAATAAACATGAGCATGCTGTGGTGCTGGCACACCACTCTTGACTTCTGAGCTTTCACATGTCTGTAAACCCATAGGTGGCAATGCGCACTTGCAACCTGCCCTGGGGCCCTAGCCTACCTAATACAGGGAGGGATACAGCATAGACGGTAGCTCTGCAAGGTATAGACATCACTTTGGGGAGAAAAGGTTGCTAAAGCACTGATCTTGTTTGAATTTTTGTGTGACAAGAGCCTAACAGGTGAACTACTAGCAGTCAAATCCCCTGCCCTCCCCCCCTCCTTTTTTGCCTGTTGATTTCAGCATGTGGCAAGTGGCTGCTTGGATTGGGGGAACAAACTTACTTTTGTCAGATGCTTGTGCTTTTACATGTTATGCATTTTAATATAAATCTTCATATTATAAATGGCAGATGAGGGACACTCCTGGTAAATCTTAGTGCTTTTAAGTCGGGGCTCCTCTTGGGGAGAAAAGAAGCTGAACTTTATCCTAGGGTGTTAACATACGACAGTAACCACTCAAAAAGGGAGTATTCAGTCATGCTTACTTTGTGGCGTCAAAACTTAGTTGCATCACTGCTATGAGCTCCCCACTTATGGTAGCTCCTCGGGAGATCAAGAGCCCACCTTGAGAGGAAATGTTTACATTTGAGGACTGTTAAGTGATGTCGTCGTGACCACTAAGTGCAAGGGACCTGGAGCTGCTTCCCCTCCGCACAGAAGGGGAAAGTGGCAGCGGGGAGGCAGCTCTGCTCATGGGGAAGCCCCCTGCCCTGCTACCGCTTTTCTCTTCTGCTGGGAGGGAACTGGCAGCATTGACACGGCTAAATCCATTCCCTGCTTCTACAATAGCGATTGGGTCCAGAGTTGCTTCCTTGCCACTGGTCCCCACCCAAGCTGCAGCAAGAAGGTGGGTCATAGGCCTTTCCTATCTGCTCCCTGCTCTTATAGCAGGGAAAGTACTGCAGCTGCCACCCTGCAGGAGGGAAGCTCGGAGTCCATTTCCCTGATGTGGAATCAGGGAGTAGACTGGTGGAAGTCCCTGGTTTGGGGAGCAGTAATAAGCTTGAATGTCTGGCAATCACTGTTCTTAAGCCATATTCTGATGAACTGAGGTAAACTGAAGTAACCACTTCAATTTTTAATTCAATCAAAGTAATTACTTCACTTGGATAGTGTTCAAAGTATAAACGAAGTAGTGCTGTCAATTTCTCTTTAGCTGAGATGTAATGATCGCTGAATCCTGGTCACCACCCTCACATCGGTAAGCAGTCACACACACAATTATTTTGAAATACAAACTGGAGGGAAGTATATACTCCTGATTTTTTGGGATTGCTTGCTTCTCTTCTACCCTTGGGCAATGTTGGTTTAGTGCGCTGTTCAGTGAATGCTCCAGGAGCAAGATCCAACTACAGTGAGATAAGTTTGTTAGAACATGGCACTAGACTAACTCCTCTTCCTCCTCTATTTCAGTCAGTTCTGGCAAGCAGCCTGGCTGTCTAGCAAAGACGTGAGGCGGATACATTCAGTATGTTCTCTGCTACTACCTTTTGTGCTCTTGTTCCATTATCTCTGCTTTTCACAAACCATTAAAAATAGAGGGTCCTTCCAATCCTTTATCTTTATCCAGTTTTCCCTCACAACAGCCTTCTGAGGTAAGGCCTCTATTATTTCTATTGTCCTGCACCCCAGAAGAAGGCAAGCACACATATTGGGACTCTTTATTCAGATTTATTCAGCTCTCTATTCAGATTCATACAATCCAATTCTCGTCATCTAGGGATGGGCCTAATCCTGGGTCCAGTACACAGTGTAGCCAAGAGCAGTTTTGAGCAGTCTACAAGATAGGTCACGCTACCCCACTCCAGCCACCTGACTGGGTCGGGCAGGCGTGTTGGATTACCTGTAGCACCAGGTGACCAACGGCAGTCCCATGCAGCCTGATGGCCGCTCGTGTACTGTCATCACTCTGTGTTCTATAAAATTAGGTCACTCTACCCCCAGCTGCCAGGCTGGGTTGGGAAGTCGTGTTGTAGTGACCTTGAAGCAGGCGAGGAGGCCATCATCCACCTGGGACTGTCCCATGTCCTCGAGTGCAGAACTCAGCCCTCCCTCCTGGGCTGATATCAGGAACCTGGCTGTGCTTGCTCTTGATTCAGCCATTAAGCCCCATCTCATAGGGAAGATGTCTTTGCCAAGTGCTTAACTATTCCAAATTAACTTTCTAACTTTAACTGGACCCCTGCCACAGCAAACGGCCAGCTCATGCTTGACTGGTTTCGCATCCCCCGAATTAGCCTTCCACTCACCAGGACTTGTTCTGCATGATTCTTAAAAATAGCCCGATGCCTGTTACCAAAGAGTGGACGCTTGCCGGTAACGTTCTGGGCCTGAGGATGGAATAGGTTCTGTGTTAACGATATGTTTGCTCCCATGGGGGTGGGGGGAGGCAAATGTGTTACTAGTCCTTCTCCCACCCCATCACCCGGTGTGAGGTGGTGGAGTCCATACACCATCCTCACCATCAGGTATATGAACTAAACGCACTGTGTGGGAGAGTAGCATACTGCCCCCACACCCCACTTTCTTGTTGAGCCCGGAATCCACTCTTTAATCTTGGTATGCCACGTTGCTCCGTTGTCCTATAATGGCATCGGGCTGCTAGCCGAGGGGCTTGAAGCATGGTGGCATGATCTGCTGCTGCTGCCCTCTCATCACAGCTTCTGTAATGCTTGGGCTGAGGCACCCAGCTGCCACCCACCATCCAACACTTAGATGCTGCTGCATAGCAGTTCCTACAAAATAAACAAGACCGCATGAGTTAATGGACATAGAGCCGCCCCGCCAGTCGCCTGGTCAGGACACAGATCGAAAGGCCCTGGGACACCCACCACAAGGCGTGTTGGGCATAGACCTGCAACGAGCCCTGAAGGAGGCCACCTCACTGTTCTTTGCCGCAGAGGTGAGGCTTATGTTTTGGGAGTGGGTGAAGCCATGGCTGCACTCCTAGAATACTGCTGTAGGTTGGGTGTTGGGCATCGCCACCCACAGCCTCAAACAGCTACCCAGGGTGAACAGCCTGAAGCACCACAGACTCTGTGGCGGCTCAAGGCAAACTGCCTCATCTAGCCCTTGTTTTAAATTGGGCCCAGTTGAGTCCTGAGGCACATCCACAGGGGGAATTGGACTCCAGACAAGTTATGGAGGACAAGTGCAACATGCTCCGGCCCAGTCAGAAACGTCCAACCAGACAATCACTGGGATGCCACTTGCTAACTATCTGAACAGGGAGGCTAAGACCACGCTCGGAACCTGTAGTGAGTACCAGATACCTGTGACAATTGATGAGGGGTGGTGGTGGAATAGAGCCTCAAGTCCTACTGCTTGGAGTGCCTATCGCCAATGCTCAGCCTTTGCAACAGGTGGCAAATTGAACCTGAGAGCGGAACTACTAACAATGTGATGCTCTTTCACGATGTACCCACCTATAGCATTATCTAGCAGCCCAGAGTACTGGCGACTACCCCCAGGACTCCCATCATGTCAGCTACAAAGGTACAGGTTACGGTCTTGACTATTAGTCCAATTACTTTGTCCCGTCCTCTTTAAAACTTGACTTCCCTCCAGTATTTCCATGGGAAACAAATATGCCCTTTCCCTTGGTGGGTATAGGTCCCCCAAACTCCCGTTTAGGGTATGCTGGGGCATTACCAACTTAGGGAACTGCCATCCTGTGGGACCCAGCAGCATCTCCATCGTCTGATTATCAGCATAGCTGGTGGATGTACTAGTGGAAAACGTTCATATGCCTTCCTTTGAGGACCATGAACGGTGATGTCCCGGCTATCGTATCCGGTGCATCACCAGTCCTGCTTTTATGGTTGAGGCAGATGGCGCTTAGTCCGTTATGTCACCAGTCATTGGTTCAATGGGAAGCGGCAAAGTGCATTAAGGAAGGGAGGGAATTGCTACTTGGAACTGTGTGTTCAGGACAGCCTCCCTGATTAGACTATCTAAGCCAAAGCAGCAACTTGCAGCTGTTGGTACCTATCTGGCGAACAAATGGCCTGGTGGAGATTCAGCATGATTTTGCATTAAGAGGTCCCCCTGGGCTAAGACAACACACCTCTGTTCCATACTTTCCTATAGCCTCATTGCCCTTTGCCTGCTGGCTTCCCCGTTGTCCCAAGAAAACTCATCTTTGCATATTCCTGACCAACCAAGCCGTGATGAGACCAATGATGCCCAACGCCTCAATCGCCCCTCCGTCCCTCCCCCCCCCCCCCTTGCAGTCTATTATCGGGGATGTAGGGAATATCAACAAAGGATTTATGGAGGTCCCTGTTAACTGATTCTGCCAAAGTGATGCAGAATGCTGCTTTGCTCAGGATTAGCCCCGTTTAACAATATAAACCTGTCTGGGTCTACATTGATTACATCAATTGCTGACACTTCCTCTACGTTTTGCATCTGGAGTTACTATAAAGGAGACCCCTGTCTGGACTTAGATCGCGGTACTGCTCTTGCCCACCTTGCAAGTTTATGGGAATAGCGTACCTATAAATTGACTCCCAACTTTGTTGCGTGGTGTTAAGTGTGTGTGTGTGTGTGTGTGTGTGCGTGTGCTACCAGTGCAGTAGTTGGTGCCTTCCAATTCTTGCAGGCCCCAAGGCCAGATTGGCTCTGTACTTTAACACAATGGTGCTGTGGGACTGGTCTGCTAACTCTGGCTTTTGCAGGGCTTACTACTACTTGGCAACCTGCTGCATTTTGTAGTGTTCATGGGACTGCCTAGAGCGAATGGTGCAGTGTGCATAACAGAGAGGATATTTCAAGCATTTGGAAAAATCCAATCTTTGCTTATTTGGTTGCATAAACCATCTGGTGCGAAGGAAACGCTCGCTCTTGATGATGATGATGCTCATACAGACACTTTGTCCTTCCATGTGCAGGCTTCGAGAATTATTTCCCCAACAATCTGAAGCTAATGAAACACTCTTAACGGTGGAGCGTGCCAAGTATACTCTATCCTTGTTTATCCAATTATGGGCGTGGCACAGTATTGCCCTGCGGGTAATTCGATAAGAGATTGGAAGGTAGTCGGCTGTTGCTACTAACTCGTTACAACCACCATGTAAGCCAGGCCCTTAGGTCCTGCAGTCATGATCTTTGTGTCCAGATCCACACAGGTTTCCTTGGAATCGCTGGACTCGGATAATTTTCCTATGTACCTGGGTGGACAAGACAATTGTTTGTCTTGAGCAGAGATGGACTGAAGCCATGAGGGAGACATGACCTAAGCCAGGAGTTCGGTACCTACTTCTGGCCGTGTCCCCTGTGTAGCTGCATTAGTCCCACAGTTTCAATGTATGGGGAAGAACCACAGTTGCAGCTGCTATGCCCTTATTATAATCAGCCAGGGTATGCCCCGAATACTCCCCTCGCTGGACCCCAAGAGGGGACAAATAGGACCTCTGTTCCCTCGGCTTCCAGGTACTGAGCACTAACCTTGCTGACTCCTGGGGCAAGGGCCCACTTTCCCCGGATAGCCCCCTTGAGGGGTGACAGAAAAAAATCAAGCTGGCCAGGGCTGTGAGGTGCACACCCTGTAGGGTGGAGACTTAACCATGGAAACCTTGCATTTTCAGGGGACTTTCTCATGGCTTGCCGCCTCCACTTCCTGCACCGCCGCCCGGAATTCCCAACCCCATGCTTGTAGCTGCTCTGGTACCAACCTTGACTGAGGAATCTTCCCAGAGCAAGGGGAAAAATGGCGCCTGCAAGTCTCTCGATAAGATTTGTTTTGTACGCTGAACACATTGCCCCTGGCAACCATAGTGCTGCGTGCCATGCCCCTAAGTATTCAGCAGAGTCCCGGCTGATAAATGCCTGTTTCCTCCTTCAGTTGGGGGTAAGACAAAGCCCTCCACCTCTTCCAGCATTGCTCACAGCAGGCAGAGATGGGGGTGGGGAAGTAATTTTAGAGGTAAGGAACTGAGGTGGAGAGAGCATGACTTGCCCAAGGCTATGTCCAGTGAGTTGACGGTTAAGATGGGATCCCAAGTACAGACATATGCATTTGGCATACAATAGGCAACTGATGGGTACAGCAAACTGACAGAGGAAGGCTTGCTGTAACTCATCTAGTGCCCTACAAGTTAACCTTGATTTTTTTAAAATCATTGGTCAGGAAGTCCCCCATTTAACTGTTTGCATTCTGGTTGTTTGTTATAACCTTCACAACCTTGCTCCCCCCTACCTCTCTGCACTTATCGCCCTCCATACTCCAGCCCGTGCACTTCGCTCCTCCTCTGTCCCTTCTCTTATCCTTGCAACATGGACCTGCCTGCTGTCATTCTCATCATAACCAAGCCAAGTACGTGCACTTGAGACCTCGCATCTTCATGAATGTTTGACCCGTTGTCTCTCCCTCGGTTCCCCTTCCTAAATCTCTCCCCCAGCTCCTGTCTCTCAGATTGTAAGCCCTAGGGGTAGGGACCGTGTCTATTTTATTACTTTGTAAAGTGCCAGGTACACTGCTTGCGCTATATAAATGTTTGTTAATAATAATAATAATAATACATATTACTTAGAGAGCTGTAAGGTTTCATTTTTAGAAGGTACACACCATATGTTTTGAAGCAGATTAATTTTGATATTTTTTCAGATTAATTTTGCAGTTATATCAGAAAACTGAATTATGATTTGGTTATTTTATTTACCAAAGCTAACTGATGCAGATACTTGTGAAGTCATTGCGGTGAACCATCTCCCATTCTCTTCAGTTAATAGGTGTTGGGGAGGGGAGGGCTAGATTAATCATGAATATTTGGGGGGGATATTTTTGCCACACTGTAGTAGGACAGTAACAACCATCACCAAAACCAGACATTTATTGGAGAGCCTATACTCAAACTTATCCCTCAAAAGACTTCTGGAATATTCTGCTCAAAAGTTGCTCTCTTGTTTCTACTGCCCTTCCCGTACGTGTATCTCCAGACTCCGCCTCTTTTCCCAGATATACTTCACCCCCAACTGTCTAGTTTATTGTTTATTACTAGTTATTGTGATTTTGCACTTTTAGAGAGCGGTAAAGGTTTGACTCTGGGTTGGGGGGTGTCTGTGGTCACTGAGTGGCAGGACTGTGAGGCACCCATGCGCAGAACGTGCATGCAGGAGCGCTTCAAACAAACAGCCACCATCCATGGAGACGGCTGCCCTGACCCGCATGGGGTGCTCTAGATTTTTCAGGAGTCCCCCATGTGTGTCTATGGGTGGCTGCTGTATGGGTCACGGGAGTCTGTTTTCCACACACCACCGTGTCACTACTGGTTGGATGCGTGGATGGTTGGCGGGGGGGAGGAGGCATGTGGCCGTGCTTTGTTTAAAAATACTCTGTGTACAGAGACTGAGAAACAATAGAGCTGATGGCTTGGTAATCAAGGCTGTCCTCTCAAGACACAGCCATTAATAAGGATGTTATCTCTGGAAACATAAATCCACAGTTTGAGAACTGAAAGTAAAATAATCAGAGATGCTTAATGGGGTCTTCTAGTCTGAGCACTGGGCCCCAGTGAGTAGAGTGGCTTTCTTTAGTCTTTACCAATCTACAGGGCAGCCTCTGGGAACCCCATAAGACTGGACCCCTAATGGAGTCCCTGGCCTGTTGTGACCTATTTATAAAGCTTAGTGCTAAAAAGGTTACATGACTATATTGTCTCAAATAGTATCATTAGAAGTTATAATCCCTGTTCCATTATGATACCTTTGAGCGTTAAATTTACCTTTATGGGGGGGCGCCACAGGCCATGCACAGGCAGTAGACGCGTCTGCTGAGAGCTCCCTGCGGAGAAAACGCTGTTAAATGAAAGGTAAAACCAAAACAAAACACTTTTAAATGGGTAGGAACATTAAGAAGAGCCTGCCAGCAGCCCAAATTGAAAAAAAAAAAAGAGCTCTCCAAAGCGGAGAAGCTAGAAAAGCCTGCAGAAAGGGACAGTGCAGGGGGGAGAGGAGCAAAGCAACACGAGGCCTAAAATGGCAGCTGCAGCAGCAGGGCCCAGGAGCGGGGAACAGAGCGACATAGCTCTGCAGATAGCAACCCTCACCCACACAATCAGGGCCCAACATGAGGATTCAATAAAGCCGTGGGAGACTCTGCAAGAGGGAATAACAAGAGTGAACAGCGTAGTACACTTGCTCCACAGCAAATTCGATGGAATCTCATCAAGAGTAAGTGAACTGGAAATGAAAATGAAGGAGAGAGAGGACCAGGGAGAGAAATGGGAGGAGAGGAGGCTGATGGCACTGGAAAAGGCTGTGGGGGGAATGCAGCATAAATTAGAAGATCTTGAGAATAGAGGATGGAGAAATAACTTGAGAATACAGGGGATCGCAGAGGCCACAGAGGCACAAGGCGGGAGAGTGCTGATACAGAAAATACTGTCAGCCATTTTCCCACAAGCAGAGCAGTTGCACAACATAGAAATAGAAAGGGCGCACAGAACTCTGAGACCAAGACCTAAAGTGGGAGAACCCCCTAGGGCCCTAATATTCAGATGTTTAAAATTCCAAGATAAAGAAAAGATGTTATGGGAAGCCAGGAAAAAGAGACATCTGCAATTTGAAGGCCACAGAGCGATGATTCAACCAGACCTGGCCCCAGACACCATAGCAAAAAGAAGAAGGTGGTATACTTTTTTTGGACAACTTTAAGGCATAAGGAATACCAGTTCAAGTGCGATACACAGCAATCTTTTCATGTGTACACCAAGGGCGGAGGAGGAATTTTCATGAGGTGCAAGCACTGGAAAAGTACTTGAAATTCAAAATGCCAGAGATGAATGGAAGGGGAAATGGTGAATACATAGAGCAGAGATTAAAAAAACAAACCTGGAAAATGAGAGAAAAAGACTGAACGAAAGGGAGTAGGAGAAAAGAAGAGAGAAAAGGGAAAGAATTAGCAGCGTTAAAGGACAGAGTAAGGGACCTTAAGGTTCATTAGTGAACTGGACATAAGGGCAGGTTTGGCTGGGAGACAGGCGGAACCAAAGCGACTCCATGGCAAACCTCTCAAAGGCTCCTTTGCAACCCCTTGCAGGGGGACGAAGGAGACAGGTATTTGGATTGGGGAAGAGAAGGGGGGGGGAGGGGGGAAAGGGAAAAGGGAGAGGTAAAGGGATTGGGAGCATGTGGTTATAAAAAACAGGAGACAAAGACTATATGGCAAGGCTCAAATAGAAAAGGATGCCTGAGTTAAAAGTGTGTACGTTGAATGTAAAGGGACTGAATTGCCCTACAAAAAGGAAAAAACCATGGCAATACTTAAAAAGGCATAAGATCTGAATTGCGGCTCTGCAGGAAACCCACTTGATAAACAAAGATAATGTTAGGATGCGGGACAAAGGTTATGACACTATAATTTTTGCAAATGCAAGAAATAAAAAGGCAGGGGTATTATTAGCATTCGATAGTAAAATAGGCTTTGTGAGAGACCGTATAGTTAAAGACCCGGAGGGCAGATATCTGTTGGTACAGGGAACATTGACTGGGGAAAAATACACCTTCTGTACCTTTTTATGCCCCAAACACGGGGCAGATGCAATTTGCACACAAAATAATAGAAATAGTGAAACAGCACAGGCAGGGTATCCTGATCATGATGGGTGACCTGAACAGCCCCCTCACCCAGATGGATAAGTCAGGAGGAGGGAAATTGAAAAAAGG